>CAMZMU010000113.1:17210110-17461942 GCA_947311845.1 Poa pratensis
GCAACAGCACATCCACAATCTTAGAAGTTATTGTCACTCTCCCAGATTACCGGAGGCATGAACTCACTATCTAGCATAAATACTCACTCTTGGAGTTACGAGCATCTACTTGGCCAAAACATCTACTAGTAACGGAAAGCATGCAAGATCATAAATAACATATAAGATAGATTGATAATCAACTTGACATAGTATTCAATATTCATCGGATCCCAGTAAACAAAACATTTAGCATTACAATAAGATAATCTTGATCATGATAGGCAGCTCACAAGATCTAAACATGATAGCATAAAGTGGAGAGACAACCATCTAGCTACTGCCATGGACCCGTAGTCCAAGGATGAACTACTCACGCATCACTCCGGAGGCAGGCATGGTGATGTAGAGCCCTCCGGTGATGATTCCCCTCTCCAGCAGGGTGCCAGGAAGAGCTTCTGAACCATCCTGAGCTAGGGTTGACGGCGGCGGCGTCTCTGGAACTTTTCGTGGATAATGGCTCGGGTATCTAGGGTTTTCGCGTCGAGAGGAATAAATAGGCGAAAGGGCGGCGGCTGCGGGGCCCGAGGGCCCACACCACCCCACGGCGCGGTTGGGGTGGGCCCGCGCGGCCCCATGGTGTGGTTGGCTCGCGGCCCCCCTCTCAGTACAGAGTTTAGTCTAGCAAGGTTATTTGAAGCAAACACAGGATATCAACCGACACAGCAAGGCTTATATGAAAACATATTGCAAGTATTATAAGACTCTACACTGTCTTCCTTGTTAACTAAACCCTTTTACTAGAAAATATCTAGACCTTAGATATACCAAACATGCAAACCAAATTTCAACGAGCTTTACGGTAGTTCTTCATTAATAAGTTTTAATTACATGATACAAAAGCTTAATCATGAACTACTTGATAACTCAAAACAATTGACAAGTATCAAATTATCCAATACAGTGATCTACAAGAATATGTAAGCTTTTTCCATTATACCATCTACCACATGCAACATTTTCTGTTCCAACCAAACACCAATCAATTTATTTCAACATAAACTCTCCAAACAATTATAAGTGAAGCAAGAGAGTACTTTCTTTAAAAGAACTAACAGCTCTGAATAAGAGATGCATGCAAAACAGGAGCTAAAAGCATAGCAATAGCTAGATAAGAATACTCAACAAGTATAAGTGAAGAATAGGAGTATTCATATGAAAAAGCGGAGCGTGTCTCTCTCCCAATCAAGAATGCTGGGGTCCAATCAAGTTGACCATAAGAAAAATAAAATACTGAAAATAAAAGCACACAGACGCTCCAAGTAAAGCACATATGATGTGAAAGAATTAAAATATAGTTTCACTAGAGATGACCTGATAAGTTGCTGATGAAGAAGGGGATGCCTTGGGCATCCCCAAGCTTAGACGCTTGAGTCTTCTTGAAATATGCTGGGGTGATCCATGGGAGCATCCCCAAGCTTAAGCTCTTCACTCTTCTTGATCACATTATATCATCCTTCTCTCTTGACCCTTGAAAACTTCCGCCACACCAAACTCAAAGTAATTCTCATTAGAGGGTTAGTGCACAATCAAAAACTCACATGTTCTATAAGGACACAAACATGACCGTTACTTTTAACATTAGCTACTGCCACTGATGTTATGTGAAGCTCTTCACCCTAAAAAAGAATTCCACTCAACACTAGTAAAAGAGAGAATGCGAAAAATAAAAGACAGAATCTGTCTAAACAGAACAGTCTGCAAAGATAATTTTTTCGAGGCACTTACGTTGCTCAGATCGAAAAACTTTAAACTAACGAAAGATGCGTACATATCTGAGGATCACGCACAAAAAATTTGCAGATTTAAATAATTTTCTGTGATTTTACAGAATTAAAACGGTGAACAGCAGAAATCTGTTCCTGCGCAGAAATCCAAATCTAGCATCATCTTCCTATTAGAGGCAATACTTGGCACAACAATGCGATAAAATAAAGATACAAAGGAATTGTTACAGAAGTAAACAACTCCTTGACTCAAAACTGAAAACAAAAGATACTGGGTTGCCTCCCAAAAGCGCTTTCTTTAATGCCTTTTAGCTAGGCTTGAAGATTTTAATGATGCTCTCATAAGAATAAGAGTTGAAAAACAAAAGAGAGCATCAAGAGGCAAATATCAAATACATTTAAGTCTAACCCACTTCTATGCAAAGGAATCTTGTAACAAAATAAATTATTGAAGCATAAAGCAACTAGCATAGAAAGATGAAACAAATATAACTTCAAAACTTTCAACATAAGAGAGTGTTTTAGTGACTTGAAAACTTTTACAACCATATTTTCCTCTCTCATAATAACTTTCAGTAGCATCATGAACAAACTCAACAATATAACTATCACATAAAGCATGCTTTTCATGATCTACAAACACATAATTTTTATTAAGCTAAAAAACAGTGGGGTTATCAAACCCACTTTTGACAATAATAGTATAATAAATATCATTAGGCAATATAGGACCATCATCAAGAGCATTATCATATATAACATTAGGGAGCACATTTTTACTTTCTGCAATTTCCTTTTCTACTTGAGTCAAGGAGCTTGTTACTTCAAATTTATCAAAAGGAGATATTTCAATAGAATCATGACATTCAACAATATAGCATTCTTCCTCCTTAGGTAGGCATGGAGGGTAATCATATAATGTAAGAGTTAAAGAGTTACTCTCATTATAGGCAGGTAGCTAATCCATCCTTTTGTTCATCACTCTCTCCTCTTTTTCATCCAATGAGTTTTCAGCTTCAGCAGTAGTTTCTTCTTCTACAGGTTCCTGCAAGACAATGGTCTCTTCTTTTTGAGATGTCTTTTCTCAAGAAATTCAGTAATATAAGGATTATCATTATAATACTCAAGGCAATATCCAAGCATAGCAAAAGTATCAGATCTATAAGGAGCATCATCATCTTGAATATAACCAGCAATTTCATAGGCACCCTTAAAAACAAAAAATTCTTCAATTTGTTCAAGATTAACAAAGTCATAGTTTCTTTAGCATAAGCAGCCAAGGTTTCATTATCATTATAATCACATTGGAAAGGGAGGTGTTTATGCCTTCTACAACATAAAGATTCATTAAAGCAGTAGGATTCATCATAAGTACAGCACAAGTTTTTAGCAAAATAATTCAATCTACTTATTTGTTCCCATAAATATTTCCCTTTTTGAGATAAGCGGTATTCTTATAATAATTTTGTTGTTCCTCTGTGAACCCACTTAGCCAACAAGATTTTGTTTCAAAGAGAGAAGCCATTGATATCAAGTAAACAACTAGACATAATAACAAACCAAAATAAACTAGATGCAGAAAACTAATTTTTTTTTGTTTTTGATAATTAAAAGCAAACAAGATAAAATAAAAATAAACTAAGCAAGACAATAACAAAGTAAAGGAGATTGGAAGCGTGAAACTCCCCTTGCAGAAATCCTCTTGCTCCCCGGCAACGGCGCCAGAAAAAAGCTTGATACGTGTAGACACACGTTCGTTGGGAGACCCCAAGAGAAGGTATGAAGCAGTGTAGCAGCAGTTTCCCTCAGTATGAAAGCAAGGTTTAATCGAACCAGTAGGAGCAATAAATCACTTCTTAAGGTTGTCAACGGTGCCAGAAAAGAGCTGTTGCAGGGAGTTTTGACTTGTTGATGTGGAACCTGCACGCAAGACAATCAAACTACTTTGGCCCAACGAAACAGTGAGCTTGTCAATTTCACCGGCTTGCTAAAACAAAGGATTAAACGTATGGTGTGGAAAATAGTAGTAAATTGCAGAGAATGAAAAGGAACAGTGTTTGCAGTTGGTTGTATTATCAGTGTAAAAGAATGGACCGGGGTCCATAGTTCACTAGTGGTGTCTCTCCATAAAGATAACTAACATGCTGGGTGAACAAATTACAGCTGGGCAATTGACAAAATATTGAGCGCATAACAATGCATATATATGACATGATGATTACTATGATATTCATGTGGGCATTACGAAAATACATAGACCGTTATCCAACTAAGTCTATGACTAATAATCCACCGCCAGGTTGTCATACCGAGTTCCCCGTTGGTATTAAGTTGCAAGCAACGGATAATTGCATTAAGTAATGTGCGTAATGTAGACAAATGCATTAGACCTAACGGCGTACCCTTAAGCTAAGCATCGGTTATTTTATCCCTAGTGGCAACAGCAAATCCACAATCTTAGAAGTTATTGTCACTCTCCCAGATTACCGGAGGCATGACCCACTATCTAGTATAAATACTCACTCTTGGAGTTACAAGCATTTACTTGGCCAAAGCATCTACTAGTAACGGAAAGCATGCAAGATCATAAATAGCATATAAGATAGATTGATAATCAACTTGACATAGTATTCAATATTCATCGGATCCCAGCAAACACAACATGTAGCATTACAATAAGATGATCTTGATCATGATAGGCAGCTCATAAGATCTAAACATAATAGCATAAAGTGGAGAGACAACCATCTAGCTACTGCCATGGACCCGTAGTCCAAGGATGAACTACTCACGCATCACTCCGGAGGCAGGCATGGTGATGTAGAGCCCTCCGGTGATGATTCCCCTCTCCGGCAGGGTGCCGGGAAGAGCTTCTGAACCCTCCCGAGCTAGGGTTGACGGCGGCGGCGTCTCTGGAACTTTTCGTGGATAATGGCTCGGGTATCTAGGGTTTTCGCGTCGGGAGGAATAAATAGACGAAAGGGCGGCGGCTGCGGGGCCACGAGGGCCCCACACCACCCCACGGCGCGGTTGGGGGTGGGCCCGCATGGCCCCATGGTGTGGCTGGCTCGCGGCCCCCCCTCCGTGTCTACTCTGGATTCCATCTTCGTGTTGGAAAAATAGGAGGTTATGTCCAAGTTTCGTCCAATTCCGAGAATATTTCCAGACTAGCTTTTCTGGAATACAAAAACAGCAGAAAACAGGAACTGGCACTGTGGCATCTTATTAATAGGTTAGTCGCAGAAAATGCATAAAATTGCTATGAAGTGTATATAAAACATGTAACAATTGGTATAATATCAACATGGAATATCAGAAATTATAGATACGTTTGAGATGTATCAGTAGGGTATGGGCAGACATGTGTACCCATGGGCGACCGATGGGTAACCCGATTAGCTGACATGTGGAGTCTCATAGTAAAACATGACCACAGCCTATGCTATTTGTTGTTTACTGGGAACTTGATTTGCTGTTTGTGTGAGCAATCAGTACATCAGTACATCACTATTTGTTGTTTGTGCTTATTTTGCTGTTTGAAATGCTATAATATTAAATATTGATGTGCTGCCTACAGACCCGATGGGTCGCCCATTGGGTCTGGTGACCCGACGGGTACGGGCATGGGTCTGAGATCTGACCTATGGGCAGGGTCATGGGCAGAGACCCTCACCCATTTGTTATATGGGCATGGGTCTGGAATAGGTCAACCCGCCCAATACCCGACCCATTGCCGGCCTTACATACAAACGAAGCATTAAGCTCGTCAAGGTTGGGAAATGACCGTGAACAAGGAAACAAAAAAATATCTTACTTGTGCCAAATGAAGGTACTCAGAGAGCACAAGGGCACAAATACACTAAATATTTGTAGTATGCACTAGATATTGAAAAAAAAGACTAGATAGTTCGAGCCTAGATTATGACTGGCTGATCTTAGTGTTTAAATTTAAGTGATCGCGATAAGCATTATACTTTTGGGGCCTTGCAATAATATAACGGTTGTGTGTATCGTTTCGATGCAGAGTCTGAGGCTATGCTCCCCATTTTGAAAGAAAAAACTGCCCGAGACTCGATGAAGCCTGCGGATGAAATAGGAACAACCAGATACACCACATTAGCACGGACACAACTTAAAGTCGAAGAAACATGTGGCACTATTTTTTTTCCTTTTCTAGGCAGTTTCACGGCTTCTGTCATGTTCCTGCAATTAAACTCCCTATCAGATCTTATACTGAAAATGGCACGCAAACCTTTTGGAAAAACAATATAAGCTTCGGGCGGTTCATATTCATATATCCGGATTAATTTGCGGAAGATGAACGATTGTTCCTCATGAGTCATGACGGCCTTCTCGTAACGGGGTCATAAATCTGGTTGTTGCCAGAGAAGTCGAAAAAACAGAAGTTAATCCATACACTGAATAACGCATTGAAGTCGGAAATGCTCCCGAGGAGCCTTCTGGGTTTTTCATGGAGACGGAGAGGCAACCGTGTCATGAGATTTGAATGACAGACGCACCTTGGACGTCTCCTCTCCCCTCCTACAGTAACGAGAGGCGATTTTCTGAAAACACCGACCCTTCCACCTCGCTCACCGTCGATCCGTGGATCCCTCCACCTCCGACGGCCGCTTCGGCGGCGGGAGGCTGGGGAATCCACGGATCGAGACTTGTATAGTGTAGGGCTAGGTCTGGTACCGGCCGGCGGCGTTTTGGAGGCGGGGAAGCTGCTAGTTCGGAGTTTGGTGTCGGCGTGCTCCCCTTCCGACGACGGTGCTCCTCGGAGCTTCTTCGTCAAGCAGCTGACTTCCTCGAGCTCGGCGGTCCGTGGATCTGTCGAGTTCGTCGTGCCCCGTCCGGGATCGAGTAGGTGGTGGTCCCGGTGCGTGAATCTCAAGGTGAAGATGGCGTTGAACCTTTCTGCGACGAAGACGGTGCTCCGGCGAGTAGGGTCCTCGGACCCGGCGATTGGCGACTTCCCGTTTGCCAAGGGGCTGGCTCCTATCCAAGGCGTGAAGCGGAGCAGCTGCAGCGGCGCGTCACCGACGGCTCATGTGCGTCGCCTGTGTCGGGACCTAGGAGAAGAAGGACTTCTTTGTATTTTTTTTCTTCTTTCTGGGCCTTTCTGTATGAACGGAGGTGTAATGCAATCTGATCCTTTCCCTAAAAAAAACCGTGTCATTGAGATTTATATACAGGAGAAGAATGACGCTACAGTCAGTTCTCGGAGTATCCTTTCAAAAAAAAAAATCTCGGAGTATCAGATATGGCACCGCCGGCGAAGCGCCAGTCTCTCGCGAATGTGACCGTCGAGGACGCCGATGCCCTCGACTGCGCCGTCTGCTTTCTCCCGCTGAAGCCACCTATCTTCCAAGTAACTTCCTTACATCCGTATCCATTATCTTCTACCCTTGTGGCCTTGTCAATACCTAGAAACCAACTGGTTCCCATCTCTCATGCAGTGTGCCGTGGGTCATGTGGTGTGCTCGCCGTGCACGGCAAGCTACTCCAGACGAAGAGGTGCCATGTGTGCAGCGCTCCAACCAGCGGCGGCTACCGCCGGAATCACGCCATGGAGAAACTGGTGGAATCCATCTGAGTCTCGTGTCCAAACGCCGCCTACGGCTGCTCCGAAAGACCGGCGTACTACGACCACCGTGACCATCTCGAGAAGTGCCAGCACGCACCGTGCTACTGCCCGGCTGACGGCTGCCATTTCGCCGGTTCAACAATGGCGCTCCTGGACCACTTCACCGTCTTTCACGAGTGGCCGTGCACCGAGGCTCAGGGCTGGAAGCGCATCGAGGTCCACCTCCATGACGGGTTCAACATCATTGACGTCCATTCCAGGGGCCAGCTGTATCTGTTCCTGCTAAGGGCACCTCCAACGGCCCGGCGCATACGGACAGCCAAAGCGGACCGAATCTGTCCGCTTTGGGCGGACGGCGGACAGATTCTGGGCCTTTATCCGCTATGGGTTGGGGGTGCCTCCAACGGTCCGGCGCAAAACCAATTTTTAGTTTAGAAAAAAAACAGATTGACTCTTTCTCAAATTTGAAACAAATACGGATACAATGACATTCAAATATTAATATGAAAATATATGTCAAACAAGCATGACATAGACATAGTTCAAATGAGCCATAGTTCAAAATACACATAAATAGCAAACGATAGAAATTAGTTTGACAAATAAACAAGATGCAAATCAAATATCACCACGCTCACGAATGATCTTTTGCTTCTTGAGCACCCAACCTCTTGTCTCCGGGTCCATGGTGGTCACGTCGGCCATCATGATCCGGTTCTCCTCGGCCATCACCGCGAGCTTGTTGCGCTCCGCCTCGTTCTTGATTCGGTCGGCTTCTATCTCAAGCTTCTTATTTTGCATTGCAACATAGCATGCCATGGCCTCCTCCTTATCTTTGTGTTTCTCGACATACCTTGCGGCGATGGAGGACTCCTTGTTTTCGAGCAATCCCTTCAACGTTGCCTCCAATTTGGTCGCGGCTTCCTCGCGCTTGGCATCTTGGGTCGTGGACTTGTGTCCTCTCGGCCGCACCGCCCGGCCATTTTCATCTTGGCCGAGTTGAACCTCTTCATCATCTTCATTCGCCATTTTCTTCGACCCTTTCTTTAAAGAGTTGTATAGCTCGATCCACTTGGGGCATCACTTGATCATCTCCCAACAATGCACCAAGTTGAACTTGGTCTTGTACACCTTCTTGAAGAAGTCCATTGCTTGAAACCCAAGGACATCAATGCCAACCCCACTGACCTTCCGGGCCTTCATACGATCATAGGAGGCTTGAAATTTGCTACATTCGGTTTGAATGTGTGACCATCTCTTGCTAAGAGACCCCTCATTCCGATCACTCTCAATTTGGTAGGGACGCAACTTTATTGTCTCATGGAAGTGCTTGTGAACCCGAATCCAAAACATCGAGCCCTTTTGTTGAGCACCAACGGTGGCATTTTGGCTCACCGTCATCCACGTCTCACAAAGGACTTTATCCTCCATGTCCGTGTATGATGCCGTGCGGGCATTCCTCTTCTTGAGGTTGGCGACGAGGTTGGCGTGCTCCTCATCAAAGTCGAGAGGCTCATCGTCAATTGAGACACGCTCGGCTTGTGTCTCACCTTCGGGTTGTGTCTCACCAAGGCCGGTTGGGTCTTGTGTCTCGGCGTCTTCGTTGTTGATGAAGTTTGGGCCGGTGAACATCATGTCGTCCATGAAACATTCGTTATTGGCGACCTCATCGAAGAAGGCCGGGTTGGACGGCGTCATGGGCGGCTCCTCAAAATCGAGCACCCGAGGGTCGGGTATGGTGCTCGCCTTCAACATCGACCGGCTCTTCGGCTTGCCGCGCTCGCGGCTGGCGGCCGGCGTGACGTTGAGGTCGATGGGGGGTGCCGCAGGGCCTGCGGGGACATGTGTACCCACCTCCGGTGACGCCTCGCCAGCCACGGGGACAGCCGCGGGCACCGCCGGCGAGGCCGTAGAGAGAACGGGGGACGCTGACCTTGGCGGCTTCCCTTTGGCGGACGAGGCCGAACTCGCCGCCGAGGCCACGACAGCGGGGACAGCGGCGGGAATGAGGCCGCCGACGAGAAGCATCGCCGGGCCGCAGCCTGAGTGGCTATGATGTCGGCCGCAGCGCGGGCCTCGATGGCGGCCATCCGCTCCTTCTCGGCGGCAGCCAAGGCGGCTGCCGCGGCCTCGGCGTCCTTCAGCCGCTTCTTCTCCCTCCGCCCTTGCCTCTTCTCGGACGCCGGCAGCCTCTCCTTCTTCCGTCAACAGGGCGGCGCCGGTAGCGGCCGAGGCCGCCGAGAGTCCGTCCTCCATCGTGGGCGGCGGCGGTGCTAGGGCGGCGGCGGAGGGTGGGAGAGGGAGAGGGTTTGTGTGGGTGGAATCTGTGGCTGGGCACTGGGCCAGGCGCGGACAAGGGAGTACAAGGGCGGACCGAGAGGCTGTCCGTTTCTCCCCCAAACCTAGACCAAACTTGGGCCAGGTTTAGGGCCGAAAACCTGTCCGCGCGGACAGTTGTCCCTTTGCGCCGGGCCGTTGGAGGAGCTCCTCTGTCTGGAAGGACAGATTAGGACAACGCCTGTCCATATGCGCCGAGCCGTTGGAGGTGCATGGCGAAGAACCCGTTTGGGCACGCGATCTCTGTTTTCTTCTTGCATCCTTAGGCCGCCGTCAATAAGTCGTCTGCCTCAACACCAGGGGCTGTGGAATTCTCCGTCCGGCTCGAATATTCTCTCAACCAGCCGTTCCAGGTGACATGTGCCGCGGGCATAGCCAGGAATCCAAGATTAGAGTAGCAAGCACTGATCTCTCTGGTGGGATGCCCAATTCGGAGGACTGTTTCCAGTTCTTCCTGCCCAAATTTGTGGAGCCACGCGACATGGAGACTACCACTGTCAAGTTAACCATCTCGCAGCGTTTTAGTGTTGTAACTACCGATTCTACCGGATAGGCTCGTCTGCATTAGCATACACCCGGACGTATCTTCTTCCGTCTCAGTTCGTATTTCCATGAGTGCTTCTACCTATACATGATTATACATGATTGTAATTTGTCTGGTGCTACATTTTATTTATTTTCGTTCTGTTGGGTTACGGCTGTGTGCATTCTTATGTATAGGCCAGGTGTAATGATTAAACTTTTTAAGTAATAAATCACTTTATCAAAAAGAAGGAGTACTTCTACCGAAGGCCATGAGTCATCATACATTGTGTTATCTTCGTTACACCCGTTTTTCCTCCATATAAACGGAATGGCTTTGCGTACAACGCTTCGACACACGTCCGACGGACAAATGCGCTCAGTTTCGAAACCCTCGACCTGCCATGACGGTTGGTGGTGCGCTAGACGCTGTCAAGGCTACTGAGTCGGAGACGACGATAGCCGATCAAGTGCTTTTAATTTCTCTCTTTTTTATTTACTGCTACCTAGGGCTGGACTAACGAGCTGGTCGGATCGTTAAGACTCGGCTCGTTATGACTCGTGATCGTTAAGTTTCAGATCGTTAAGCTTGTTAAGGATAACAGCTAAATTCAAAGATTGACTCGGTTCGTTATATGTTCGCGATCGCTCGCGAGCAACTCGTTAAAGCTCGTTAAGAAGATGTGTCAGGGTATTCAGCTAATTAAGCAAGCTATCAAGCAATCATCAGGAGCAACAGTTTTTTTCCGTCTATATGGAGAAGATTTTTTGCTTCTCTTGATGGGTTATTTGCATATTAACCTTAGATGGGCTACACTATAAGGCCAGCCATATAGATTTGCAGCCTGCTGCGATGATACTAACGAGCTTAACGAGTAGCTCGTGAAACTCGTTAGATTGGTTATTTAACTCGTTAGTATTAACGAGTTAAATTGCTGCCCAATTCGGTTCATTAAGAAAACAGGCCGAGCTCAGACGAGTCGAGCTACGAGCGCTCATTAAGCTCGCCAAGCTTCAAGCTTTATGTTCAGCCTCCTACCTCCATTCTAAAATATACAAATGTTTTAGCATTTTTCTGATACGAATATACCTAGACGTGTATTAGTGTGTAGATTCGTTCATTTCATTTCGTATGTAGTATGTATTGAAATATCAAAAATATTTTTTATTAGTGTGAAATCAACTAAAGTGCCACAAAAAATGGAATTTCGTCAAAATTTGTATTTTGAATATATATTATTTATTTTATTGTTTTGTATCTAGCAAAATTATAAAAGTAGAAAACATAAAAGATCCTGAATTCGCCATTTAATTCGTAAAAAAAAAGAGATTCTTGTTCCTAGAATCTTGATAATAAAAAGAAGCCGACTATCGAATTTGAACCGATGACCCTCGCATTACAAATGCGATGCTCTAACCTCTGAGTTAAGTGGGCTTACATAGCAGAAATAGTGTAACAAATAGATATGGGTATAGTATAGGAATCCGTACAATCTCAGATCTTAGTTATTAATCCGCCTGTGCGTCGCAACAGGTGACAAAGAATCTGGGTTCTAGAGAATTAGAAAGTTAATCTTGTTGATGAAGCTACAACATGTCACGTCCACGTCACGCTAAGCAATGCCGATGGATACATGTGTCGTCATCGCCAGCTCACTTCACTTCACAAGGGCATTCGCCTCCCTCTGGTATCAGAGAGTAGATGAAGCAAAGGAAGGCGGATAAATCGTTGAGTTAAAAATCGGGGTGTAGATGCGCAACACCTGTTCGGTTAGAATTGATTTTTTTTTTCATTTTACACCTATTCGCTTAGAACTGGGGTGTAGATGCGCAACATGGTCGAAATTGAATTTCTGAAATTGTTTCTAATTGCAGGTGAGTTGTAACTTTAGTTTTTCTCTAACTGCAAATAGGTTGCAATTGAGATTTCGAGTTGCAACTGAGTTTTTTTGTTGTAAGTGGTTTGCAACTGATTTTTTTTAAAGTGGTTTGCAATTGCCTGCGCATCGCCGCCGCGAACAAGAAGGCGCCGGAGCCGGAAAACGACGTCGAGTCCAACGACTGCGGCATCTGCTTCCTCCCGCTCAGTTGTAAAGCGCCGCCGACCTTCCAGGTACTTACCTACACCACACGCGTGCAACAACCAATCTTCCAATATACTCCATCGGTCGGAAGCAATCTATCTATTTGCCGTGCTGATTGCGCGTGCTTTGTTTCGCAGTGCGACGCCGAGCACGTGATCTGCTCGTCCTGCCGGGACATGCTGGCGCTGCCGGCGGGGAGGTGCCACCTGTGCTGCGGCAAGGTCGCCTGCCGCGGCTCCCGCCGGGGCTACGGCCGCGACCTCTGGCCGGACTATTACGGCCCCCACATCCGTAGCCGCGTGCGACGCGGACGGTGCCGCTGCCCCCACGATGCATGCGGCTTGGTCGGCTCCACGGCGGAGCTCCTCTGCCACTTCGTCAGCGCGCACGACTGGCTGGTCACAAACGGGGTGATGTCCGGAGACACAATCGCCATCCACCTCCAGGACGGCGCCAACATCGTCGCCGTCGACTGCATCGGCGCCTCCGACGACCACAATCGCCAGGATATCGCCGGCCGCTACCTGATCGTGCTGGTGGTGGAGCGCGAGACGATCGACGTGCCAGAGGTGGATCCCGAGAAGATGGACGTGCTAGAGGTGGAGCCCGAGACGATGGGCGTGCTGAAGGAGGAGCGCGAGATGATCGTCCGCACCGTCTCGGCATTCTGCATCCGCCCCCGCGGCTCCACCTTCGATGGGCCCTCGTTCTGGGCAGCGAGGGACGCCCGGTGCCAACTCTGCCTCTCCTACACGCGCACCGTCTCCACCGCCGCCGACAACGGCACGCTAGTGCAGCGCCAGTACCAGAAGACCGACGGCGACGTGGCCTGCAGCGATCTCGCCCGTGGGCTGCCCGATCGTCACAGATGGTTCAAGGCCCACATCTTGCCGTCCGTCAACGAGGAGACCGTCGAGGTCAACCTGAGGACCATTATCCACTAGATCGTGTGGTCACAGGAGATGAAACAGTTAGGGATGTTGATTGTGATCTAATATTCTGTTGAGATTTTAGTTTGCGATACGGTGATGTCGCGCCTTAGTCCCGGGGAGGGGTTATGTTACTTCCATTGAAAACGTACATAAGTATGCGGTGATGCCTTAGTCTCGAGCATGGTATGTCGATCACTTTATTTGTACATTTGGGACTGCTGTGCCTGTACTCATGTTCAACTGCTCAACCTGAGGACCGTCATCCACTAGATCATGGTCAACGGTTAAGGAAGCTCCGATAGAAATTTTCAAAATAAACAGAGTATCTGAAGGAAGAAATCGATTTGGGCAAGATAAAGAGAAAATGCTTATTTGCACGATTTCCCACACATGATACTAATTTCATAGAAGAATAGGACAAGACGGCCATTACAACGCCAAGCAGGCTACCCGATACAAACACGATGTCACACGAATGACAACACAACCCACTCTTGCCGAACGACAAGAACTCGACTTGCACCATCTCAAGGAGACGATACACTGAGCTTCTAGGCCGCGTCACCACTAAGGAAGGGAACTCCAGGAGGCTGACACCAACTCAAGGTGGCACAAGCCAATGCCTCGTCCACCATAAGCGCCTAAGAGTCGGCGAGTGAGCAGCAAGACCGAACC
This sequence comes from Poa pratensis, assembly GCA_947311845.1. Lineage (NCBI taxonomy): Eukaryota > Viridiplantae > Streptophyta > Magnoliopsida > Poales > Poaceae > Poa > Poa pratensis. The sequence continues at coordinate 17,224,017 of CAMZMU010000113.1, forward strand.
TGACCAGAGTAGGCGTCGATCGAGAAGTGACGGTGATGGTGTAAATAGCGCCCCTGAAGCCCACACTCCGAGCGATGGCCAACATCGACTCCCATTGGCGCACCGAGAACTCCCCGAACAAGGTAGGTGACGCCTCCAAGGAAGTAACGACATATGTATACACCATGTGATAAGAGGCCCATTGCAGTGAGCATATATACTAATTGAGTTTTTTGTGCGCAAAAGTAGTAAAACTCATTATATTTTGTGTTTGCCGGTGATTACTATAAGCAATGCTACTTTAATAACAAATATAGATCATCAACAAATTATAAAATTATTATTTATTACTGAATCCACTGTAACTTGTAACACACATTGACCATAGAAATAAAGATCACACCAACTGCTCTATTTATAATCTAGAATTTTTTATATATTTGGTTACATAACCATACACTACACGTCTAACTATGAGATATTGTTTTAGGTTGTATGCTTTGGAATCTCTCTCTCTCTTTCTCTCTCTCCCTCTCTCTCTATATATATAGGTATATATAGGTAAATTAATAATAATAATTTTAAGAGAGAACAACATTCACACAATAATATACATATACGATAATATAATTCATCATTGTAAAAAAATATCAAGGAGGCATTTTTTCACATTAAATCTGGTTTTGTATCGTGTTAAGGGTAATATCTCACAAAGGAAAAGTCTTTTCTGCAGCTCATATATATACTTAGTAATATACGTTGCAACTATATAATAAAAACTATTTAGAAAAGTTTCTCCAGCTTCTCCAATTTTATGTTGTGAAACATGAATCAACCAAGGAGTTTTCTATCGAAGATATAAAAGTTTTTTCTAAAAAATATTTAACTAGCAAAGTGACATGTGCCTTTTTTTTGACAAAATTATAACTCTTTATTCATTGATCACATATGTTACATCCTTAACTAGTAGAGGTACAATAAAATCACGAGGTTCATCTAACCAAATATGTTGGTCTGATGTCCTGGCTAGCCTAGCTAGCTCATGAGACACCGTATTTGCTTCACGACAATTGTGATCAAACTCTATCTTTAGGAACTCCGACGCCAAGTGATAGCCGTCATCAAAAAGTGCAGCTGAAGCTCCTTGCGAATAGCCTCCTTCTCTCATCGCCTGGACTACCTCCGAACTGTCTGAACATCAGATTACTCTGTTGCATCCTGCCGATTGTGCCAGGAGGAGTCCTTGCTTCAGAGCGTGCGTCTCGGCCATCATCACATCAAAGACATAGTCAATAGTGCTATTGCTAGCAGCTATAAATGTGCCATGACAATCTCGAATCACCGCGCCAGTAGCGCCGCGAAGGTTGTCCGCATCGAAGGATGCGTCAACATTGAGCTTTACATAATTGTGTATGGGTTTAGTCCATCCCATCCTTCTCATCTTTGGCTTAGTGGAATTAGCAGCCGTAAAATTGGAATATAAAGCTCCAATGGCAATTGCTGTCCTAGCCGGGTCTTTCACTTTTTCACCATGAACTGCTTGCCGTCTCTCCCACCACAAGTACCAGCAAGTAATCGCTACGAGCTCGGGCGTACGTGTTTGCCCAAGGATTTTTGTAGGTTGATGAACATCACAGAGGAGATACTCAGTACAGCCTGTCCTGCTCGATCAATCTTGCTGGCTTTATCAATCACACATCCAGTCCAAATGCCTCCAAATCATTCGAGCTCGGGGGCACTGAAATAGCATATGCTTCGTGTCCTCCACCCACGTTCACACAAAGGGCATTGGGCACTCACTTAACATGCCTATTTGCCAAAACAGCACGGCACGGAATCGTTTCCTGCATCAACCTCCAGACGTATATCTTTACCTTCGCGGGTACCTTCAAGCTCCAGATCATTTCCCACATTGGATGTGGTTGCATTGCTGCAACTTCTCTCCCTTGATTAACCCTCTGTCCAAACTGAATTTCCCATTCAACATGGTTTGTGCGGCTAAGTTTAATACATATATTTTATAATATGTATTATCAACTATCATTAAAAATATAGCCAACTTATAATTTAGTAGAAACTTAAGTAGGCTTTGGTAGATATGACTTCCCACCGATTGTATTATATGCTGGTAAAGATCGTCAACAAAAGGCCGACACCATTGGGGTCTTGTGACTCGCTATATGTAGCCCAAGGGGTTTGGGACTTATCATGGACTTCTATACTTCAGTTTTCCTTATCTTTTCGTGTTATTCTTCACACTAGTAAATTTTATTGGACATGTTTTAGTAAGTATGTCTTCCTCACAACACCACTTGGTCTCTTTTGACCCTGTCGGGCAAGAGGGGACTGATCATGTGCAGTGTCTTCGGACTAGTCATCTGTTTATTTGGTGGCCACCTCCGGCTGAACCATCGACTGCTCGAATTTGGCACAAGGGCCGGTGTCTGCATCGGCTTCAGACAGAGAGTCTGATGATGTGGCAGCGTTCTCATACACAACGTTCTCGCTATTGAATCGCCAGGAATCTTGCTCAAATGTTGTTGTTCGAGCCTTGAAATACTTGGATTCATATGTTCTAGGAAAGATAAATTAAAAGGAAAGCGAGGGGAGATTTACGTGGTGTGGATGGTAACTCTTCGATAAAGCCGTGATTCCACCGATTTAAAACAACAACAACAAGACGGAGGAGGGACTCCACCCCGGCTTTGTCATTAAGGTAGAAGTGAGGAATCGAACCCGGGACCTGGCCCTTATGCGCTTATGCACGGCTACCACTAGTCCACGGAAGAGTTCTCATTCCACCGATTTAGTGACTGTCTGTTCTGCCAGCGAACAATTTCTTCGTGAGGTAACAGAACTGGTCATCGTCGAGATCGTGCTTTTAGATCCGGTCCTCGTCATCGGGAGATTTGGAATAGTCACACATTACGTTTGCTCGTATCTGCAGGTGCTGGATCAGACAATCCAGTCGGGCGGAGACTAGGTTCTTGGTCCCCATGCCACGATTTTTATGGGTGCAAATCTTGGTTACCGACCCCTTCAATTTACCGACGCTAGGTCGGTTGCGGTTGGTTCGGCTGCAGGATTTAGACGAGGAACATATGGCTCATCATGGAAACAAAGAAGGCCGATTTCCCCAGCTGGCGACGTGTCTTTACAAGCGAAAAATGTTCTTTGCTAGTCTAATATTTATTCAGATTACAAAAACCTGCTTTTATCATCAATTTGTTTTTTCAGGCAATACTTTTACCATCAATATTATTTGTCTTTTATCATCTCTTCGCCGAACTAGTGCTCCTACACAAGTAACCAATGTATATTTGTATTAGGTGTGTTGAAGACACAAGACTTCTTGTATCTTAATTGCAAGATTGTTTGAGAGGGATTACTTTCAACCTACACGTCTCGCAGATTGATAAACCTTAGGTCATCCACTTGAGTGCAATTGTTGTTGTCCAATAATCCTCTGTGCTTGGAGGCCCAAAAAGTCTACAAGAATAGAAGTACGTAGTAGACATCAGGCTGAAGGACAATTTGTACCAAATCAATCACATCGAGAGCTAAACACAGGGGAGTAGAAGGCTATACATGTGCTAGTGATCTAAACTCTGTGGACATCGAAGTAGTGCATGCGCTACAAAGGGGATTATGGGGACGCGATGGCGTTAGCGAGCGCCATGGTGACATGGTGTGCACGTTTTCGACTCGCGCCGAGCCACAATGGGCAACCCGTAGCATTCTGAAGCACCACAGGTACCGGAGCTTGCTAGACCAGGGCTGCGAACAAAAGAGCAAACCGAAATCCTAAAGTTCCGACGGGTCAAGCACACGAGACAGCGTGAGGAAAAGATAGATCGAATATGACAAAAGAAGAGAGTGTTTCTTGGGAAGTGAAAGCCAGCAACGGTTGCAGCAGAGAAGACCGGAGTTGAATGGAGGAGAGCGGTGACGTCAACCCTGCCGTCGCAAAAGCGTGTGAAAGGAGAGATAGAGAGCGAGCGAGAGGGTGCGTCCATTGGACCTGACCTTGGTTAGGGTCTGGACCTGTAAGGTGGACCGAGTCGGGCCGATTGGGTCGGGCTAGTGCGTTGTGGCCTATTTAAAGGGAATAGAAACATGTCCTTATTCTAAAAACTTAACCCAAACTTTATGTATTTTACAAGTTGAAATAAAATCCCCAAAACTAAATAAAAATAGGGGCTAGAGTCCAAATAATACAAGGAGTTAAAAACAATTTTTGAATTAATTTTTGAAGAATATAGCTTGGAACTCAAATTCAAGGTTAAAACTTCACATTTTTAGTTTATGTTCATAGCTTATAAATTGCAAGGAGTAGACATTATTTTCCTTAACAAAATAAAATTGAGAAACACAATTCTTAAATTGTAACTAATTATTAAGCTATTTATCCATTTAAATAATATTCAATGATTAACTATTCAATGAAGTTAAGAAAATAATAAATTATTGCAATAAAAAATAAAATCAAATGAAAGTCAAATATGGGGAGTCTGGAATTTCCAAACTCAAAATCATATCATTTTATTCATAATAGCATGCAATTGATATTTAAACATTGCCCTTATCGGACAACGATGCTAATCAAAGTGAAAATCAAATTTGGGAGCCACCTGAAGTTTTGAACTACACTATCTCTCAGTCTCAAGGCAAGATGAACCTTGCTCATGTCCACTTTGAAGTATTTTTATGAAATTATTTGCAATCTATTTATACAATTTATTAACTCCATTGAAATAAATTACTATTCGTAAATTATGAATTGCCTATTTGTTTAGTGGGCGATGAAACCACGGAATGATTGATGTGGGTGAGGTTCCATCGTACCGGGAAAGTATTCATCTAGAATTAACAACAAATGTTCGCAGTCATTTTTGCGTCTTGACGATTGCGTCAGCCATTAGTCCTATTATGGGATGGCAAGTCAGAAGTATATTCTTCCTTTCATATATCCCCTTAAGGCCATGCCTTGTTGAGTCCTTGTGGGTGGCCAACGTGTGTGGGAGCGCCTTAAACTCTCTACCCAAGTAGGTGAAGGTATGAGTATCTCGGGAGTGATAACGTATATGACTAGGGCCCAATAGGTCAGGGTTCAGAATATCATTACGAGTAGGGTGGATATATGTGGGGTCGTGGAGAAGAACTCAACATGGCTTGGGCACATTAGACTGGGCCAGAACACATCAAGGACTATGGAAAGAAAAACAAGGCTAAGACTACATTTCCAAAAATTGCCGTACCTCTGCAGAGTGTAAAAATTATGTCAGTTATATCCTTTTTCCAGTGAGGAGGTACGATCGCAAAGGGAAAGGAACCCATGAGGTTCTAACAAACCTAAGTCTGACTGACATAGCTTTATAGAATAAAACTGATATTTTGACAAATGTTTACAAAAAATTGCATATTTACTAATGATCTACGGTCATGGCAGTAGCTAGAGCATTCAAACACCTTATCTTTTCTTCTATTTGAACTTGCTTAGTCTGCGGTACTCATTCGCTCCCTCACGAACCCCCTTCTTGGACTCTAAGGGAGCAAGATTTGAGGAGATGCACACCTATCCAGGAGACAATGAGGTGTACTTTGAGGAGTCATACCTATCCCAAGGAATGCGTCGATTACATCATCGCATACGAAGCTAATGCCAGTAAAGGTGAGTCGGAGAAATAGACTAGACTAATATAAGACTAGCCACAATGGGAGTATCATAGATAGTATCATGCATGGCATGTTGGCAAAAAGCTGACGTGGCACTGCAATTAATTATGAGAGAGGTGATAGTAGTATCATAGGTAGATACCGTAACATAACGGATTTCAATGCAAAATGAGTCTACAACCTAATAAATGTAGTATTGCATGATATCACAAATATGTTACTACTCACTGTGGAGTTAGTAACATAGACTAGTATCATATGCATGATACTAGTATATGATACTCCCCATTGTGACTAGTCTAAAGAACCGAGTCGAGCAGCTATGGGCTATAAGCCGTTGAGCCTCGATATTTTTTAGTTTATTATTTTCTCTACCAAGTAAACTCGTACGAGTTGAACACGTTTCATTTGATTTTCCTCACTTGTCCGGGAAAGAAGTTGAAGTTTTCATACACTTTTGACTTGTAATAGAAAGCAACGTGTAATACTCGCTCCTTCCCAAAATAGGATGCATATAGTTTTTTTTGTTATAAAAAAGTCAAACATTTTATAGTTTGACCAACTATATAAAAAAAAGTGTTGACATTTATAATCTCAAATCAATATAGTTAGATCCATCATGAAATATATTTTCATATCGTGTGGATTTTTTATTGTATATATTCATATATTTTTCTATATAGTTGATCAAACTTTAAAATGTTTGACTTTGACCAAAAACTATAGACATCCTATTTTGGGAAGGAGGGGGTATTTTGACCTGCAAAGTTTATGTTGTAATACTCCGAGAAACGTAATGTTTGTGCATCGAGCCTTCCATTAGTTTTATGTCAACGATTTGCGCACTACAACATGTAGTGGTGTGCTATAGGTTAGAATCTTACTAATTTAGGTGTAAACTGGATTCTTATGTTGCCTCGCTTGTTTTGTCCTTTTCTTTCACAGCCGGACTGGTAGGCTATTGCCTATCTGCTTAGTTATTTCTTATAGATTTGAAAATACATATTAACTAGCAGGTGTCAATAGGCATGAAACAATTTCCTGCAGATCCCTATCTGTCCCTTTTACATACCATAAAAAAAGGTTTCATGCCATGGTTCACCTTTGTTAGAACATGGGATGCTTTTACATGGATGTACTATCTCGATCGGCAGATTTCAGTATTGCATCAAATGCCTCCTTTTAGTCCTGATTAAGATTGTTTATTATGGTTTGGTGCTCACTAGTTAGTGCTTCCATGTCGTAGTTTACTTCTTCATTTATATATGTCTATTCCCAAGTTGTTCTAGACTTCTAACTCCACCGCATTTGGTAGTTCAGTATCACGATACTCCTTTTGGAGTACAGGATCATAGAGTGCGCCTCAAGTATATGTGAATCGACTCCTCTCCTGTCCCTCGCGTTGCCCCTCATGGGCGACACGAGGGAACCCTCCGCCCGTTGCCTCTCCCTCCCCCCCCTCCGAGCTCCCTCCCCGCCGCCGCTGCCGCCGACCTCACCGCGGTGGAGGCGGCCCCCTGCGCCTCCAAAAAACGGCAGCGTGGGGAGAACGGCGGTGAACGCGAGCGCCTCCCTCGGGCGTGACATGGTGGCGGCGGCGCTAGCTCCAGCGACGGAAGGCTGCGACCTCTCTCGGCGCGGGGCCGCCTCGCATGATGGAGCGGCCGGCTTGCCGGCACGGAGGCGGACGGCGCCACGGGCCCGATCTGGGCTGCGCAGGCCGCGCCCATCTCCTGCGCTATGGCGGCCTAGCTGCGGTGGTGGTGACTGCTCGACGACGACGACAAGATTGCCGCTGCGGCAGGGTTGTGACTGGGTGGCGGCCAGCCGTGCTCCCGGCCAGTCCGGCGGCCATTTTTGGGCTTGTGCAGCTACGGATGTGGTGGTTTTGGCGTGTGGAGTCTCGGAGGAAAGTCCTGCACAACTTGCGCTATGCCGGCGACGACGGCGCCTCCGGGTGTCGTGTTCCTCCATGGAGGTGTCGTTGTGAAACGATGCCGCTCCCATCCTCGATTGTCTCCGGGTGAAAACCATGATCCGGCATCCCGGATTGGCGATGGCGGCGTCTCGGCGTCGCTTCTTTGTTGAAAGCATCGTATTAGAGACAAGAGCCGTGCTGCACGGTGTTCTTTGGTGCCGCGGCGGTGACTGCTATTGCTCTGGCCATGGTCCTCTAGGGTGCTATGTACGCCTTCCCGGCATCTCCAAGTTGTCCGCGGTTAGCAACTTACCTCAAGACTAGCCAAGCCCTGCCTCTCGCCTGCCGACTCTCTCTGACATTCAAGGGTGGAGTGTACGTCGGCGCGATTAGTCTAGATGTTGTGATTTCTTCGGAGTGTTGGTGTGGGTCGAGACGCGGTCTTGATGCCCATGTTGGGCATGGCGAGTTTTTGTTGTTGGCGTTGTGTTAGCGGTGACTAATCTTTTGATTAGCGAGTTGCTGAAAGGCGTTGTAGCCATTCTTTGACGTTGTTATTCTCTCTTAAGCTTAATAAAGAAACGCGCAGCTCTTTCTACGGGTTCTCGAAAAAAAAAGATACTCCTTTAGTAACTATCCTACTTGCCGCATTCTCCATCTCTAATTCTCGATGAGTGCATTCACAAAAAAAAAAAAATCTCGATGAGTGCATATGCCTTGTTTTGTTGTATAACCGGCAAAAAAAATCGTTTCTTGACTAGTGAACACAGCGCACAATTTAGCTTCAGTTAGCGGTGAGAACAAGCAAAGGTAGGGATTAAGCTCGGTGCGCCCTGCTGCATGCAAATGTGCTTTTGTGCGATATCGAGCTGGCTAGAACCCTGGTCTTCTGGCCCTTCTTCAGCATCTTCTCCTCAAGTAACTCCCCACTGGCCTCATGCATGGCACGCCAGCCGTCTGCGTGTGGGCCATGCGTGGCGTGCAGCATTGTGAAGGTTTTGACATGTACTGACAAGTGTGTTTTGCTTGGGCATGAAAAATGGACGTAGCTGCGCGTACTCGCAATCGTGATGGCCAAGACAATTCTTGCATAGGCTTTTTTTTTTTTGGGTAAAAGAAAACCAACCGTGTGATCTTCCTTGGGTTTTAATCTTAGTAACATTTCATCATTTTCCCTAGTAGAAATAACGTTCATTTCTCTTGTGTCTTCTCGATCCATGTTCGGTCTAGAACACCTACATTTTCATCATGAGAGTTCCTATTTTGAATATGGCCTATGTGTTCTGGCCATTGACCTATACAAATTGATCACAGAATAGGTAGACAAAACATAATAGCTTCCCCGGCTCACCTAAATTATCCTTTCTTGCCCCTAAATTCTGGCTCCACTGTTACACCTATGACTTTCTCTCTCTCGATGATAGTGCTCTACAAGGTAAGCTATAAAAGCAAGTCGAAGCAAGGACAACCCAGGACATAAATTCCTCTTGCTACCACACTAGCTATCTTATGCATGTACGCTGACAAAAACCCTATCAAGAACATCTATCAACTTCCTGGCGCGACGACATGGAAGAAGATCCGCGCCTGCACTCTAGCTCCATGGTAGGGAGGCGCCTGCGCAGCCTCCTCGCCCTCGCTGCAGACTACCTCAAGTACCTCTTCATGAACCGCCGCCGGCTCCTTCGCAGGGTGGCGAGGCGAACCCTCGCCGTCCTATCCTCCTCCTACCACGGCAAGAGCAAGAAGCACCTGGCACCATACTGGCCACCTCATGCGCTAGCGGGCCATGAGTTCTCGTTCAGCGACAGCTCTAGCCCCACGTTCCTCGCAGCCAAGAGGCTCCGATCATGGCTGAAGCGCGGTGCCGGCTCTTCCTGCTTTGACATCTCGTACGGGTCACCGGAAACGACAGAGGACGAGAAGGATGAGGTCGTTGAGGAGGAGGAGGAGGAGGAAGATGAGGCTGATGGGTGGGCGTGCTACGGGCTTGAGCTTGACGTCGACTACAGGGCGGAGGAGTTCATCAATATGTTCTATGAGCAGCTCAGGGCGCAGAACGTTGCCTCAGTTTTGCAGCGCTCGCCGTGACGCGTGACACTGAGACTGAGTGTTCAGAGCTTGCGGTTTAAGCGCCGCGCGCGAAATGATCCAGTGCTCGTACGTTAGGTAACGTGAGAGGTGTCTTCGCTTTTGAGTTTTGATGAGCAGGGAGAGGAACGGGCCAGACTGTATCAGTTTATATCTTGATTCGTACCTGGACTGGAATGTTGTTGTAATTTGTGATCGGGTATGCCTAGGTACGTATACGTATGGAATAAAATAAGTAAATAAATACTGGACTAGATGTCTTCTCCCCGAAACTTTTGGTTTATATATGTCATTTTCCGGCTTTGTATCAATCGATATTTTGAACTTTTTTCTTGCCGAAGGATATTTTTTGAGGGGGGAAGCTCAAATATTACTGAGGATGAATGTTTACAGTATCATGTGTACAGCAAGAGAAATAACAGCGTCCGGGCAGGGATGTAACCACAAGTTGTTGCCTCCGTATCTACTAGCTAAACGTGCAAGCTCATGAGCAGCAGAATTGAGCTTTCTCCTAGTACTCCCTCCGTTCGGAAAAAGGATGTCACAAAAATGGTCTATCTATAGTTCATTTTTGTGACATCTTTTTCCGAACGGAGTGAGTATAAGATACCACACAATCAGGCATCCTATTTTTTGCATTATCGATCTCTTTAAAAAGGCCCCAGGCTTCCGAGTAGTTGGCTCCTGGGCAGTTGACGGCCTTCACAGCTGCAGCACAGTCCGACTCAAGTTTGGACAGATTCAAGTTGAGGTCGATTCCCATCTGAAGGCCCGTCAGGATAGCCACGGCTTCAGCTTCTTCAGCATCCCGACAGGTTCCGATGTTGCGGCTAATGGCGGCGATCACATCACTCCGGTGGTCGCGAGCCATGACGCCAACCGCCGACGCCCCAGACTCCGGCGAGAAGGCGGCGTCGACATTGATCTTGACCGTACCCTCAGCTGGTGGTGTCCAAGAGTACTCGGGCTGGATTTTTTCCCTGTCATTAACATGAGACTTGGTACTGTCAGGCTAGGAACATGGAAATATCAGATTTTTACCTTTCACTTCCTGTGTGGAAGTTGTCGGTCCCCAAAGCGAATCAGCATTGTTAGACCCCGTAGGATCACTAGTCTAGATCAAATCGGTAGGATACAAGATCGGAGGAGGATGTGATACCTTCTCCTGGTGTAGACGATCCCGAATGCCACGGCCATGGTGGACGGAGGCGGTGATGCCAGTGGGTAGCAGTGGGGGCGGTGGTGCTTCCCGTGAGCACTGCGGGCTCCCTAGATCGGTAGGGGTGTCGGTGGAGGTTCTGGCACAGCGGCTAACCTCGTGTCCCGTGCTGCCAGTCCCCCACCTCTTTATATAGCCGCAGGTCACAGGGGCCCACCGACCATTAAGGGTCGGGCGCCCCCGATCAGGGCGCTAATCAAGGAGTTGATCGAGCCGTTGGACTCGGTCAATTGAGATCAATCTAACATTCTCCCCCTTGATCTCACTTTTACTTTTAACTTTATACTTTATACTTTACTTGTTTCATCACGGATCAGTACATAGAGCATGTTTCATCGTCACAGCTCATTGCCGATAGAATCAGACAGCTACAATATACGTCTCTGTTTTGAAATAGATTCTTTAAACTTTTGGGCCTCTTTATTGTCCGGAAATCATATAGACTATACCATAAAACCCATGTCGACTATGTGTTCTCCAAAACATACTGGGCGGTAAGCCTTTAATTAGCAGATCTGCGAACACTTGTGTGTTTCTTTTATATGTTCCTCTTATGCTCCAAGCATCTCAACATAATTCCGGACTTTCTCCTTTACAACGTATAACTCTGTGTCAATGTGTTTGGCACCACACTTGACTGGTTTCCTTAACCATTTTGCCTGTCCATCGGCCTTATATCATGCTATAACATGTCTTTTCATCACACTGATGCCAATCATTTCATTCTCTGGAGCTTTTCCACACAAAAACTCCAAATGTGAAATTTAGCGACAATTGTGGATTTCGCTATACATTTCACAAATTCTTTCTTTGTGCTCACAACCTTTTGAGAGCACATTTATAGATCTATCTTTGTACTCACAACCTTTTGAGAGCACTCTGTTTCTTTTAGCATGAGGCCGATATCTTTGATTCCATTCCAGTGATCTATATCTGGATTGGACATTGCCAAAACAACCCGGATATGTGAACTGTCAGGGTAATATTGAGTTTCCAACAGCTGAAGCATATGGTACCATATCCATTTGATCCGTTCTATGTTATCTCTTGGAACACTAAAGTTCCAATTCCATTACCCTTGACAATAAGAACAGGCGTAGGTTTTCTCGACATGCATGCTTTAGAGACTTCTTCTCAGCATGTCCATGCGATATTTCTAATACCCCTTTTCTTCTTTTCTTAGTAAATCTCGATACTTTTAACGACAGACACTCTACCGAGAATACTCTTTTGAGGACAAGAACTTCTTTTCTCTGCCGGTAGTAGATTGACATCACCACTAGCAAGTAGGATATCATCCACATACACAGGATTAGGGAATGAATTTCCCATTCTATAAGTTTGTAGAAAAGCGATTGTCCTCTCATTCTCTTTAACCCAAAATAACTTCTGATTCTAGAGACTTGCTCTAGTCCGTAAGATCCCTTGTGTTCTTTACTTTCATCTGATGTAACTCAGATCATTATGTGCCATTATCACTCATTATAATCTGTTTATTCTCTTAGCGCAAATCTTTCGATTTAAAATCGCTTTTTACATATTTCCTTTGGAGTCACATTGGCGTTGTAGACCCTTTATAGCCTACTGTTTTGGCTCCATTGGAAATTACTTATGAGTCCCAAACATCGTCGGGATTCACATAGTCTCTAATCATTAAGACAAGTAGACACTTGTCAAAATCGATTGAGCGCTGCTTATAATTTCTGTAAATGAGGTGGGATCAACCTTCATTTAAATTTCTCTGATATAGACTTTATAGTCATCTGTTTTTCTCATATGGGGATGTTGTTGTTCTGTCATTGCCTAGAGGCAATTAATTCTGTAGTCTTCTATTGCTATAGCTCTTACAAGGACCTAAATCACAAGATCCATGTTTGCTTGTTCATCTCTATTATAAAGCAACAAGCTCCCCCAGATAAAATCTATTCGAGCCTTAGGTATGTTCATACCATGCTCCCCCAGATTACTCCATTTTCTCCAAAATGGTGTATCCTTAATCCTTTTTATTTGGGTTTATTCTGTTAACCTGTCAATCTGTCTTCTTTATGGCACTTTGAGTACCGTCCTTAGTCTCCTTTCGGAGCTGTAAAAGATCCAGGAATAAATCTATCTCTTTACTTTAGGGGTATCATTATTATGACCGTCGTACTCCCCAGACGATCACAATTCATCATAGATCACTTAGATGCATAATATGCATCACATTATCTGAAGTATAGGGGAGTTTATTCTGTAACATTCTCTATCTCCCCCTCGAAATGTGGCAAGAACCTTTTTGCCACAATTTCGAAACTTTGATTATCTGCTTTATTCAATATGAAGTTATCTTTTAACGTATGGGAGTACTTTTTCCTCATTCCTTTTCAAAACTCACAAGAGTTCTTTCTCAATGGTACTGCAAGTCACACTTGCATAACATTCTTATCTTTAGGTTCATTTGTAACTTTATTCTCTTTTGACTCATTAAGTGCTTTATAACTATGATACACAAGGTGTGCGGTCGATATAAAAACACATGAGTCATCACATCTTTTCCTGTCATACAGGATAAGTCCTTTGTCAAAATTTTCTCCCGCCATGCGGGTATTTTCCCAGACTTTTCCCACCACGTGGGTATTATTATCGTTTTTTCCCGTCATGCGGGTAATTAAGAGACACAGATGCCACAATTGGCTCTTTAGACTGCATATTCAATCATCAAATTCAGAAATAAATCTGAATACTCTTTTATACACATGCTTAATCCAACGTTGGTCAAATTAAGCATTCATGTTGCTCGTTTAAAAATTTTCTTCATATAGGTACATGAAAGAAATTCGTTAAACAAAACTCTGAATGATTTATTTGTTTTCTGCATGGAGAGTACATGAAAGACATTTGTCAAACAAGACTCTCGATGATCTATTTGTATTCTTGGATTAACATCCAAGAATTCTTTTTTTTTGCAGTCATTCTTTAGAGAGAACATACTCTCTCACTTTATGACCTTTCTTGGTCATCTTTCGGGTCACAAGTACCCATTCTTTTGCTTTCACGAATGAAAACATGAGAATCTTTGTCTGAGAAAATATTCAATAATAATAAACAATAATGAGCATAAAAATAACCCTACGTTGGTCTGGTTAAAGATATGCACATTAAATCTTTAAAACTTTCTTCTATATTCTAAATCACCGTTGGGCAGAATTAGAATGAAACATCATCTTTCTACACTAATTCTACATCACCGTTGGGCAGAAATAGAATCAATGCATAAAACTCATAAACAATATGATGATAATATTTCTATTGCAATAAAGAACTCTGTTTGGAAAATGACATTATCATCAACTCTATTTCAGCGGAAACATGAAATATACATATTTCTATAGTTCAAGAGCATTTCTTGATCTTTTATCTTTTCTCTGAAAATTGATCACTTTCATGCAAAATTATCAGAGATCTAGCCCTTTGACTATAGAACTCATATAATTATAGTACTGCTATCATCAACGTTGGTCAGAAAATAACAATACCATAATTAATCTGTTAAACAAGTATTTCTCTTTTTCCTCCTCTCTAATTAAATTTTCCCGTTGGTTCCAATTTAATTAGAGGAGAGTCCTTTTACTTTACAGCAGAAACTGTAAAATATTATCTGTATTTCACAAACATTGCACTGTTCAACGATTAACAAATCATGATTATGTTATTAACAACGTTGGTCATAAAATAACATAATCATAATCATTACTAAAAACACTTTAACATGCTCCTTTAATTCTTACTTTTTAATTCTTTTGACCTTTTAAATTTAAAAGAGCACATTTCTCTATTTGCAGCGGAAAACATGAAATAAAAATTCCATGAACTTTAATATTCACTTTATCACATCTTTAAAAAATTCAATTATCACTTTATTGCTTTTAAGCAATTTCTTTTAACTATTTGCAGTGGAAATATGAATGAAATTCATAAACTTTAAACTTTGCAGAAACATTTCTCTTACTTTTGAATTCTCTAAACAAAATTTTCGTTGGAATATTTTGAATAGAAAAAACTGGATGAAATTTGCTCAAAATATGGACAAAAATCATCAAACTGTGTTCTGTAAAATTAAAACAGAGGAAACTGTGCGCGGCCCACGGCCCACGGCCCGCTTACTGCGCGCCGCGCAGCGCGTCGCACAGCAGCATCGGCAAAGCAGCCCACGGCCTGCCTGCGGCCCATTACTATGTGCCGCTCGCGCTCGCTCCTTGTGCGGCCTGTGACCCGGCCGTTTCGGCCCAAGGCCCACCATGCGCTGGGAGAGCTAGGGTTCAAGCCGCCAGCCCATCCTGGCCGTCCAGCGCGATCCGACGGCTGTCCGCTCGTCTCGCTTGATGAAAACCAGGCGCCGGCCACCCCGTGCCTTCTTTTCTTTCTTTCTCTGTTGTCCAGCGCCGTTCCTGCCGCGTCGCCGGCGACGGCGAGGCAGCCATGCGCGCTGCGCCGCCGAGCCTCTTCTCCTTTCCCCCTTCCTTCCTTTCATCCCCCATCCACCGCCGGCCTGCTGCAGAGAGAGAGATGCAGCGTCTGCCTCCCCTCTGCCCCCCGCGCTCCGGTGTGCGAGCCCGATGGAGAATGGTGGCGGCGCCCGCTTGGCCCCCTTGCCGGCGTGTGCGAGCTCCCGAAGGAGAGCTCCGCCGCTGTCAAGAGGATCGTGTGGCGGTGCCCTTTGCCCCTCGAAGGGGTTCTGTGCTTTGGCTCCGGCGTGGGCGTGCACCCGCAGGTGAATGCACCGCCGTCGCGCTCTTTGCCAGCGACCTTGTGGCCATGGCCGCTAAGCATTTCCCTTTTCCCCTCTCTTTTTCTTGTTAGGTTAGGGCTTTGGGGTATCCACAGAGGGGAATCTTTTCCTTTTCTTTTGCTTTTCCTTTTTGATCTACACGAATAAGATCTAGATACTAGATTGCTCTGATACCAATGTTAGACCCCGTAGGATCACTAGTCTAGATCAAATCGGTAGGATACGAGATCGGGGGAGGATGTGATACCTTCTCCTGGTGTAGACGATCCCGAATGCCACGGCCATGGTGGACGGAGGCGGTGATGCCAGTGGGTAGCAGTGGGGGCGGTGGTGCTTCCCGTGAGCACTGCGGGCTCCCTAGATCGGTAGGGGTGTCGGTGGAGGTTCTGGCACAGCGGCTAACCTCGTGTCCCGTGCTGCCAGTCCCCCACCTCTTTATATAGCCGCAGGTCACAGGGGCCCACCGACCATTAAGGGTCGGGCGCCCCCGATCAGGGAGCTAATCAAGGAGTTGATCGAGCCGTTGGACTCGGTCAATTGAGATCAATCTAACAAGCATAGCTAACGAGGAAGGAAGCAGAATGCTTAATGGTTTCCTCCCCCTTCTCATGAATAACATCACACCTAAGGTGCCAGGCACGCCAGAGAAGCAGCAACACATGACCCCGTTGAGTCTTGCTACAGCTATCCAGGAGGATAAGCAGCCAATCTTCACCCGTGTGTATCTGAACATTTTTTCCAGAGGTAGATCCCAAAACTCCCTCATCTTTAGTTAAAGGGCTCTGGCTTTTGAGCAAGCTACTGTAGCGTGGATACTATATTCATCAGCATCAGCACAGATCGGGCATGTGCTCAAGGTTTCCAAAGTTCTTCTGACTTTGTTTTTCGTAGTGGCAAGGTTGTCGCAAGCGGTTCTCCAGCCAAAAATCTTTACTTTACTGGGCATCGGAGCAGACCAAATGTGTTTCCAGATGGGTCTCTCAACCCCATGCCTCCCGCTCGCACCCGCATGCCATCTGGTACCATTGCTCAGGTTGTAGGCAAGCTTGTACGCACTTTTTACAGAGAACTGACCTGTTCGCTCATAGTGCCATGTCAGAAAATCGCCGTTGTGATGGGTAGACGTCTTCTATTGCCCATTTCTTGCCGAAGGATATTTTGAACTTTCATACCCGCTTCTTTTGCACATTTCTTTGACATTTGGCATTCGTTGTCGGCTGAAGTTAGGAGAGTTGTTTGGATTTTATTTGCTGCTTAGAGTTGGGCTCTCTGGCAAACTAGAAACAAGTTCTCCATTGAGGCTAAATTCCCTCGACAACCCGATGATTGCATTTTCAAAATGTACTTTCTTCTACAGCATTGGCATCCCCTCACAAGAAGTAGAGACTGAGCTCGTCAAGAACCTCCTCGCCGCCACATACACAAGACGCTCTACAGCTCCTTGACTTTGCTTTTACTGCATGCTTTATATTTGAGCCGCTTATGGCCTAAAACTATCCTATTAGCTCAGTTGTGAGCTGCTATGTAAACGAGTAATCCCAGTAGGTGGTAATTGTGTATTGAACCGTGCTCCGTAGGGCTTTATTAAGTTAAAGCCATGCTTTAAAGGCCTTTTATGTAAAAAAAACTTTCATGCCCGATATATACGCTAAACTGGTGGTATGTTACACATTTTTTGAATGGTGGTATGTTACGCTTTGGAGCCAGATCAAGTTGTCGTAAACTTTTCTATGTTTTAAGTTGATGGTGAAACGGTCTTATCTAATATTTACCTCTTTGATCATTGGAGGAATTGCTACATGGAGACCACAAACGGTTGAGCATGTAGACTAGATATGAAAAAAAAATCTGAGATAACTCAGAGCTAGCAAAATCGTTATTAAGTTTTCAAGATAACTAATGGAAACAAAGATAAATATAGAATCTGGATTTGAAAACCTATCTTGAGTATAAACTTATTAAGGTATTCATACCATGATAAAGTAGCCTGTCTGAGACCATTAGTGCTTTGTGAAGTTTAAGGAGAAGATTAGGAAACATAGAGTCTTCAAAGCGACATGATACTTGTTTTCTCGTTTTTGGAAGGTCAATATCTTATTTAATCTCCTCATAGAGGGTCAAGTGTAGCACTAAAACTAGCACCAAAATTACACAAACCATGATAACAATATGTTCAAATAGCAATAAAAATATTAGTAATACAGATTTTTACCATGTTTCTATCTGTGGATAATTCGAGTGACCTCCTTACTAAATCTACTAGCCTCACATCTAGGTTTTGAACATTTAAATCTTTAATAGAAAGTACTTGGTGGTGTTTATTTTTGTTATAGGGAAAGTCTTGGTTGCAATTCAAACTTCATTTCTTAGGAATTTCTGTCACGCGCACTGCTGCCTCGCAGCGGCAGTACATTCTAGATATTATTCAGCATGCAGGGATGCATGACTGCAACCCTGTCAAAACATCGATCAAAATCAGGCTCCAAACTCTCTCTCAACGATGGCGATCTCCTTGATGATCCTACCCACTACCGTAGTCTCACCAGAGCACTGCAATATCTTACTCTCACTCGCCCTGAAATCTCCTACGTCGTTCAGCAAGCTTGCTTGTTCATGCATGCTCCCCGCTCCTCCCATCTCAATCTTGTCAAACGGTTCATCTGTTATGTCAAAGGAACTCTCGATCACGGCACTCACATTACTCCCTCTTCAACTTCTTCTTTAGTTGCCTATTCCGACGCTGATTGGGCTAGCTTTCCTGACACTCGCCGCTCAACGTCTGGTTTTTGTGTATTCCTTGGTGACAACCTCATCTCGTGGTCTTCCAAACACCAACTAACCATGTCTAGGTCAAGTGCTGAAGCTGAGTACCGTGCGGTTGCGCATGTGGTTGCTGAAAGCTGCTGGATCCGCAATCCTATGCAGGAGTTGCACCGTCCAATTGACAGGTCTACAGTGGTTTACTGTGATAACGTTTCTGTTGTCTATTTGTCT
The DNA here is from genome assembly GCA_947311845.1 of Poa pratensis. Taxonomy (NCBI): domain Eukaryota; kingdom Viridiplantae; phylum Streptophyta; class Magnoliopsida; order Poales; family Poaceae; genus Poa; species Poa pratensis. The sequence continues at coordinate 17,242,662 of CAMZMU010000113.1, forward strand.
GTTAATCCTGTGCAGCATCAACGTACAAAACATATTGAAACCGACATTCACTACGTTCGTGACAAGGTTTAGGTTGGAGAAGTTCGTGTTCTACACGTTCCGACAGCATCCCAATATGTCGACATTTTCACCAAAGGGCTTCCTTCGGCTGCATCTGCTGAATTCCGATCCAGTATCATCGTCCAAGAACCTTCCATTGACACTGAGAGGGGGGGGGGGGGGGGGGGGGGGGGGGGGTTAGAGTGATGACTCTGTCCACAGGAGTACTGCCGCCATGACTCCTTCTCCATGCACAACATGCACCCCTTGTACCTCTATTTAAACCTTGTACGAGGATGATCTGAATATACTGAATACAGTGCCGTTCATGCACACCAAGTTCGACTATACGAATTTATAATATAGAAACGATAGCTCGAGCTTGAAGACATCAACAGACAATCTTAGGTTTTATCATCAGACTATGAGATCACACGGGTTCACTTTCTTAGTGTGGAAATACAATACTAGTCTTGAAGGTCCAAATATGAGAAATAAAAATTAGAGGTGAATCGGTGATATTGCTCTCATTTTATATACAACTTATAGAAAATAATAAAAACACAAAGATATACAACAGGTTAAACACGTACTCCAACAATGTGTGGTGTACATGCCCTAACACATGAATCGCTATATGTATATACACTAGCTAAATACCCGTGCGTTGCAATGGAGATAATAACTAAAATAATTAATATGGTTCAACAATCATATATTATAATTTTATTATGCTGTTTTATGTGATATAGACACACTATTTTTCATACGTGTCTCAGCCTGAGATTGCAGAAAAAAACATTCTATAAGCCACCCACGGATATTTACTACTCCATGTGTCCAAATGAAGTGACGCTATTTGTACTATGAATTTGCACCAACTCAGTCACTCTCTTACTATAGTTTACTACAGTTTTTCATAAATAAAGCAATGGTAATGATGCCCAAGAATCTGAATCGTTCACTACTCAATATGTTGAAATGAAACTAACTTGCAGTCCAAAAAAGTTAAATCAACTTCAATGGTGGAAAAAATTATGTGGTTGTGCATCCGGTCACCCAGCTAACAACATGTATTACTAACTATATAAAAGAGCGTCCGTTTCGCGGCCTCTCAGCGCGCGTGTTACTGCATTTTTGCAAAAAAACACCTGTGTTTCACGAAATTTCTAAATCGGTCCTTCATACATATATACTGAACCCTAACCCTAGATCGCAAACTGCTCTCATTTCCCCACCCGAGCAGACAGGGATGGCCACCGCGCCGCCACTACTTCGACGGCACCACTTCCACGTCGTCGCCTCCGCGGCAGCTGCCTCTATTGCAAAAAGGAGGTCAACGCTCCCCTACGCCGTGCGCGTCGGCCCAGCCACCGGCAAGGCGATCACGCGCTTGCCGCGAGCAGGGGCGCGGCCGAGGGCGCGGCGGGGCGCAACGGGGCCAGCCGGCAGCGAGGAAGGGTGCGGCTTGGGGCGCGGGTCTAGCAGGGCCGCAGCCTGGGGCGCGGCGTGGCCCGACGGGGCCGGCCGGCCGGCAGTGAGCAAGGGCGCGGCCTAGGGCGCGGGTCGAGCAGGGGCGCGGCCTGGGGCACAGCGAGGCCGGCCGACCGGCGGCGAGCAAGGGCGTGGCCTAGGGCGCGGCGGGGTCGGCCGTGCGACGGCGAGCAGGGGTGCGGCGAGTTCCATGTCGCCGACGCCTTCCACCCCGCCACAGGGAGCTTGCCCGACCGTAGCCGGTTCCATGCACGCGCATCCCCGCCGACCGTCGATCCCTGCAGGCGAAGCCCCGGCCCGTTGACGTGTTGCAGGGGCTAGCAAAAACAAAAAATGCATAAATTTTCTTTGTCAGCGGTGAACATGTATATGGCAGATGGGTTCATATTTTAGCATAACAAGATAAGACTCTCGCATGCTGATCAGGTAGTTCATTCGAGCTAATAATATTAATTTTAATTAATATTAATTATAATTTCAGTATAATTTCATTTGCAAATCGCCAATATTCGTAAACAACAAACATATAATGCTATAATTGTTTCAGGTGCACACTGCACACCGATGCTCGCTCGACTGTTGACCTTAAGGAAACTAATTTGTGGATATTCGTGCCTTCCCCAGCACCATCCGAACGCGCGCGAGAGCCCTTCCTCCTCTGGCGAAGTGGCGTCCCCCTCCACACGCGACCTGCTCGAGCTCCAAGCTGCAGAGGTCGTGACCTGGTGAAGCTCTGCCAGCACGTAGGGTCGGCGGTGGCTGAGCGATGCTAAAGAAAAACTTGACGGTGCCTAAGCTAGCTCCTCCCCAATCTCAGATCGTGAGGCGCACCACGAGCAGCTCCCTAGCTCATCCCCTCCGCCTGCCTCTCCTTCCGCTCCACCCTTCCGGCGATGACGACCTCGGCGCCCGAGATCTGTGGGATTCTACGGTGGCTGCTGCGGCCGCGGCTGGATCAGCGGGATCGATTCGGATGGCCGCTCGGGAAGGCCACCGGCGACGGCGCCGGCGTCAGCAACCCAGGTGCGGCCATCCTAGTGATCCTGCGCCGCTTCATCGAGGTCGACACCTACGCCACGCTCGTGCGTCCTGCCGATCTCGGCGTCCTCTCGGCCGCCACCGTGCGCTGCAACGGCATAACACGCGACTGTCGCCGCCGCGCCGTCGTTCTTTGCCGGGCGATTTCGGCGTCATCTCGGCCGCCACCGTGCGCTGCAACGGCATCAGGACGCCGTCGCTGCTGCACCGTCGTTTCTCACCGAGTGACCTCGGCGTTGTCTTGTCCGCCACCGTGTGCTGCAACGGCATCATGCGCGACGTCGTCGCCGCCGTGCCTACACGCTTCCTTCCCCTATCGAGCCCTGACGCAGAGTAGTCATGTTTAGAGGAGGAGGGGGGTCGCTCGTGGAGAGGACGAACAAAAGAGGTGATAATACTTAGCGGTGGCACATAATGTAATATTCCAAAACCTATAGGGGTAAAATCGAAATCAGAAAAACGGACCATCACCTGAAGACATATTATATAGTAGAGATAGAGAAGAGACAAGTGGACAGTGGTGATTAATTAATAAATGTTATTAAGCACCACACATCAATAAATTAATTGCAGCCATTTCAGATGGTACGCGACAAACAGTCACATCCTAAACTGGTCTGCTGAGAGTGATCACTTGAACTGCATTTTGCTCGCAAATGTTTGCCCAAACTTCCATCCGCGTGGCACAATCTCGTTGAACACAGCCGTTTCCCCATCCGTGTTAGTCAATCTAAACGAGAGTTTTTTTCCGGTAAGAAGCGCTAGAGACTGCCAGTTTGCTCCCCAATTACGGGACATTGGCAACCAATCGTTTGAATCAGAGCTCTTGACATCCATCGACTTGATCGAGCCGACGGTTGCGACATTCATCACGGTAACTAGATTGAAGTAATCCTTGCCGACGATCTTGAACCGCACTCCGCCCTTCTTCACGCATGGAACCCTACATAGATCAGTTTTAATTAAGAAATTTTAACTTACAGAAGAAGCACCAAATAGTAGTGAAAACAGACTACTCATGTGCAGGTACCTCCGGTACATGACGGGGATGATGCCACCCTTATAGACGCCGATCTTTTCCCAGGCCGGTTGCGCCATGTCGAAGTGGTGGCGCGGAAGGTTTTGCACCATCCGCCATTGTTGCTCGGGAGCGCGTTGTTAGGCGGGCAGAGGTTCGTGGCCGTGACTGTCACCGTGACCCCGGGCTTGCAGAACGCCGGGTCCGCCCGCTTGCGGTCACACGCGATCTTGTAGCACTGCCCGCACGAGGCGCCGCCGTCGAACAGCACCGAGCTCAGCGCCGCCGTCCGCGTCCCGTACCCCGCCGAGTACAGGTTGCCGTACCCGCAAGCTCCACCCATGGTGCCAGAGGCGTCGGCGCCGCCGTAGAACGTCGCGTTCGCCCTCAGCCACTTGATCGGTTCTTTGTCGGCGGCCACGGCCAAACCACAGCAGGCGAACGTGAGCAACGCCACCGCGATAGCTCGAGCTGGAGCTGGCGCCATGTCGATGTCTGTCGATGGACGTCCCTACAAATGTCACGAGCTTATCTGCACGTAGCCGTAGGTGAGCTTCTAGTCTGGGAACTGTGTGTTCTTGCTTTGTGTTTGTTCGTGGGTTTCAGTGTCTGCGAGATTTTTAGAAACGTGGGGCAAAAGCTTTGCCCCATATATTAATTAAGAAGAAGTTTACATGAAAGTAAAGTGTGCCCAAATATTACAACGCGACTACTCTCGCGGCATCAAGTTGCCCAAGTGTTTGGCACCCGCAAGAGCCCATAGACGAGCCTCTCTCTTCACTCTCTCGAAAATAACAAAAGATGGTGCACTCTTTTTCTTGAACACTCTTGCGTTCCGCTCGGACCAAATCTCCCAAGTGGTGAGCAACGTGAGTGAGGCGACGGCTTTGCGGTTGGGGTAGACGTTGGTCATCAAAAGCCACCAATTGTTGAAGTTGAGATTTGTCCAATGCCCGGTGTTGACGTTGTAGAGGCCTAACCAATCTTTAATGAGGTCCCATATCCTTCGCGTGACCCGGCAATGAACAAAGAGGTGGGTAGTTGACTCCGTGGTTTGCTTGCACAAGGGGCAAAGGCCACAATTCGGCCACCCTCTCCTCGCTAAGCGGTCGGCCGTCCAAACTCTATTTTGATTTGCAAGCCAAGCGAAGAACTTTGTCTTGGGAGGTGCCCAAGGCCTCCAAACCGACTTGGCCATAGACGAAGAGATGGTTCCCATGAATTGCATCTTGTATGCCGATTTTGCCGAATATTCCCCATTTTCCGTGAGCCTCCAACGGATTTCATCATCAACATAGAGGTTGAGGTGGACGTCTTGGAGAAGAGTCCAAAGTCTCACAAATTGTGAGAGGTGGTCGATGGTGAATTCCTCATCAAGACGCACATTTCGCACCCAACAATCGTGTAGCATGGCCGCACCAACCGTGCACTTCTTCTTGCTAGATATTTGGAATATGAGAGGTGCAATGTTCTTCGGTTTCTCTCCCTCCAACCAAGGTGCATGCCAAAAGGGAGTCTTGAGCCCATTTCCAATGGAGATTTTTGTCGCGGCATAGAAGATGTCCATGTCCTCGTTGGTGCAAGGATTTCCATAGCCAACCCAAATTTTACCGGGGTCCTTCCACTCAAGCCATGGCCAACGTAAACGCAACGCCGTCGCAAACTTGCCCATGTGAAGCAAACCGAGCCCTCCAAGCTTCTTTGGGCGGCACACGAGGTCCCAACTAACTTTGCACTTGGCTCCCGTTGTTGAATCCTTGGCCGACCATAAGAAGGCACGTTGAATCTTGTTGAGAAAGGTCATTGTGCCCGGGGGGATAATGAGAGGCGTCAAATAGTAGATGGCTTGGGAGGCGATGACCGATTTCACTAGGGCCGCACGGCCGGCCGTTGCAATGTGCTTGCCGTTCCAAGTGGGCAATTTGCCCACACACTTATCTTCAAGATGTTGGAAGTCCGCCCTCTTTAAGCGCCAAACCGAGAGGGGAAGGCCAAGGTAGCGCAACGGGAAGGAGGCTCGCGTTGCCGGAAGCCCCTCGAGAACCTCATCAAGATTAATCTCCCCACACCTAATCGGGACCACGGAGCTCTTGTCAAAGTTCGTGCAAAGACCGGTAACCTCTCCGAAGGCCTGAAGAATGGAGGCAAAATTGGCAATATCCTCTTTGATTGGTGCCACAAACACCGCCGCATCATCCGCATAAAGTGAGGTTCTCAATATGGTGCCTCTCCCACGAAGCTTATGAAGGAGACCTTGTCTTGTTGCAATTTCCAAAATTTGTGTGAGAGGATCAATGGCCAAGACGAATAGGAGGGGTGATAGCGGGTCGCCTTGCCGAAGGCCACGCCCATGCATGATGGGGGCGCCGGCCACTCCATTGAGAAGAACACGGGAGGTAGCGGTGGAGAGCAAAGCGGCGATCCAATTCCGGAACCGGCTAGGGAACCCACGGCGTTGGAGGAGATCAAGCAAATATTCCCATCGTATGGAATCAAACGCCTTGCGGATGTCAAGCTTGAATAAGAGAGCCGGCGTCTTCCCCTTGTGAAATCGCTTTGCAAGGTTCTTGACATATAGGAAGTTGTCATGGATGCTTCGCTTCTTGATAAAAGCACTTTGAGCGTTGGAGACAAGGTCGTTCATGAGCGGGGCAAGACGGAGGGCAAGCATTTTTGAGATGATCTTCGCAATGGCGTGGATAAGGCTAATAGGCCTAAAGTCGGAGACCTCCTCCGCCCCTTCCTTCTTTGGCAAGAGAGCAATGTTGGCGGAATTGAGCCAATGGAAGTTCTCGGAGTGGAGGTTGCCAAAGAGATTAATCACCCTCATCACGTCAACTTTGATAGTCTCCCAACACTTCTTGAAGAACACTCCCGTGAATCCATCGGGGCCGGGTGCCTTGTCACATGGCATTTGATCAATAGCATTCTTTACCTCCTCTTCGGAGAAAGGGTCTCCAAGGTTTTGCAAGTTTGGCTCTTCAAAGTGTAGCTCCTCCCAATTAAAATCTCTAGTTCGAGCTTCACCGTGCCCAAGCACCGAATTGAAATGGGCATACACAATCCCTTCTTTAGCCGCATGGTCGGTGACCCAACCATTGTTGAACTTTAGGCGGTGGATGTGATTTTTCCTTCTCCTTGAATTGACCCTCATGTGGAAGAATTTGGTGTTGGCGTCCCCCTCTTTAATATTCGCAATCCTAGCACTTTGCTTTTTTCTAGCTCTCTCCACCACGGCCAAGGCAATGACTCTTCTTTTTAGTCTCGCACGGAACTCCCTCTCATTGACCGAGAGCGTCCTATTTTCTTCGGCCAAGTCAAAATGGAGGATGACAAGGAGGGCGGCGTGAACCAAGACTTTGGCGTTGGAGAAGAGCCCACGGCTCCAAGACTTCAACCTAACACCCGTGGTGCGCAATTTGTGGAAAAGAATGTGGCAAGGCTCCGTGTGAGTAGAGGGCTCACTCCACGCCTTTTGCACCACCTCGTTGAAGCCCGGGAGGCGTGTCCAAAAATTCTCAAACTTGAATGTGCGAGGTCTACGAGGGCCACGGTCGTCGGCAAGCATGAGAGGGCAATGATCCGACAAAGAGGAAGATAGGGCATGGAGGACATGAGTGTCGAAGCGGATGTCCCACTCGGAGTTGCAATAGAAGGCGTCAAGCTTGCATAAGGTGGGATTTGCCCTCCCATTACTCCAAGTGAAGCGCCGATTTTGGAGGTGCACCTCCTTTAGCTCGCAAGTTTGGAGGGCGTTGCGAAAGCGGTTGATGCGGCCTCTATTGATGTTTCGGTTATTTTTGTCTTGAGCGCGCCGGATTTGATTGAAGTCCCCAAGCACCAACCAACGGACTCCACTTGTAGGTTTGAGGGTGACAAGCTCGGCGAAGAAATCGTCCTTGCGGCTAGAAGCCGTCGGCCCATAGACGGTGGTTATCATAAAGTCTCCCTCTTCCTCCGTGTTGATAATATGCACCATGGCCGAGAGGCAAAACTCGGTTATCACGACGTTGGAAATTTGCACCATCGAATTGTCCCATAGAAGGAGAATCCCCCCTCTAGTTCCCGTAGCCGGCTTTTCGGCGAAGCTTTTTAACCTATTCCCGCCAATGTAGCAAGCGTCAAAAGGTGACACCGGCCCTAGCTTCGTCTCCTGGAGGCAAACGATGTGGCAAGTCGACGAAGCCACAGTCTCATGAACAGCATCTCGCCTCTCTTGGTCATTGAGCCCCCGAACGTTCCAGTCCAAAATATTAGGACGTTGTTCTAACATTGATCACTTAAGCAACCCTTCCACCAAACTAGCACAGTCCAAACAGCACAGGGTAGCAGCACGAACCACACATTAAGAAACAACCATACAAGCAGCAAGGTCACGACACATCCTAAGAAGCAGTGCAGTCCTACAAATTTCTGCGTCGGGTACAGGCACCCTCTGGCAGAAACAGCACCAGCAAGCAACCCAAAGCAAACAGCAGTGTTCTGGAGCTGGAACATCCTCCAGCAAGCAGAGGAAGCAGCAAAACGCATGGCTAGTCCAGCGCAACGAAGCATAACAGATTGAACTAACATCAGGAAACTACAGGTACCCAGCACGGACATGATCGGCAGTCGATCAAACATCAGCAGTTGCGTCCACCTCTTCCAAACCAGCGAGATCAAGACCAGCAGCTCCGCCATGCCCCAACAGCGCTTCATCGAGCTCGTCGTCATCAGGTGTGGCCATCTTGAACAGGACGCGCAGCGCGGCAAGCGCCCTGTCCGAAACTTCGCCAGCAAAGAGCCTGGCGAACTCCTCCAGCGCGTTCTCGGTCACCTCCTCTCCATCCTGCACAATGCCGAGGCCACGGCAGACGGCAGTCTCGGCCTCCTTCGCCACTGGCTTGGCCTTGCGCTTCGCCTTGATCCTAGCGCTGGCACGACGCAGCGAGAAGCCGACGCTGCGCGCGATGTCCACTCCTGCGAGCGTCTTCCTTCGGTTCTTCGGTGGCCGCGGTGGCGTGGACCTGGGCAGCGAGAGCAGGTGGTGCTGGTTGGCCGTGAAGAGCGAGTCGAGTGGGCCGGCTGCCACCGAACCCACAGAAGCTGGCGTCGAGGGCGACGCAACGCTGCCGACGGCGACGGGCGACGCCAACTGCAGGACCGGCGACAAGTCGAAACCAGGAGGGCGCGACGGGGTGCACAGCAACGAGTCCGGGGCCAGATACTCCAGCAGCCTCCGCGTCTCCGGGCTATGGACAGCCCGCAGCGATGTCGTGATCTGTGATGGCGCGGCATGGCCTTCATCCATCAGGAGGAAGAACGGGGCAAGGTCATCCCTTGGCGAGGACGGGCACACAGAGGTCGGGGAGGCAGGGTCAGGAGTTGACGGTGGCGTGAGAGCAGCCCTTGAGCGGCGCCGGAGGCCGCCCGGCGAAGCAGAGCGAGCCCAAGGCTTGCCGCGGGGACGCGGCGGAGCGGCCGTGGCCGCAGCCTGCGTTTCGCCCTGCAGAGCATGGGTGCGCCTGTAGTGGCCCGAGCGGTCGCGCTCGCGCCCCTGCTGCTGGTGTCGCTCCCCATCCCTCCCCCGGTCCCTGGTGGACCGGGATAAGCTGCGACGGATGGTGTCGCGCCATCCACGCGAAGAGTTGCGGCCGCGCCTGTCGCGCTCGTCGTCGTCGTCCCTGTCACGGCCACGGTCCCTGCGCTCGTTGCCCCCTTCTTGGATGCGCTCAGTCCTGTCCCGCGCCAAGCGTTCGCCATCAACACGCCCGAACCTCCAGGTGTAACGTGCTGGCGGAGGCGAGGGAGCATCGACCGGACCGGTGTGGTCCTCGGAGATGTCGAGGTGGACGATGCAGCGCCGCTGCAACCCACGGCGTCCGCGTTCCCGCACGCCAGGAGGAGCGTTTGGGCCTGGGAGGGTGACCCAGCGCACCCGCGGCACAAGGCTCGGGCGCTCCACCCATGCCCACAGGCAGAGCGCCTTGGTGTACTCCTTGCGCTTGCAGCTCTCCTCGACATAGTCCAAGGAGCAAGCTCGTCCGATGGCCTGCTGCACCGCGACGTCGTCCACCCACGCGTACAGCGGCACATTCTCCACGCACAGCCGCACATGGTGGCGCAGCTCCACTTGCTCCGCGTTGTCCTCGAGACGCCATGGTCGGATTTGCACCCGCAGAGTGCCGAAGGGGAAGTCGTGGCGGGCCACGGCCGCATCTCGGTGGTGCGGATGGTTGAAGCGCACGAGGAACGGCTCGGGGTAGTGCTCGGTGACGCAGACGTCGTCCTCCAGCGCCGAGAACGTGGTCGCGATGGCCCTCACCATGGTCGCCTTCTCATCTCGCTGCGGCGGCCGGTCGAACCAGGCGTATGCCGCGTTGGTGAGTAGGCCAGCGGCAGCCATGGTCATCGCCGGCGACGAGTGGATGACGACGAAGTCCTCGGCCGGCCTTGCGCCATCATCTCCACCCGGCATCCTTGGCGCAGCTTGGGGAGCAGCACGGGGGGGCACGGACGCGGCTGGGGCAGCCTGGGGCGCAGCACGAGGTGCGGGCGCGGGAGGATGCGCGGGCCGGCGGTAGGCGCGTGGAGCTGGCGACGCCGTGGTCGGACTTGGCGGCGGCTCGGCTGGGTGCTCGCAGAACCTTGCCCGATGCCCCGACCTGAAGCAGCGGCGACACTTGATGGGGTCTCTGCACTCCGATGCGCGGTGGCCTGGGCGCCCTTTGTAGAGGCAGTGGTAGCAACGCCCATAAAGCCAGGCAGGTGGCTGAGGGTGACCGGCGGCGTTAAGGCGCGGCTGCGTTGAAGGCAAAGCCGCGCGGCGCGGGGGATGGGACGGCACGACTTCGCGGCGTCGTAGCTCTTCCTCTAGCCCTGGTGGCGTGTGCATTGAGAAGAGATCCTTGCCGCAGGGGAGTAAATGGCCTCCTTCCAGCCCGACCAACCTCCCCCAGCATTGAAGCGCCCAGCTGCCCGCCCTGGTGGCGGCAGCTGCATCTCACGCCGCAGCAGCTCAGGCGGCGTCTCGGGAACGGTCTCGGAGTCTTCCCGCGCTGCCGCCCGCGCCGGATGCGCTGGCGACGGATCTGGATCTGCAACGGGGGCGAAGGAGATTACCTGTGGCACGAAACCTTCGGGGATGCAGGGTGGCGGCGGAGGCAGCGGGCGCGAGGGAGCCGCGGCCGCAGCGGTGGCAGTGGCCGGCGCTGCCGGAGTGGCCGGCGCCGGGGAGGGGCGGCGGAACGCGGGCTCTCGCGAGTTCCAGTCCTGCATTTTTGAATAATCACTCGAGATTTGGTTCTGATGGTAGCTGTGTGATGACCTTGTGATGTTTCTGTGTGTGTATATATAGCATTACTAATTGTGATCGATCCGTTGCAGGAGGGAGTGGACTCAGCAAAGGTCATCTGAATTAAGCGGGTAGCGTGCACATGTGCAGCCGCACCATGGCTTACGGGCGAATCCGAAGATCATATAAACACGCAGACACGTACGATCTACAGTACTTTTTTTTACTTTATATATATCATTATTAGTTAACTGTCAGGGACGGAGCCAGGGGGGGGCGCGCTGGGGCCATGGCCCCCCCTATGGCAGAAAATTTTCTAAAAGACCCCCTGTTAATATATGCATTTTACCTCCAAATTTTTCTAAATTTACTAGTATGGCCCCCTCCAAGTTAAATTATGCCCAATTGGCCCCCCTTGTATAACTTTCCTGGCTCCGTCCCTGTTAACTGTCGATCTTTGCTTAACTGGCAGATCATCTAGAGATGTGGTATTTGCTTGACACTTTCTGAAGAAATGGACGGCGTTTTCAGGTAGTAGTAGTAGTAGCCGTATATTTGCTTGACTTTTCTAACGGCTAGATTTGGGATGTCCATGTTCACAGGTGTGCTCCCCCTTGAGGCCTTGACCCTTGTATACGAAAGGCGAAAGGATGTCTCCTCTGTTCCTTGAATCGTACGGCTGATCCTGCACCTGGTCCGCAACACCATCACACCGACGGCGGCTTCCGTATGCAACAATTAGTTCTTGAACAAACATTGAGTTGTCATCAAGGCAGACAGAGTGTGTGTTGAATTCATCCCATCGGGGCACGAAATATATCTAGGGTAGTAGGGTTGGATTATCGTCTCTTAAATAATTGGCTGATCATGTCTCAATGCATCAATGGATGAAAAGGTTGAGCTATCCAAGTTAGTAGTGCACCCCGAGAAGAGGGTTGCAGAAGACTTAAGACTAGTCACAATGGGGAGTATCATATAATAGTATCATGCATATGATACTAGTCTATGTTACTAGTGCCACAATGGATAGTAACATATGTGTGGTATCATATACTACTGCATTTATTAGGTTGTAGACTCATCTTGCATTGGAATTCGTTATGTTACGGTATCTACCTATGATACCACTATCACCTCTCTCATCATTAATTACAGTGACACGTCAGATTTTTGCCAACATGGCATGTATGATACCACCTATGATACCCTCATTGTAGCTAGTCTAAAAGCGGCACATGTAGACTATTTTGGAATGGAGGGAGTACTCCCTTGTTGCCACCGACGCCAAGACTGCACTTAAGACAGTGTATGAATGTTCTCTTACCCCGACCGTTAGAGATTGGTCTTAGTTTCCTAGTAGTAGCATATGGGATAGATATATGTCATAATTATCCTACCTATTGAGTTGCATGTCTTGATTTTCCAACTCTTGCACTCCGCACTCGACGATATCCCATCCCATGCGGTAGCACGGCGCCCTCCACAGCTCCCCCAAACACCGACGTTCCTCAGCTCCCGCGACCCTAGGGCCACTCGCTTGTTGAAATTTCGATATTAAGGAAGTCGTATTTCACAATAGAAGCTCAGTCAGCCCGCCCCGCCCTACAGCACTCCTCCCTACCTCTGTCGCATGACTCCACGTCCACTCGTCATCTGTGGCCACCTCCTGCAACCCTACCTCGGCCTCGGCCTCGCTACCACCTCCGGGGAACCACAACCATGTGATGGTCAACGGAACAGATCAAGACATGATAAGATGGTCTGAGAAACGAAACCTAGATGACAGAAGGCTCATGCGTAATTTATTTTATGCATCATTTTCCTAAGATTGAGTCACAATTAAAGTCATACAATTAAGTGGGGCTAAGTATCAGACTCTTATGGGGCAGAGGCGTTTTGATTTTCAGGTACATAAAATGTCCTAGCTCCGCCGCCCCTTGCATAGATCCATCTTCGTTTCTTCCTCCCCGCCTCTCCCCCGCACCCATGCCGATATCCGCACTCCCACCTCGTCTTTCCGACCAGATTTCGGCCGAAGAAGAGATCCCCGGCGGCTGCATTTTTTTCAGATTTCCGCCGAGCATTTCCGCCCACCAAGGCCCTTCCGTGGCCCACCGGCGCTCTCTCATGGCTTCCCCGAATGCACAGTTGTCCGATTTGTGGTTTTCTCGGACCTGTGGCTCATCTCCAAACACCGCATTTACAGTCTGAGTCGCCGCCATCCCGAGCTCTCTCGCCCGCCGTCGCCGCACTATGGTTCACTGGGACACCAACAAGGATGAGGTTTCCCTCCGGGCAACAGGAACAACATTTCCTGTGATTTCGACACGGTATGATTTTTAAGGGTTGCTAAAATTTTGAGTTTAATCTGAAATTATGCAACTGGATTTGATTTGGTTTATGCATTATTATCATATAGGATTTAATATGTAACTGCAATGTTAGGGGTGTAAAACCGAGTCCAATCATTATTTCCAACGCAAAATGCTTAGTTTGGAAGATTTGAAATTCACAAAGGATGAAAAAAGAAGATCCAAGAAAAGTTAGAGCTAACTCAAGAAACAAAACCGGAAGATGGAGAATGCAATGAAGAAGATTGAAGAAGACAAAAAAGGGGTAGAAGAAGAGAAGAATACAATTGGGAAAAAAAAACGAGATTGAAAATGGAGTTTCATATTGTCGATACCGTCAATGATTATAAGATCAAGACGGATACAACTCGGTTAAAGATAAAGAAGATCAAGAGAGCCATCAAGAAGGAGATTAGTCTCTACTATGCATTTGGAGCGATAGTTATCTTAGTCAAGATTATAATCACAATGTTTGGATTATCTTGATGCACTAGATAAAATTATGTTGTACGCTAGATATGATGTATATGCACAAAATCAATAAGCATGTAGGTGCATGGATTTAAGAATAAAAATAGGGGTTGTGATCACAAGAGTCAATATATAAGGGATGTCCCGCCCCTCTCCGCAGACACGTCCGGACGTGTCCACTGAAATACATGGGTCAAATTTGTCCAGTCCGGTTGGTGTTAATACCACTGACTAATACAGAAGATCCATCAAGGTTAAAATTGTACAATGTAATAGAAACATTTAACCTCTGTTACTGCTTTGAACCAATGGGCATAGAGCAAAAGTTATAGATACTGATGATATTTTAATGACTTGAGCAAAACTGCATTGAGTAGTATGGCTTATGAAATGACGGCGCCAAAATATGGACATATGTTGTAAAACAGAGGGAGTAGGCAACTAGAAGTCCTGGAGGGAAATAAACACATAGAAGCTCATTCTAGTGATGAGAACATGGTAGCAATGCTAATAAGAACAACAGACCACCCGCTATACTTTTCCCCCTCCAATTCTGTCAAATATGAACTCAGCACCAACGTAAGTCATTCACAAGGAACTAGCACATCAGACCAATATGCTTCAATTAGCCTGCTCTAACATCTCGTCTTCAATGTCATGGTGGAGTCACAAATGAAGTGAAACTCTCGCCCTTCAAATCCTATCGTCGTATCGCGCAAGAGAGTACGACCAAGAAAGCACATCCGGTCATAATCCTCTAATATATATCTCCCCTTTTCTGTATGCAAAAGGGTTATTGGCATCATATATTGCTACCGCCTGCATGATTTTGCTCCAGAATTTGCTTCTTCCAAGGTCCGATTGATATATTGCTGCAACTTCAAGGCCTGAGGACCAGGTTTCACAACATTCACGTCACTCCACTGGGAACATGGGTCAACAAACCAGCTCTTCCTGCCTGAGCACCAGGCACCAGGAACAGGCCCATGGCCCCATCGCCTGAGTAGTTTGTCATCTATCTTGTCCAGCAATGGTTCATTCCGCTGAAACCGCCTTGCAAAAGGCTGCCCTCCTTCCACCATTGTATCATAATGTGCCATGTTCAGAAAAAGGGGCTCTGTCTGAGGTGGTTCATCCCAAACCTTGTACCTCAAGTCATTGTTCACAGTGGAATTACGAAAGTCAACCGAGTTGCATATGACTGAGTGGAAGTATCCTTCCTGAGGTAGCATTACGTTGTTGAAGTACATGAGAAGAACCCGAGGAAGATTCTCCCAACCAAGAATACAATACTCTATAAACCGCCGGTTCAGAATAACCCATGGAGAACCTAGTAAGAAAGAAACGAAGATGGGTAAGGAAATTATCTAGACCAATGAAATAAAATCAGCACAGAGAGCAAGAAATGCCTGTGAAAAACTTAAAAGCATCAGGAGTTGGTCGTTTCTGTGTAGCTCGGAAGAAGTTGGTCCTCCCTGACAAATATATTCCAGCATCCACTATCATTGATTGCACCTTTTCAGATCTGCAAGTGAATAGTTTTATAAAAACTGATACAGGTAGCTGCTAAATTCTCTTCAAGTTCAAATGATCCATACTCTTTCTCTCCAAAATCACTAGTGTGATCAATGAAGTTGAATTCCCTTGGAACATATGACAAGGCATGAATCAAGTCTGCAACAGGATAAAATAAACAATAGTATCATAATCAGTATAAAATGAACAGTAGTATCATGATCAGTATAAACCTAACTATCAAAACGGTGGCAATTTAGCGAAATTAACCGTAAAATATCACTACTACATGTCTGGGAAAGAAACCGTCATTTAGAAAATCCAAACAAGTCCAAACGTCAAAACGACACAGTAGATATTAGCTATTATTAAAAAGTTCTTCCCCAAAAGAAAACTACTATTAACAAGTTAATATCATGGTAATCATCAGCACTATTGGAGGTTAGTTTTATAATCGAGCTATCGGAGGAGTGCATGTTCTGAAATGTGCATCACCTATTCAATGCTTTGGATATATAAAACCAAGCGATACAACAACCTTAGTTTACCTCTTAATTTTTTAAATAGATAATAATGTACATCTATATGGAGGTCTATGCTGTGAAGAAGTAAATGAAATGCACTAAATCTGTCTAGTTTTAAAAAATACACTGCATCTGTGTGGGCAATAGGCAGTTGGTTAGAGCAACTCTAACAGCTGCCCTATATTAGGCATGGTGCCCAATAAACCGTTTTTTAGGGCACGAAGAGGCAAAAAACGCTCTCCAACAGGTGCCCTATCACGTGCCCTAAAATGGGGCTGCCCCAAAATTTCGGCCTCTCTACCCCAAATATGGGGCAAATAGGGCAGCGCGCGGCCCCTGCCCTATCCCTTCATTTTCACCCCGCGCGCACCAACGGCCACGCTGAAAGGTGTTCCCGCCCCCGCGCCGCGCCCGCCCCTACCAGATTCCGCCGCCGCCGAGCTCGATTCGCCCGCCGCCGGCCGCCCTCGACCGCGGAAACGCTCCGCCACCCCTCCGCAAGCTTCCTCCCGCCCCCAGCTCGACCGGGATGTCCTCCAACGCGCCGGCGCCGCCGTGAATCGCCGTCGAAGCTCCGCCGCCGCCCGGCCTCGATTCAGCCATCTCCGGCGCCGCCGAGGGTCGGGGTTGACGGATCCGGAGCCTCCCTGCCGCTTCCCCGCCGCCGCCCTGCCGATTCCCCGCCGACCACGTCCTGCCGCACCGGCCCGGCAACGAAGGTGCGCAAATTTTTTTTTTAGACTTGTGGGTTTGTAATTTAGCGTAGAAATGAAGTAGAAATAGATTGTAATTTAGTCTTGTGTGTTTGTAGATGGTTTTGTTTGACTACACCACATCCGATGAGGAGTTTGATACTCAAGAGGAGGAGGACATTTCTATGCTCTTGATGGTTCATAGCAATATGAACAAGAGGCCCAAGCATGGAGGTTCTCAAATTGGCCGGCAATACATTCGGAGGCACCGGGAAGAAGCACATGCCAAGCTCATGGCCAACTACTTTGTTGACAAGCCGGTGTTTCCCGAGAGGTACTTTCGCCGCCGGTTTCGCATGAGCATTGATTTGTTCAAGCACATCGCGGAGAGTGTCAAGTTGCACGACAAATTCTTTGAGCAGAAAAGGTATTGTACCGGAGATCAAGGGCACAACACCTATCAAAAGGTGACTAGTGCATTGCGGCAGTTGGCATACGGCATTCGTGCAGATATGGTCGACGATCACTTCGCAATGAGTGAGAGTCAGAGCATCAAGTGTGTGAAGCGGTTTGCGGTGGCGATGGTTGAGGTGTTCGGGCCTGAGTACTTGAGAGCACCCAATGCTCAAGACACGGCTCGGCTACTGGAGATGAACAAGGCTCGTGGTTTTCCAGGTATGCTCGGATCCATTGATTGCATGCACTGGAGGTGGAAGAACTGTCCTGCTGCGTGGCATGGACAGTTCCGAGGGCACAAGAAGGATTCCACCATTATTCTTGAGGCCGTGGCCGATCAAGAGACTTGGATATGGCATGCATTTTTTGGCATGCCCGGTTCTTGCAACGATATCAATGTCCTCGCCCGGTCTCCTCTATTTGCCAAGTTAGCCAACGGAGAGTCACCACCGGTGGAATTCCAAGCAAACGGCAAGACATACAAGATGGGCTACTACCTTGCGGATGGGATTTATCCCAAGTGGTCGACATTTGTCAAGCCGGTGCAAGCCCCCGAAGGTAAGAAAGAACTTGATTTTCATAATGCTCAAGCGGCGGCTAGGAAAGATGTGGAGAGAGCATTTGGGATTTTGCAAGCCCAATTTGCAATTGTGAGAGGACCGGCTAAGTTTTGGGATCAAGATATCCTTTGGTATATCATGAATGCATGTGTGATCATGCATAACATGATCATAGAGAACGAGTGTGGCCAAAATGTTGTCTATGGCACATATGAGTTGATGGGCCGGCCGGTTCGGCCGAGGCGAGGTGGAGACCGTGTTGCCCGCTTTGTTGACTCCTACCACGACATTCGAGACTCCGATGTGCATGAAGGTCTTCAAAAGGATCTCATTGAGGAGTGGTGGGCATGGAATGGAAGGCAAAGATCAAGGCCATGTACTTGATTCGGTGGTGTTGTATGCAAGATGAACAATTTGATAAACATTTTTGTGTTGTTTGATCTACTATTTGATAAACCATTTGGTAAACTATTTGTATTGTGTTGTAATAATTAAGTACTATTGAATTTCTATTTGTTTGAATTTATTTTAGATCAATTATCATATTATTTGTTTGATATCTATGTTCAAATGTGCCAAAAGATGGATGGAGGGCCGCGGCCGCGCTGCCCTAAAATAGGGCACTGTTGGAGACGAGGTGCCCTATTATAGGGCTGCTGGTAAAGCAGAATTTGTTTCCGTGCCCTATAACGTCAAAACAGGTGCCCTATAACCAAAAAGGTGCTGCCTAATATAGGGCAGCTGTTAGAGTTGCTCTAACAAAATTCAGGGTCTGTAAGCTGTAAACCATCATTACTTTGCTCGTGGCACGATTAAGCACAAAAACTCCTCCATTTGATAGCCAATGGAATAACTGTAACTCTTCTATGCTACGAACAAATAACTGGAATAACACTACATCTGTGTAGTTAAAACAAACACTACATCTGTGTGGACAACAGGCAGTTGGTTGCTAACAAATTTTCAGGGTCTGTAAGTTGTAAACCATCGTTACTTTGCTTGTCGCACAATTAAGGATGAAGAGCCCTTCATTGATTTTAGCTACTAGAAGATTAATGAAAAATGTAGCTGGCAAAATTAATTTCGTTTCTAACACTATTGGAGAAATGAAAGATCAAAATGGGGGGCACTATTTCGGGTCAATGAGATACAATCATGCAAATCCCTGATTATGAATACAAGTCGGTTGCCATACCATCCTGGGTGACGATGGGTAATCGGCGGCGTTGAGGGTGAGGAACCAGTCCCAGTCGGGGTGGAGGCGGAGCAGGACGGCAGCGGCGCGTAGCGTGCCGGCCAGGCCCGAGGACCCGACGGGCGTCCCAGCGGTGGGCGTGCCCACGACAGCGACGTTGTCGAACGCGACAGCGGCGGGCGCGGCGGCGGCGACCCCGGCAGCGAGGTGCCGGCGCTCGTCGTTGGAGGCGTCGGCTGAGAGGTGGAGGATATAGCGGTTCCGGGGGTGGTAGACGGCGAGGAGTAGCCGGAGGAGCCGGGGTCCGTCGCCCCGGGCGCCGATGAGGAGGTAAGCGAGGCAGGGGAGCGCGTCTGGGCCGCGGCGGACGCCGGCGGCGGCGTGGGCGGTGGTGAGGCCCGGGAGGCGGAGGCGCGTGGGGGAGGAGTAGGCGGAGAGGAAGAGGAAGAGGAACGAGAGGAGGAAGGATACGGAGACCAGCGAGAGGAAGAGGATCCACCGCCACCTCTCGCCGGAGCCGGCGCCCCCTCCCCCGATGCCGCCTCTCGTGCCCCCTAATCCCATGGGGGAAGAGGATCCGGAGTCCGGAGAGAGTGAGACGGATCACATACACGTTGCCGGGAAGCAATGGAGCGGCGACGCGGATCGGATCGCCGGCGGTGAGTGGAAGTCGTCGGAGGTGCTTAGAGTAGAGGCCACGAGAGCATCGCGTCCCGTCGCACGACGCACGGCGAGTGATTTTTTTTTATTTTGGCGTGTTGGTGGGAAGAGTTGTCGGAGTGTGATAGTTGGGCCTTGGGCTGGGCTCCTGCCACGCGGCCCACTGGAACACGGTCCAAGAGCAAAGTAAAATCCGTAAGAATGAAAAGGCCAAGCCCGATCCGAACTTCACTTGTATTTCCCTTTGTTCATTAATTAATTCAGGAGGGTGAACTTGATTGGTATCACATGTCGGTTCAGAAAGTAGTTTAACATGTACTCTCAGTTACTATATCAAAATATCTATCTCGTGAATGATGATGACGTTGTCATGCTTCTTCACCATGCTTGGAACAACTTTTGGGGCTTCTCTTTTGCCTGCCTTGGATACAAAATGAACTAGTTAGATTTCGGCGCGTCGTCACGCCGCGCCCTTGAAGAATTTGGGAGGAATTTGAATTTTCGAAAATTTGAAATTCGAAAGTAGGCTATGTATGTGAAAAATAATCGGCAATTTTTTTTGTGTGATTATGTTGATAAATTCTTTAATTTTTTTTCTGGTGGATGGAGTGAAAGTTACTGGTGGCACAACATTTGGTAGGTTTTGCAAAATTACCGTTGGACAATGTATGGAATCTGTTTTGAATTGTCCGTTTTTTCCCCCCGTTTTGCAAAGTTTTTGAAGTTGGATTGATGTGAGTATTTTTTTGAAATCTACAAATTTTGAAATAATTAGGAAAGGTCAGAAAGTATTTGGTGCGCGGCGACATGACGCGCCCGTGCGGTAAAATTTAAATGTGGAAATGCCTTTTCTAAAAATCGTGCAGTTTTTAAAATTTAGTTACGTAGTTGGATAGAGTTAAGTTCTACGCAAGCGGTTATTAAATTGAATTGCATATTTGGGGAGGAGTTTAGTTGTATTGTCTGTAAATATTAACGTGTTCGAATTGGTGTAAGATGTTTTGCATCTGCATAATTAGAGGTAGGTCAATTGAATTATATATCTAATACTTTGAAATGGTATAATAAGCTTGCATTTTGAATGTGCGTTAGTGGAGGTAGTTCAATTGAATTATCTGTAAATTTTAATCTATTTGAAATTGTGTAATAAGCTTGTATTTTGCTCGTGGGATTTAATTTAAATTTGTTATATGAGAGAATATAATACGTGAGCATTTATTGAAGGCAGTGCATAATTAGAAGAAGTAATTTTGGATTTTGTTTGTACAGATGGGAAACACGGGGAAAATTTGGCTAGCAGATGACATTTCCATAAGTTCTGTATTTAGTGTAAGAGCATTGTACAAATAAATTTAATTTGTTTTTTAATGCATGGAAATGTGTTGGTTGTGGACATCTTCTTCTTCTTTTTTCAGATTGTGGTATATTGGTTGTGGTTTTTGGTTTTAGTTTATGGGTTGGATGTCATGTTTCTTACATTTTTCTGTATGTTCTGGAAATTTTGATTTGTAAATTCCTTTTATTGCATGGAAGTTTTAATTAACATGGTACAAATTACTGTGAAACATGCATGAAATCGATATAATTAGACATATTACATGTGTTCGCAAATTTTGGTCTTTAATTATATTTTTTCTGAATTATCCTCTTAGTTTTTTTTATTGCGAATTCTTTTTTATAGGGTGGAAATTTTAATAAACATGGTAAAAACTTGGATGGAAACATGCATGAAATTTCATATAGTTAGACATATTACAGTTGCTTCCAGTTTTTGGTATTTTAAATTTTTTTTCCGACGCGAAATGAATAAGAAGGTTGTATTAAGCTATGTACGTAAAATAATTTAACGTTGTTTAGTAATGCATGGAAATGTTTTAGTTGTGAATATCACAATTTTCTGTTTTTTTGTTTGTTTTGTTTTATGGATTAGGAAATATGAATTTTGCATTTTGGCTACATTATCTGTATTTTTTTTATTTGTGGGCACTCTTTATTATATGGAAGTTTAAATAGACATGGCAAAATTTTGCGTCGAACACGTATGAAGTTGATGTAATTAGACGGATTACATTGTTCTATACATTTTGGTACTATAGTTGTTTTTTTCTGGACCAAATTGAATTAGTTATGAATTTGTAAATTTTGAATGGAAAAATTGATTTCTGGAAAATAATAAGCCACTGTCAAGCGGGCCCACTGTCAGAGATTTATTAATTTTCGATTTCACTTTCCGTAAAATCGTAGATATCTGACAGGTGGGCCCAGAGGTGACGTCATCGGCTGACGTCATCGATGGCGGCCGACGCACCAAGCTGGCCACGGCCTCGTCGCAGGAGGGCGCGCGGGGCAGCGGGCGAGGGCTCGGCGGTCGCGGGAAGACGCGCGCGACCATGAAGTGGCGGCGCCGCTCCTCCTTGGTCGCCGGAGAAGCTACGGCGGCGGGAATACGCGGCGGTCGATGGCGGAGAAGAACTCGGTCGATCCGCTCGATTGCGAGCATCCTGGCTTGCTTCCGCTGGCAGGGAGATGCAGGGGAGGACGGTGGAGGTCTCGGCGTTGTTGGTTTGGGCTGGGGAGGCCCGCAGCGACGGCGCGCCGCGTCGGCGCGGGCGCGGCGACTCCGCTGTCGCCGGAGAAGAAGGAGGGGAGGGGGATGTTCTGGCGATTTTGCAGGGAAGTCCTCAAGGTTTGCGCAAATTGTGAGTAGGTCCTTTTCTGCGGGGAAAAATGGGCCGCGGGATAATTTCTCGTGAGCGAGGGGCCTTTGTGTAATTTGGTGGCAGCAGGTCCGTGTGGGCCGTTGGATCATCGACGGACGGCTCGGATCGAGGCACTGTAGTACTGTAGAATGCTACAGTAGCTACAGTCCGCTCGAGCTCGGAGAGGGCCGCGATATGCTCAGCTTTTATATAGTGAGTGATAACTTGCTGTTTTTTCTGTGTTCCTTGGACGCTTTGCTTGATCCAACGGAAAGGCATCTTCCATGTGACAAATTAGGCATATAAAAAAGGAAAGCATTAAGCATAGTACTCCGATGGCGGTGTCGGTGTCGGTGGCGCTGGTTTCGGGTTTGTCCTCCCCTCTTCCCGCTCCGGCTGCGTAGCCGGCGAGGTTGTGGAGGTGCTGCGTCGAGCGCGTCCTTCCCTCCGTGCTCCTCTGGCCGGCCGTGGTGGCGAGGGGAGGAGCTGGTGGTGGGCGTTGTCTCGCTTTTGGTGCGGGTGGCCTTGGTGGTCGGCTTCTTCGCTGCTCCTGCTTTGGCTGGCCATGGTGGCTCGGGAAGCAGCGGCTGGAGAGGCTGGGGTGCGGCTGGAGGTGGTGGTCCTAGGCGATGGCGCGACGGCTGGATGTCGGGTGGTTGCGGGAAGACGGCGTTGTGGCTGTGCTCGTTCATGGAGTCCAGATTCCGGCGCGGTGCGGCGGATGGTTCTTGCAGCCTTCTTCGACAAGGGGTGGCGTCTTCTTCCCGGCGAGCTGTGGTACGGCGTCTCCGCCGTCGCCTAGGAGCTTTGGGCAAAGCTCTGGGTCCGATTGTGATCTTCAACGGTGGCTTAGGGTGCTTGGTGCACTTTTCCCGGGCTTCTTTGTAATTTCGTGTTTCCTTGAGGTCCTGGTTATAAAGTGGCTATGCCTCCTGTTTTATGAATCGGATCCTTCCTAAAAAAAAAAGTATGAGCAGACGAGCAGTGGCACTAATGCTGTATATGAGCATCAAGTTTCTCTAATAACAGTAGTTTCCCGAGCAATTTATAGTCAAAATGCAAGACATTTTACCATTGATTATGGAATAATATTTATATGTTGTAATCTACATTTGCAAATGCTGTTGTTGTCCTTTCCATGGAATCTATTTACCCCCAAACCTTTTTATTGTAGCAAAAAATTATTCTCTTAAATATCATGGATATGGATTACACGTTCTTCATTTTCCTAAAAAATATAAAATAAAATTGCTAAAATAAATGCGGTATTTTTCAGAAAAGAACAAAGCAAGTGAAAGATCATATACTCTCTTCGTATTCAATAACCTACGTTCTGGGTTTAGTCATAGCCAAATTATGTAAAATTTAACCAAATATATATAGAAAAGTATATCAACATCTATATAATTTATGCTAATTCTAATACTTGATTTTATATTATACATGTTGATGTTTTTTCCTACACTTGCGAGAATTCACATTCTATGATAATTGGCCTTCTTTTGTAGGGATTTTCTTTTAGGGAGGATAATTAGCCTTATTTGTTGTAAGAGGTGTTACCCGTTTTTAGCATGGGCACTATCAAGATCAATGCATAAGTAATGCTTAATGTATCATTTTTAATTAGTTCATAATCACCCATGTATACATGTAGTAAATACAGATTTTGGGCACAAATTATATTAATATATAAAGGCCACTCTAGCACAAAATCGAAGAGGGAATTTAAATGATATATAATACAGAAAATGGAATGATAATTTTTTTTGTCTGGCATGAGAATTCATTGGTTCCATGCCTCTCACTCTGCGTAAGAGGGCAGTGTCAAACAAACATCTTTACTTCCATATAGTTCTAAAATATTACTTCCTCTATTCCAAATTATTATTATTTTTGGATATTTCAATGTGGGATAGATATAAACTGAAATGAGTGGCCAGCTATACTGAAATGCGTCTATATACATGCGATTCAAAACAAGGTAGAACATCTTATATTTTTGAACGGATTGAGTGTTTTAGTGGACACAGCATTTCAATTAAGAGTGAATTTAATTCTTACGATTCACCACCACATTTTCTATGCAAATTACCCCCAAATTCTTTTTCATGATCAAGATTACCTGTGTGTTGGAGGTTTTGCCAATCTTTGCCATCTCTGAACTTTCTAGAGCCTTTTGATTGGTGGATCCCGCTCGTCAGGACCACGTGTCGTTCCACGTCTCTCCTCTGTCTCCTGGTCATTTTTCCGGAGGACAAATTGACCAGATGGTTGATCCACATTTGTTTTTTCTCACGGTCGTCGGGTGTACACACACACTTCTTAGGGGAAAAAAAGCTATAGGTATGTGCCGCTTTGCCTAGCTTGTCAAGTCGCACCTTCGCACGGTCACCCTGTCTCGCCAATAGGACATCTATTTGTTTGTTCGAAAAACACGACGAGCAGCAGGGGACTCGGTGGTGATCGTCGGCGACCGTCACATGCGGAGATAATGGACACTTCTTTGCTCAACGCTCAACCATCTAGCCGGTTCGATCGCGTGAAAGGAGAAGTACCGACAATGTGGCACGCCATATGGACCCGACGGATATGACCCACCGGCCGGAACAATCTTAAGAAATTGAAGGGTTAAAGATTGGCAAAACTTTTACTAATGGGTAATCCAGATGAAATTTTATAATGTATTATTTAATTTAGGGATAAAACTAGAATTCACTCTCCAGTTTAAACAATTGTGGGCAATAAATATAAATTTAAAAGAAAATCTTGATATCAAAACCATAATTAAACCGTGAACACAACCCTATATGAGCATGACCAATGTGAGGCGCTTAAAAAATTAAAATCCCGAACATGCACAAGTGTCTGGCCGCTAGGAGCCATAGTGTGTGCGTGTTTTTAAGTGCCGGGCTCTTCTTATGAAAAGTTGACCCTTCTCCCTGAACTACACGACAAATTTCCCCGCAAAAAAAACTACACGACAAATTAATTGAAGAAAAACTCCCAAACACAAAATTAAATTACAAAAAAGAATATCAAGCACATGAAAAAAATCACTTTTTATTTAAATCACCTTATCACCACCTCCCCAATTTGCCTATTGCTTGCTTCCTCATCTCACCCCTTGCACCTGGATGGCTGCCGTCTCGTCCCAGAATTACACGCCAGGTCCAAACCCAAAATCGAATTGAACTATATATACTCGCGAGATAAAATAAGAGGAGCCTAACCTAAAACCCTCACCTTATCCTCTCCTCCGCTCCCCTCCCCTCTCCTCCTCCCCCGACGACGGAATCCGGCCGCTTCCACCGCTGCTTTGCTTGTGGGCGGAGCAAGAGGCGGCAGCATGGCGACTACCGACGCCCCAGCCGCGCCCGTGGCCGACGAGCGGCCTCCGGCGGCTGATGTGGACGAGGTTGCGGCGGCGGAGGGGGACAAGCGAGTCGAGGCGGCGCCGAAGGAGGTGGGCGGAGGAGTGGATGGCGAGGAGGTGAGATTTGAGGGGAAAGACCGGAGCTTTGGTGGTTCGGAGGCCAACAACGGGGTGGTTGAGGCGGAGGACCGTGGGGAGGTGGACGAAGCGGTCGAAGATGGGAAAGATGAAAGCGAGGAGGAGGTGGAGGCGGCGGCCAAGGAGGAGTCAGGAGACCGGGAATCCGCGGAGGAAGATGTGAAGGCTGCTTCGTTGGCGCCGACGCCCTCCAACAACGGCGAATTGGGCGAGGGGGATGCTTCCCTGCCTTCCCCTGATGCGTCGGTCGTCGAGGATAAGGGTGAATTGGTCGATGAACCAGAGGAAAGCGCGACTTTGGGGGTGAAGGATCTCGGCAAGGTGTCAGCTGATGCTGAATTGTCCCGGAGAAACCGGAGGTGGCAGCTGGGGGCGAAGATGACGGCGCATCCGACAGTGAGAAAGAGGTTGCGGCTTCCACCGGGAGCACGCAGGCGGCAGAACCAGAGGATGAGGTGGCTCCTATCGCTGAAGCTAATGGCAAATTGGGTGGCGAGACTGAAGCGCCTGTTGAGACGGTGGCGGTGGGAGGCAAAGAAGCTCCAGAAGCATCGTTGGAGAAGGATGATGATGTTGAAGACAAGGTGGGAAAGCCGGAGCCAGAGACCGATGCAAGCCCAGTGGTAAGCAGTCATCTTCAATCAATTTTTACTTTTTTGCTGACAGTATTGATACTAGTGGGGATATGAACAATTGAATTGACCTAAACCAGATTATAGCGATGGAGAACCATGCCATTGTGGAAGGCAGTGCCGCGAAGCCTGAGCCTGAGAGCGATCCAAATCCAGAGGTAAGTAGGCATGCTCAATCTAGTTCTGTTGCTCATAGAGTTAGTACTAGCAGGGTATAAACAATTCAAATGGCCCAAGCAGGTTATTGTCAATGACAGCTTGGAGAACCATGATAATGTGGAAGACAAGGTGACAAGCCCGGTCCGGAGAGCAATGCAAGCCCTGTGGTAAGTGGCCATGTTCTTTGTGATTCTGTTGCTAGTCGTATCGTCACTAGTAGGGATGTGAACAATTCAATTGACATGAAGCAGGTTGTTGACGAAAGTAGCTTGGAGAACCATGCTAATGTGGAAGATGAGGCAGCCAAGCCTGAGCCTGAGAATGATGCAAGTCCAGTGGTAAGTGGGCGTGTTCAATACTTCAATCTAATTCTGTTGCTACTGGTGTTGCCACTAGCTGGGATTTAAACAAATCACATGAACGAAAGCAGGTTATCGACAGCAGTAGCTTGGGGAACCAGGCTAATGTGGAAGATGAGGCGGCAAAGCCCGAGCCAAAAGGCGATGCAAGCCATGTGGTAAGTGGGTGTGCCAATTTTTTATTTTTTGCTTATAGAGATTAATGGGGTATTAATAATTCAAATGATCCAAACCAGGTTATTGACGACAGTGACTTGAGAATCTCGGAGAATGCACAAAATGCTGAGGACCAGGTCATTGCTAGTGGAACTGTGGAAGATGTTAGTGTTGAGAAGCCGACAGAGGTTGAGAGTGTTGTTGCAGGCGGCAGTGATGTTATCCTGTCTCGAGAATTTTCTCCAGAGCCAATCGGGGAAAATGATGCTGTTGCGGAGAATGAGCATGCTGCAGAGGTTATTGGCCATGAAGAAGAGGCTGGTGAGGATGACATAGTTGTAGCTGCAGCTGGTGATGATCAGAAAGCTGTAGCAGCAGCTAATGACGAAGGCATTGGTGGTGGGGAGAATGAAGGTACTCCAGATGTTTCTGACCGTGAAGTAGAGGCTGTTGATGACAAGATAGTTTTAGCGCAGCTGATGATGAAGACGGCAGTGGCAATGAGGGTGATGAGGACGATGACGAGGTGAGCTTTGACAGGAGTCCTGCACGAGTTGCAATCATAGAGAATTCGGAAGCTGCGAAGCAGATCATGAAGGAGCTTGGGGAAGGGTCCTCCAGTGATAGTCCTGTGTCTGGCTTGAGCAGTTCAAGAGAGTACACTAATAGCATGGATGGGCAGATTGTGCTTGATGATTCTGAGGATGACGAGGATGATGACGATAATGAGGATGATGATGAGAAGGGGTTTGATTCTGCTGCTTTAGCCGCCCTGCTTAAAGCGGCTACTGGTGGATCCTCTGATGGGAACATCACAGTTTCTTCGCAAGATGGATCTAGAATTTTCTCCATGGATAGACCTGCTGGTCTGGGCTCTTCAGCCCCATCTTTGAGGCCAACTGCCCCCCGACAACCTGCCCGGTCAAACCTCTTCAGCCCCTCTGAGCTGGCAGTGACTGCTGAACCTAATGACGAGATGACAGAGGAAGAGAAGAAATTGCACGACAAGGTTGAGTTGATCCGGGTAAAGTTTTTGCGCCTTGTGTATAAATTGGGGGCCACCCCTGAAGAAACAGTAGCAGCACAAGTGCTGTACCGTCTGAGCCTTGCTGAGGGCATCCGACATGGAAGGCAAACCAACCGAGCTTTCAGCCTTGAGAATGCACGGAAGAAAGCTATACAGCTTGAAGCAGAGGGAACAGAGGATTTGAGCTTCTCATGCAACATTCTTGTCTTAGGAAAGATTGGGGTTGGCAAAAGTGCAACTATAAATTCTATTTTTGGTGAAGAGAAGTCCAAAACTGATGCTTTTGGTGCAGCCACCACCAGTGTTCGGGAAATTGTCGGTAATGTGGATGGTGTCAAGATACGGATCATCGATACACCGGGCCTTCGGCCCAATGTAATGGACCAAGGAAACAACAGAAAAATTCTCGCATCCGTCAAGAAATATACCAAGAGATGTCCCCCAGATATCGTTCTATACGTGGACCGTCTTGATAGTCTGAGCCGTGATCTCAATGACTTGCCTCTTCTGAAAACCATCACTGCTGTTCTGGGTTCTTCCATATGGTTCAATGCTATTGTTGCTCTCACCATGCTGCTTCTGCTCCTCCTGAAGGCCTCAATGGTGCCCCAATGACATATGAGGTATTAATGGCGCAGCGATCCCACATTATCCAGCATCCATCAGGCAGGCTGCAGGGGATATGCGTCTGATGAACCCAGTAGCCCTGTTGAGAACCATCCTTCTTGCCGGAAGAACCGTGAGGGTCAGAAAGTGCTTCCAAATGGCCAAAGTTGGCGGCATCAGATGCTGCTCTTGTGCTACTCTTCAAAGATATTATCAGAAGCCAACTCACTTTTGAAGCTCCAGGATCCCTCTCCTGGGAAACTTTTTGGGTTCCGCTTCCGCTCCCCGCCGCTTCCATTCCTGCTATCCTCCCTGTTGCAGTCGAGAGCTCACCCGAAACTTTCCCCTGACCAGGGTGGTAATGAAGGAGATTCTGATATTGATTTGGATGAGTATTCTGATATAGAACAAGATGAAGATGAAGAGGAATATGATCAGCTTCCTCCCTTCAAGCCTCTGACCAAAGCTCAGCTTGGAAGGCTCACAAAAGAGCAGAAGAATGCATATTTTGATGAGTACGACTACAGGGTCAAGCTTCTGCAGAAGAAACAGTGGAAGGATGAGCTCCGAGGTTGAAGGAGATGAAGAAGAGGGGCAAGTCTGATATGGATGCTTATGGGTATGCTAGTATCGCAGGAGAAAACGATCAGGATCCTCCTCCAGAAAATGTTTCAGTCCCCTTACCTGACATGGTGCTGCCTCCTTCATTTGATTGTGACAACCCGACATACCGGTACCGCTTTCTGGAACCAACCTCTACTGTCCTTGCAAGGCCTGTTCTGGATGCGCATGGGTGGGATCATGACTGCGGTTATGATGGAGTAAGTGTCGAAGAGTCGCTCGCTCTCCTTAGCAAGTTCCCAGGTACTGTTGCAGTTCAGGTTACCAAGGACAAAAAGGAATTCAGCATCCATTTAGATTCTTCCATCTCAGCAAAGCATGGGGAGGATGCGTCGTCTCTTGCCGGTTTTGACATCCAGACTGTTGGGCGGCAGCTTGCGTATATTTTCCGTGGTGAGACCAAATTCAAGAGTATCAAGAAGAACAAACTACTGGAGGATTCTCTGTGACTTTCTTGGGTGACATTGTGGCAACTGGGCTGAAGGTTGAGGACCAGCTCTCTGTTGGCAAGAGGCTGGCATTGGTGGCAAGCACAGGAGCAATGCGAGCTCAAGGGGATACAGCCTATGGAGCTAACTTGGAAATGCGCTTGAAGGACAAAGATTATCCAATTGGCCAGTCCTTGTCAACCTTAGGTCTGTCCCTCATGAAGTGGCGCCGTGACCTTGCGTTGGGGGCTAACCTGCAGTCCCAGTTCTCGGTTGGAAGGGGTTCAAAGATGGCGGTTCGCCTTGGGCTGAACAACAAGCTGAGCGGGCAGATCACCGTCAGGACAAGCACCTCAGAGCAGGTCCAGATCGCGCTGCTGGGTCTCGTCCCAGTGATAGCCTCCATCTACCGGAGCATCTGGCCCAGCGAACCATCGTTTGCATATTAGCTCGGCAAGAAGAGTATATCTGTTTACTTTGCCTCATCAACGTCTCAGTGTTATTTTTCCTAATTTATTTGAACCATCGTCTGTATCCGTTTCCATTTTTGTTGTCTGCTCCGCAGATTGTTCCTATCATAATTTTGGCTGAAGAGTTGTTGTCATATTCATGTAGAACTATAGTTGAATAATGTTGGTAGATCTATATGATCCTTCTACCATCTTTCTGTTACCGTTTGTTGCCCTGCATCTTCTTGTTTATGGTATTCTGTTATGTGCTTTTTGTTCAAAGTTGCAGATACCTCTGCATTTCGTAGTAGCATCTACTACTTTGCATGGCGTATGTGCAACAGTGCAACTGAACCTTCTGACATTACTGGATCTTGGTGAGAAACAGTGCTTGCTGTAGAATACAATCATGCTCACTGGTAATCTGCAGCAGGACATATCTTTGGTCCTGCTGGAAAGTCTCATCATCTACTTGCTAGGGTGTCAGAGCGACGCCCGACCCGACCCGCATGTAGTTAAAATAGACAAATATTAGTGTAAACATTTCTGCGATTTGAGCTAAATACGTCCTATGCGGGCCTACGCGGCGCCGCTTGTGCAACCCTACTACTTGCTATGCCATGCATGATCTGCAGAATTCTGAAGTCATCTTTTACCAGGAAATGGTTCTCAGTAGCTCTACTTAACCGGTTTTACTCATCAACAGGTTGTACATATACAACTTCTAGTTTCAGTCTAGGTCCACAAGTATGTTTTAATATCTTAATTATACAGACTCTTGTTCTGCAGTTCTTGAGTATCAGACTGTTAGCAAGAACAAGTCCTAGCTGTAATAATCGCACTAACACGCTTTATGCTGATGTTGTTGATCTGGCCAATAAAGGACGCAAACCTTGTATTGATCCCAATATGAATTATTCTACTCCCTCCGATTCATATTAGTGGGCATAGCTTTGTCTAAATTCATATGTATCTAGTTAAGTTTTTAGACTAGATACATGTGTATCTAGACAAAGTTGTGCCCACTAATATGGATCGGAGGGAGTATTGGATCCATATATGCTCATTGTAGAAAATTGGTGTTCTGTTGTAAAAAAAAAAAAAAACATTATGGTGTTCTTCTACTTTCCGGTGACGATTTATTGACTGCTACTAAAACCTTAGCCTTGAACCTCCGTGAGGCGTGTCAACTGGAACTTGCTACGACGACTAGGAATTCCCATGCCGTCACTATTGGGACATACGTGCTGCTTCCGATGAATTGACCGCCCAGGAGTGTATCTCCACTAGTCTCGATGAGAGCATGAGAGGGTGTCGTCGAAAAAAAAAAAGATAAGATTATTTGACTGGCTCCACTACCAGATTAAATATTAGGTGATGGTGAAGGTATATATGCTAAACTTAGAGCATCTCCAACAACGCGCTAATTTTTTTTACAGCACCAAATTAGGAATATAGCGCGCAGGAGTGGTGGATAGGTTTTTTCCAGATGCGCTAAAAGTAGAAGCTTTTCCAGGCGCGCTAACACGTTTCTACGCAGTTGCAAACCAAAACAAGATCAAACAATGCAAAATAAATAGAAGAAAATAAATTTTATTTAGTTCATCTCACGACATAGGACAAACACAGATAGTTCGTTGACTGAAAAAGTAAACGGCTAGCCTATTCCTCCTCCGAGGTGGTGTAATTCGAGACGCCACGCCGCCGCGTCGTAGGCGCGGGGCCGTCTCGAATGTCCCGAGCGCCAGCCGGGTTTCGCCGGAGCGGATCTCCGCATAGAATGTGCCGGAGGGCCGCGTGCGGACGCCGCGGTAGCCAGAGTTTCTCCAGCGGCGCGGAGGCATCGCGGCGGCGGAGAGGGAGCGCTGGCGCGGGAGACAGCGAGGTGGGCAAGTAAACGTCGGCGCGGTCGCGGGAGGGAAGAGGAGGAGTTGGCGCTGGAAGCGGGGCGGGTTAAATAGCGCGGGCGCTGCCACTTTACCCAGCGCGCGGGAAAAAAGTTAGCGCGCGATGTTTTCCCGCTTGGAACGCGTGCGAAGCCCCGCGGCGCGGGGTGGTGGTTTTTAGCGCGCGGGTTATTTTGGGCGTTGTTGGAGATGCTATTGTTATGTTAAACAAAATTCTGCGCCGCTATTTTTATATTTTTTTGATATGTTTTACTATTTTTATATTTTTTTAAACATAACAGGAGCATGTGAGCTGTGACGAAATTAGTTTAATTTGGATTAGGATATGCATATTAAAAAACTTAAGCTTCGTAAGCGAGATTCTAAGTCCACCCGCACCAATCGGTGGTGCTAATTTGAGTGCCCGTGGTGCAGGGGTTGGTTGTGTGGCCGGCACAAGACTACGGGGTCTCTATTGTGTAAAAAGAATTTCGCTCGTGGGGTCCAACACAGGGACAGGGGCTCTCTGGATCTCGTCTCGAGACTTCCAGTTTCTTCGTCCCACTGAAAAAAATAATAAAAGAGATTTAAAACAGAAAAGGAAACAGCCGACTGCGTTCACACCACACGCTCTCCAAGCACCGTCCCGCGTGAACGCAAAACCGCTCCACCCCGCCCACCGGCTCGCGGGCCCATACCACTTCACCACTTACCGACAGGCGGGCCCAGTATTCGCCCCGCCCCACCGTCAGCGACGCGTAACGGCTACCACCACCTTCTGGAAGCCCCGCCCGCCACGGACGCGAAACGGACAGGCGAAAATTCCTTAACACCCAAGGAAAAAAACGGCGAAAACAAACGCGTCCGATCGTTTCCTACTCTCTCTCTCGCCTATAAGAGATCCGATTCCCCACCCCCACCAAATCCTCAAAACCCTAGCAGCGAAATCAGAAATCGACCAGCAATCCGACACCCGATTCGACAAAGTTCTTCGTCTTCCTCCTCTCTTCGAACCCGCCGCAGACAGGTCTTCGATCCCCCGCGGAAGAGCACCAGAGATGGCCACCGACGCCGCCCCGATCAGCACCCACCCCACCGAGGTAACGAATCTCGCCCCACCCACCGAAGACTCTCTCGATCTCGTGGTTCCCTTTCTCGACGCGTTTTGCTGATCTGCGGGTTTGCAGGAGGAGCAGGAGGTGACGGTGGAGAGGACGCCGGAGGAGGAGGAGGCCAGGCTCAGGTACCTCGAGTTCGTGCAGCAGGCGGCCGCGCAGGCGGTGGTGCTCGCCGCCGCGGCCTACGCCTACGCCAAGCAGGGCGCCGGCCCGCTCCGCCCGGGCGTCGACCACGTCGAGGGCACCGTCAGGGCCGTCGTCGGGCCAGTCTACGACCGCTACCACGCCGTCCCGCTCGACATGCTCAAGTTCCTCGACCGCAAGGTGAGAAGAGAACGCCCTGCCGCGAACTTGATTCTCTTTGCTGTTTTTGACTGGATTTAGCGTTAGTTTCGTCGTCCATGGTTGTTCTGGGCCCCTGATTGTTGGCACAAATAAGGGGATGAAATTGGGGTTAACATATGTTCTAATTTTACTACTGATTAAGTTCATCCTGTTCCGTCTCTGGACGATCATGTGCCTCGATTGTGTATCATTTAGTTCCGTTTTTTATTAAAAAAATCTACACTCGTTCTCATGATTTCTTTGGAATTGGAAGTTCAATGCCCCTGCCTTTGGAATTAATGTGTTCATCATCATTTTGCAACACATGTAGAATATATGACGATTTAATTGGTTGTCCTCATCAATCTGCTTGGTACTAAATTTGTAGGGTTAGGAAAATAGGATAAACTGTGATGGCGCTGCCGTGAGTTTATTTATGTGCAACGTGCCAGCATCTCAGAATGGTGTTTATTGATTCAACTGGCTAGAGGCAAGATGCCTCTGTCTTGCTGAACTTAGTCATCACCATTCCGTCAGTTGCAAAATCAACTGGCTAGTGAATATGCGACATGCCGCTTGCAATCTAGTCCATATGACAGTTGATTAAATAGCATTTTTCGTTAGAATTCTCATAATGGGTTTAATAGATGTGACACTTCCAAATGATTTTGTTAGCATCTATGATCTAAATGATCTTTCCATGTTTTGTATCTTAGAATTGTTACTGATTGTCGAATGTGTTCGTCATGCAGGTTGACGAGTCTGTCCAGGAGCTTGACCGCCGTGTCCCCCCGGTTGTGAAGGAGGTGCCGACCTACGCCCGCTCTGCAGCGGCTGAGGTGCACAAGGCTGGCTTTGTTGGCACTGCAACTGGCCTGGCCAAGTCTGCCATCGCTCGCGCTGAGCCGAAGGCCCGGGACCTCTACACCCGCTACGAGCCTGTGGCGGAGCGCAAGGCTGCTGAAGCATGGGCTGCCCTGAACCGGCTCCCGCTTGTCCCATCGGTGACCCGTGCTGTCCTCCCAACGGCTGCGCAGCTCTCAGCCAAGTACAACTCTGCCGTGATCGACGGGGCGAAGCGTGGCAACTCTGTCGCCACCTACCTCCCGCTTGTCCCCACCGAGCGCATCGCCAGGGTGTTTGCCTACCCGCCGGCCGACACTGCCCCTGCCTCTGCTCCAGAGATGCAGCCCATTCCGACGCAGTAATAGTGATGAAAAACTAGCCGAAACTATGTTACCTATGTAGCTAGTATTTAGTGTGTCTCTTGTTTGGCTTGCGGTGCCCTGGTGTTACTATGGGTTGTGCTGGTGGTGACTCGGAACGTTGCTGCTGTGTAGCAACACCTGCTTTGTATTTTATTTTGTTTCTCATGAACCAACCATCTGTAATGCTTTGAATTCAAGAAACACAATTAACCATATGTAAATTCGTACCATTTGCTGTTTGTATGGCTGTCGGTATTACTGTTCTGTTTGCTAGCTTGTATTCTGTTCAGTTGATTTTATGGTGGACATGTTGCAGCAATCCTTGCATTCGAACTACATTTGTTGATTTTTTTCGCATATTTCTGGACTCATTCTCAGCAAGTTCTGCAATTCCATTATGACTACTTGGATGGGCGACTGGCCGACTGTTATACATAAATTCCATTATGACTACTTGGATGGGCGACTGGCCGACTGTTATACATAGATATCGCGGGAAAGAAACGTCCAAAAGCCAATCTATTGTTATCAATTTCTAATGCTTCCATCTCAATCATTACCATAACAATCAACCATATAGTACCGTGGACTTTTTTTTAGGGATATAGTACCGTGGACTTCAGACTACAGATAGCTACTCCCTCTGTTCCATTTTAATTGACTCATATATATCTACATGAAGGAGGGAGTAGATCCTTAACTCCCGCTCGAATTTCGGCCATTCATGCCACTCCACTTTTGGTTGCACCGGGTACATGGCTTTCATTTCGGAGAGCTACTTGAGTGTTCTGGGCCTTAAAGACATACCACAGGTATGCGAGTTCCCAGACGAATTACCAGGACTCACACCAGACAGGCAAAGAGTGTTCACCATAGATTTGCTACCAGCTCCAATCTCTAAGCAACCATATTGGATGGCGACAACAAAAATTTTGAGGGATATAGTACCGTGGACTTCAGACTATAGATAGCTAGATCCTTAACTTCCTATCCGAGTTATCTGAAACATACTCAAAAGCACCTCACCTACCGGTAGAACCGTAGAAGACCTATGCCTGAAGCCTGAATTATTCATACGTCATAAGCTAACCTTCTTCTTTGTGTGCAGCAGTAATCGACAGTAATTTCAGAACCAAACATGCATCTCCGGCGACGTCTAGGTGCTTGGGGAGCGCGGAGTCGGGGTCCGATTGTGGTTCTTCCTGGTGCTTTGTGGTGTTCTTTGCATATTGTTGGGTCTTTGTGTAATTTTCTTTATCTTTTGGACCTGTTTGTTATGTGCCCTGAGCTCCTGTGCTTTGTAATCGGATCCTGTTCAAAAAAAAAATGGTCTAATTTCAGAACCAAAGATGCATAACCATCAGTGAATACATACCGGCCCGTGAACAAAATGGTCTGGAAAATACTCAACCATTCGTATGGAGCTCTCTGGAACACACGGGTCAATAGAACAATTGTGATTATCGAGTTTTAATAAAAGGAACATCGTTACAATGTTCAGAACCAGGATTACATCCTAATAACCCCACTAACAACCGTGTTACCAGGTTTTCTTTGTCTGGAATACTAGTTATTTGGTGGCCTTCGAATTATCAGTTGGTGAACAAAATTGCACTTCATTTTCTTGTATTGACAAAGTATCATTTTCTAGAAAAAACACTTAATATTTAGGATTGGACACCCATTTGCTTACCAGCTAGCAAACTATTCCCTCTCCGCGCATGTTAAGAAAAATAAAACCTGGTTTGTGTTTTTCCCACATGATAGGTGCCGTCAGGATATCACTGATCTTAGTATCAGATGAATCGAGTAATTAAAGTACACACTCAAAGTTTGCAGAAGGCATACTCCAGAACTTTGTCATGACAACATAAGCGCTCAGATTTCCTCAGCTCTGAATTGCTTTCATTGATCATATATTCATATAGTACCCATAGAGCTAAGACTACATAATATACATAGTTACATAGTTATGCACTAGCATAGCTAAAGTGAATATCCTAAAAGCCTTAGCACACGAGATGACCAAACCAGCACAGAAACAAAAAACACAATGGGCTGCTGATTTAAGACGACATCCTTAACTTCGCATCTAGGTCATCTAACAGCACACACCACCTCACCACACTTATCGGTATCAGTACTCTTAGCACCTAAGCCCAATGCTTAACAAGAATCTGCAACATCAAGCTGCAAGCTTAACAGGATGTCAGAAACTACTCATGATATACTAAAGCACCATACAAGAGCTATGCTTGAACGCCTGAAGTATACACGTCATGCTCCAACCCTCCTTTTGAGCTCAGCAGCAATCAATGGGAATTTCAGAAGCAACGATGCATAACCATCAGTGAATATACTAAAACATTTCAACGATGCATAACCATCAGAGACTCCCCAGCCATGTTCCCATTTTACTTTCTCTCAGAACATTCCTTGTCGCGTTTTTTGGTTTTCACATTTTTAGGTGACGAAAAAATAGCCTCTTCATTGGAGTTTTTTTTTTAATAATATTATTTTTAGTACTAATTTCGGGTAATAGTACGCGCTGCAATGAAATTTGAAAAATAGCGTGGCGTCGGCCCGGAGCGAGCCGAAAGTAGGCTTTTGGCCTGGAGGGGGCCGAAAGTAGGGTGTCGGTCGACAAAGCATGCAGCTCTGAGCAGCTCTGCACGCGCGGCAGGCGGGGCCCGCGTGTTTCGGCCCGGAGCGACCCGAAAGCTGCTTTCGGCCTCGAGGGGGCCGAAAGTCCCTCCACCGTCGGCAGGCGCATCTTTCTTCTCCCCTTTCTTCTCTTCCTCCTTCCCCTTCCCTGGTTCCTCTTATGCCACAATGTGTCGCAGTTTTGTCCGCCAAATTTGTTCCCGCCACCTTTTCCCGCACAATTTCTTCCCGCCACCGTTTCCCGCCCAATTACTTCCCGCTATCGTTCCAGCCACCGTTTACCGCCAAAAGGCGGCACCGTCTAATTTTTCCCTCCACCGGTAGTTCTATAAAACCCAGGTGAAAGTAGGCATGGTACTCACTTGAGCGCAAGCATGGTGTGTATTGGTCCTTGTGAGAAGTGTGTGTCCGGGTTTCACATTTCCGCATCGGAGCATCTCGCCAAGCTTTCGAGCAATTTGAAGGTAGATGGTAGGGTAGTTCCACTTGAAGAAATTTCGCACACTGAGAGTCATCTCGCTTTGCTCGGGGCGAAGCTATGCCGCGATGGGTTTCCGTATATGACCCCGCACCAAATTCGTGCAGAAATGCTCAGGCTTGCAGATAAGTTTGACAGGAAAGTTACGAATAGTCCGTTCTACCGCACTGAAGCTGACCGTGCTTCGTACGGTCGTTCCTGTCTCTGGGTAGTTGACAGCGATGATGACGACGATTTCATGCCATCGTCAAAGGAAAGGAGGGTTGAAGCACTGAGCAAGAGCAAGGAGAAGAAGGCTGAAGCATCGAGCAAGGGTAATGGCAAGAAGGCAAAAGCTTCGTCCAAGGGCAAAGGCAAGAAGGCAAAATCTTCGTCAAAGGGCAAGGGTGGCAACAAGGCGGATGGTGCAGGCTGCATCGATGGGAGATAGGTAGAGTCTTTGTTTTACTTGTGTTGTATCGTAATTTGAAGTTGTACCTTAATTTGTTCTATCCAGTATTTAGAATTAGTGAAGTTGTAACGTAGATCTCTAGTTGTATGTTAAATTAATATATCGATTCAATGTGGGATGTTTCGTATGAATTATAATATGTCTCATACATAGATCGTACATAGATAATAATATGTCTCGTACATAGATTATAATATGTCTCGTACAGACGAACATAAATATGAATATGTCTCACATAGAAATAGATATACGGATATGCCTCATACACGTAAGTACGAGTATGTCCCAAATATATCACTGACCCCTGCGTGGCCGAGCCTGACGAGGAGGGGGCTGGACGGGCGTTGACCTGCCGTACCTGTGAGCTAACCTCAATTGACGAGGCACTGTCAAGTCCACGTCATCCTGTCGCGGCTGCGTCCCACTACCTTGCAGCGGCGACTCCTCGTCCTCGTCCTGCGTAGGCTGTGTGACGGGCGGTGGCGTACAGTACATCGGATTCTCCTGGTCAAATCGTGGAGAGTTGTATGCCGAACCACCTCCACCTGCAGATGATAGCATGTTAGTATGTGATGTTGATGAACAAGAGTAATATGTGGGAAAAAATAAAACATACTAACCGAGATCGAGCATTGGCTGAGTCATAGGCGGTGCAACCCCGCTCCAAATCATCTCTGCATAAGACGGTTGACCGTACATACTAGGGTGTTGCCCGAAACCTTGATCACGTGGCATGCCCCACTGATGCAGACCAGGCTGCTGCATCATCATATGAGGGGGCATGACCCACGACGAAGTACCCGGCTGGGAAGGAACTGGCTGAGAAGGACCCGGCTCGAAATGCTCCGGCTGGTGAGATGATGAACCGATCTCGAACGTAGGTGGTGTGCTCCTAGGCTGAGGAACTGTTGCTGCAATGTTCCTGCGTATTCATCCCCATCTGCCTCCCCTACATGCGCTGGTCCTGCCGACTGACTACTAAGTGCCGGTTCATAATTATCAGAAATATTTTCCATGGAGCCAAACAAATCAACATTCTCTGAGCCAGTACACTGACTACTCTCTTCATGCTCAGGACCCCCGCCACCGTGTTCCAAAATTATTCTCTTTCAGATAAAATACCAGCAGGATTTCAGGTTGTGTACCTCGGCGTTTGCATGATGCTAGCCAAGATGTCCACTGACTTGTCCGATCAAGCGGCAGCAACTCCCGAAAAATATTTGTGCGGATTTGCTCCATACAGATTGAATCTTAACAGCCCAGATATTAGGATCAAACCAGAAATTTATCGTGAAATACTGCTGAATGGCAGCAATTCTCAAATTCACTGGGTCTGTAAGCTGAATCAACATATTCCCAAAGTCACTCAAATCAACACCTGACTCGTTTACACCGACATTACCGGCGCCATAGTGCACAACAACATCAACCACTTCCATGACCTAAACAAATTTACTGCATCATCAGATGCCGATCACTGAAAAATATGCCGCCCAATGAATAATATTTATTCTAACCGATCGCAAAAATTCTACACTGCATTAATCAACAAAATAATAGTACTATAATATTAACGCATCCACCAAATAAATTATTCCGACAGTAATACTAACGAATCCACTGACCAAAATTGTCTACACTACTACTAACACAGCCACCAACAAAATACTTAATATGCACCCGTCCACTAACAGAGCATTATTACACTAAACAATAATTATCTAGTGACTAATAAGGGTTTACCCTTGACGCGTGTCGATCCGGTCAGCGCCGCTCTCCGGCTTCAATCTACCGCCACCACTGCTCCACCACAACACCCCCTTCTCAAACAACAACTTGTACCATCACTAGGCACCGTTGTTGACCACCATTGCTCCCAATCCTCCACCTCCACACCTCAAAACGACTCCACAAAAAGCTATCCCATCGACAGATCCTGGATGCCCCCTCCCTCCTCTCTCTTTTTTACCGATCAAATCTGTGGCAGCACAAATTTTTGGACTGGATTTGATGGAGGGAGGAAGAGCAGGAAGAGGAGAGGAGGAAGAGGAACTAGGGAAGGAAGAAAGAGCAGGAAGAGGAGAGGAGGAAGAGGAAGGAGGCGCGGCCGGTGTGCAGCTAACTTTCGGCCCGCACCTGGCCGAAAGCAGCTTTCGGGTCGCTCCGGGCCGAAACACGCGGGCCCCGCCTGCCGCGCGCGCAGACCGACACCCTACTTTTGGCCCCCTCCAGGCCGAAAGCCTACTTTCGGCTCGCTCCGGGCCGACGCCACGCTATTTTTCAAATTTCATTGCAGCGCGTACTATTACCCGAAATTAGTACTAAAAATAATATTATTTAAAAAAACTCCTCTCCATTGCCTGATTATTGTTTCAAGGAAGAACACAACAGTTCCGTACCAGTCAGCAAAACTATGCCCCTCCCATGATAAAAAAGAGTACTTAAAAAGCTGGTCCAATTTTGTTGAGGTTCAATCCGGATATCATGGATTTTAGTTATCAGGTGAATCAAGGAATAGAAGTTCACACTGAAGTGCAAGAGTTACACTCCACAACTCTGACATGAAAACATAAGCACTATGGAGTTGTTGACATGCTTGCATTTTGTACTGCTTGCATTGGTCAGATAGTACTATGGAGTTGAGACTACAAATAGCTAGATAATCATGCACCAGCATAACAAGTGAGTAGATTAAACGCTTCAGAACATGACATGTCCAAAAGAACAGAGAAACAAAAGCACTTAACTTTGAACCGGAGTAATATTACGAGACCCTCCACCTCGTCTCATTTATCTGTATCAGTACTCGGAACCAACATAAGCCTAACACCCAAAAGAAGGAACTTCTGCAATATCAAGCTCCTGGCTGGCCTAATCAGGAAACTGAGATCATATGCTTGACAAGACGTCAGATACCACTCACCATATACCAAAATACCATACTAGAACTGTTATTTTGTGCTGATCCAAATTCGTATATACTGATAAAGGCCAACTTGTGATGAGGAGAGCGGAGTGTCCCGAATCCGTGGCGGCCACACGGGGGGGGGGGGGGGGGGGGGGTGGGCAGCCCCCGCGGTACGGTATGAGTTGTACTCAACTTGGAGGTCAAGTTACCGACCTAGATTAGGTCAGGTCATCTATAAATACATCTGGTAAGCCGCCGTCATGGGATAAGTCGCACGTTGTAAATCCCCGGCGTTTGTAACCTCACCCGATATAGTGAAGTATTGCTGGCTGGCGCCCGTGGTTTTTTCTCCTCCATTGTTGGAGGGGTTTTCCACGTTAAATCTCGTGTCCCCGTTGGTTGATCTTTCTGCTACTTCGTCGTTTTCTTTGCTATCGTTTATAAAAAGTGGTATCAGAGCCCTGTTTTCAGATCTGTTTCAGATTAGGGTTTCACGATGGCATCGATGAAGTTTGATCTACCGTTGCTGGACTACAAGACGAGATTTTCGTTGTGGCAAGTCAAGATGCGTGCGATCCTCGCACAGTCCAATGATCTTGACGATGCGCTGGATAAATTTGGCGACAAGGAGGCGGACAAGTGGACCGCTGATGAGAAGAGGAAAGACCGCAAGGCTCTGTCCCTGATTCAACTTCATCTATCTAATGATATTCTGCAAGAAGTATTGCAGGAGAAAACCTCAGCAAAGCTGTGGGCTAAGCTGGAAGCGATCTCCATGTCCAAAGATCTAACCAGTAAGATGCACGTGAAGATGAAGTTGTTTACACACAAGTTGCAAGAAGGTGGTTTCGTGATGAACCACATATCGATCTTCAAGGAGATCGTTTCTGACCTAGTGTCAATGGAGGTAAAGTACGATGATGAAGATCTGGCACTTTTACTTCTGGTCTCGCTGCCAAATTCCTTTACAAATTTCCGTGATACCATACTATTGAGCCATGATGAACTTACCACTGCTAAAGTTTATGAGACTCTCTTGACGAGGGAAAATATGAAAGGTATGGTACAGAAAGAGGAGTCGTCGTCCTCCAAGGGCGATGCTTTGCAGGTCCGAGGCAGGCCTGAGCAGCGAGATAACCACTACCACAACAACAACAGAGATAAGAGCAAGGGTGACAGAGGTCGCTCAAAGTCCAAAGGACGAGACAAGTTCTGCTGGTATTGTAAGAAATCTAATCATGTCATTGATGACTGTTGGAAATTGTAGAACAAGGAGAAAAGAAAAGGTACTTACCAACCGAAAAATAAAGATGAAGGTAATGATACCGGTGAGGCTGCTGTTGTTGATGATAGTTCTGATGGCGATTGCCTAGCTGTTTTTGCTGCATGTGTTTCTCGTCATGATGAATGGATTCTTGATACTGCATGTTCGTTTCATATTTGCTGTAACAAAGATTGGTTCAATTCTTATGAGTTAGTGCAGATTGGAGATTTCGTGCGTGTGGGTAATGACCAACAATGTCACATTGCTGGCGTCGGTTCTGTTCAGATCAAGACGCATGATGGTATGACACGCACGCTGACGGGAGTGAAACACATACCAGCCATGGCGAGAAATTTGATCTCGCTTAGTACCCTTGATTGTGACGGGTACAAGTATGCCCGCGGGAATAGACTCCTGAAGGTATCAAAAGGTTCTCTCATTACCATGATAGGTGACATGAATTCTGCTAAGTTATATGTTCTTAGAGGTAGCACTTTGCCTGTTATTGTTGCTGCTGTTTCTAATGATGATCCAAGTAAAACTAACCTTTGGCATAAGCGACTTGGACATATGAGTGAACTTGGTATGGCGGAACTGATGAAGAGAGACTTGCTGCAAGGCTGTAGTTTGGGTAAGATGCAATTCTGTTAACATTGCATTTTCGGTAAGCACACAAGAGTTAAGTTCAATGCTTCCGTTCACACCACCAAAGGTACACTTGATTATGTACATGCGGATGTTTGGGGGCCGTCTCATAAGCCCTCTTATGGTGGTTCTCGTTATATGCTTATCATTATTGATGATTACTCTAGGAGAGTTTGACCTTATTTCATGAAAAATAAGGATGATATGTTTGCTGCTTTTAAAGAGTGGAAAGCTATGATAGAAAGGCAAACAGAAAGGAAGGTGAAATTGCTTCGTACTGACAATGGTGGCGAATTTTGTTTGAATGCCTTTAATGATTATTGCAGGAAAGAAGGCATTGTCAGGCACCTCACCATCCCGTACACGCCTCAGCAGAATGGTGTAGCGGAGCGGATGAACAGGACAATCATCTCCAAGGCTCGCTGCATGATCTCCAACGCTCGCATGAGTAAGCATTTTTGGGCTGAGGCGGCTGCCACCGCATGTTACTTGATAAACAGGTCACCATCTATTCCCCTTGACAAGAAAACTCCGATCGAGATATGGTCAGGTACTCCTGCTGATTATTCACAGCTTAAAGTTTTCGGTTGCACTGTTTATGCTCATGTTGATAATGGAAAGTTAGAGCCGAGAGCTATTAAGTGTGTGTTCATTAGTTATGGTTCGGGTGTAAAAGGATATAAGTTATGGAATCCTGAAACTAACAAGGCATTTATGGATAGGAGTGTTGTTTTCAATGAATATGTTATGTAATTTGATAAGTTGTCCTCAGATGTTTTGCCAGATAGTTCTGATGAGGAAGAACAACAGGTTCGTGTCAAGGTGGAGCACTCTGTTGAAAATGAAAATGTCACTGTTGACAATGATGGTGCTACTACAGATGATTCTGATCCTGATTCTGATGATTCTGACGATTCTGAGAAACAAGTAAAACCTTGGCCGCACTCGAACGCTCGGGGGCTGCGTCACACAGGTCATCACACTAAAGCGCGGAGAACGTACCCGAACGCTCGGGGGCTGCATTCAAACTTTCTATCCAAATTATTGTCTTCGACAAGCATACACTCGGGGGCTGCCCCACGGATTCATATCGTTCATTTACAACTCCGCTCAGCGAGCATACAAACTTTTTCCTACTCATCTACAGGCTCATCCTTGGGATCCACGTCTAACGGACCTACAAGCTCCTCCGTCTGCTTCTGCACCTGGCAGATGACCTTGCGCGCCCAGCCAAGGGTGCTTGTATAATGACTCCGCTCAGGCAGGCCTTCGGTAGCACATTCAAAGTTGAAGTTCGACCAGTGGAGTCGCAAATACGCAAATGCAATATTTGTCCCACCCACAAGTTCAGCACGCAGCATTTTCTGGATCGTGTTGCCGTCACGGAACCTCGTCAACAGAGCGGGTATGCCTTGCGGCTGCTCGTTATGCAGGAACATCGCTCGGTGCACTTTGGCCAAAGTACCTCGACAAGACTCCAATAGCAGGACAGCATGCCAATCGCGATCCAGCAAGGTGGCAAGCACTCGCGCCTTTGGCCTGTCAGACCAGAAGTATTGAGAGCCGGAAGCGGTGCCTACAACGGTCCTGTCAAGTCGCTCCTCTACTCGAGTTTCTTCAGCTTTTTTGTCAGGGTTCACACCTGCGCAACGAAGACAAGTAAGCAAAGTTAGCAACATTTAAAGCAGCAGCAACTGGCAGTCGAAGGTTCTGTCGAATGTTCTCACATTCCATCTTCCGATTAATCAAGTCCAGTTCACCAATCAAATAATCCTCTCGCTCAGACGAGGGAGCGGGCCTCGCTCTCTCGGCGTCTAGTTCAGCCCGCACACCCTTCAGCTCCCGCTCCAGATTCGCGATTCTTCGCTTCATCCACGACATGACGGCCTTATCATTCCTGCTTCGAACAACAGTCTGAGGCCGCGTACTCGTGGAAGGAGAAGCTTCGGGTGCACCGGAAGATTCAGCCTGTCCAATGGCAAAGGTCGATCAACATAA
Source organism: Poa pratensis (assembly GCA_947311845.1). NCBI lineage: Eukaryota > Viridiplantae > Streptophyta > Magnoliopsida > Poales > Poaceae > Poa > Poa pratensis. The sequence goes on from CAMZMU010000113.1 coordinate 17,287,539, forward strand.
TACCAAACATACAAGACAACACACTCGGGGGCTGGGCCACGACAAAGCAATCAAACAGAAGTCGACTGCCAAGTGGAAAGCAAATATACAAATGCCTTAGGGTTCATTACAAGAAAAATAGCAAAAGGGAGTCGGCGCTACACCCTATGACACCGACTCTGACCTAGCCCTAACAGCGCGGGCGGCAACATTCGGCACTGCGGTGCTCCACCATGGACACCATGTCCTCCGCCAGTCGCGCCGCCTCGTCTTTCACCAAGCACAATGACGCGGTCCTTCCATCAGACTTCCGAGGGAAGTCCACTACTACCTTATTGAAATCACCCGCAATGCCGTGACCCAGCAACAGCTTGAAGGTTAGCTCGGAGCCGCGTACCGTTTGGGCGCGAGTGAAGTTCGCCGGGGTGGAAGACTGCGGTCCGAGAACTCCAACCAGACCATCAACGTTGGCGGGTGGCGTACGCTGTGGAAAGATATTCTTGTGCACCGCAGCAAGAGCGACGGTCGACTTGGCCAATGCATCCTTGGCATAAGCGCACATGGCGTCAAAAGTGCTGACAACGCGCTCCAACAGGACATCCTCGTCCGTCGATTCCGTGTGCGGTGCAGCGCCGAAAGCACCTACATATACAAGCAAACCTAAGTACCAATTCGACTGAATTGGGAGAATAAGCTCAACTGACAAGAAATTCAGCAGAGGACTCTACCTCCAACGACGTGGGCTAGTGCTAGCAGGCGCGCTACCTACACCTTTTCGCTATCAAGGATGGCGTCCTCGCGCTCCTTGGCTTCCTTGAGCTTCCTCTCAGCATCATCATGTTGGGCCTTGAGTTGTTTCTCCAACTCAAGCACCCGCTTTGCATCGGCCTAGCGGTCACCTGCAAGAAGATCAACATATCAGACAGATGAACCACACGAACAACAGCAAGAAAGGGAAACGCTTACGCTTCGATTGCTCCAGCGCTGCGTGAAGGTGATCTCTCTCCTGCTCCAACTGGACGTAGGCCGCACCTGATTCCATGAGGGTGCAGTAGAAAGGTTGCACGATGTAGATCAACACATGACTTTGAGCCTATGCCCAACTATACTAGTTGCACATAGCCTCGGGGGCTACTCCCGCCGGAGCGCTGTCGCGCACCTGATAAATCAACAAGGCAGAAGATACTTACATGATCCTGGAGATGCGCTACACTCGAAGAAGACGGAGCGGAAGGAGTCGCTATCCTCACAGTCTCCGTCGCGGCCACAGTAGGCGCCAAGGTGGAAGCATCCGGAGGGTTCCGTTCTGTTTCCATGCCACTCGGAGTCGACGCCCGTTCCCGTGCGGATGAAGGAGGCATACTCGTGCCATGACCGGCGCTGCGCCAACAAAGATCAAATTAATACAATGCTGAGTCGAAGACAGAAACTCAGATTGAAGAAAGGTGCTCACCTAATTTTCTCCTCTTCACTACCGAGATCGTCGATGTCGAACAAAATGCCGAATTCGGCCGCGCCACCAACAGGAGGCGCCATGTTGAGCGGCTCAACCGCCACAGCTTCCTTCAAGCTGGGCGACGACGAGCCAGAGTCACCATCGTCGTGAAGCTCCGCCCTTTCGGATGGCGCGCCTTCAACAATAGCTTTCGCCTTGTCCCGGCGCTGGCGCTTGAGCGGTTGCTCATCTTCCTCGTCTTGCTCTGTTTCCTCCACCACTTCATCAGGTGAGGTGGTCACCGAGGGAATGGAGTCGTCATCATCAACCGGCTCCACTTCAGGAAATTCCACCTCGAAGGTGGACCCATTTTCGGGCAGCGGTGGCAGACAAGTGGGAGCCGGATGATCCTACGAGTCAAGCACATAGAAATTCAAAAGGACGCAACTACAGTACTAGTGCAGCAACAAAACAGAAGAGTCGAAAGTAAACAGGGTCAGCTACATACCTCAGGCAGTGGGTTATCGATCCCATATGGCTTCACTGGGTAGTCGACGTTGCAGGGGTCGGCAGCTCTGAGACTAGTCACGGACCGCACAGAGGTTTCGACTTCCCTCTTCGACCGCAGTTCCTTCGTCAGGCGAGACGAGTCATGCTCGCCTTGGTACTCCCACATAGGGTGGTCCATCGGTCGTAGCGGCTGCACGCGCCTCCTCATCATCGTGGCAATAAGGTGGATGCCACCCACTTCCTTGCCCATCGCCTTCAGCAACTTGGCGACTGCGCCCAGCAGTGGCGCCACTTCAACCTTGTCAGCACTCGACAGTGAGTGCGCCCAGGCGTTCGACTTCCTTAGAGGCTTGTTAGCCTCAAAGGCGGGACGCCTTCCTGCCCCATGCGGACATAGAACCACTTCTTCCGCCAACTTTGGACGAAATCCGCCTGCTTCAGCAAGAAGTAGTTGGTGTCACCACGCACCTGGATGCCGAAGCCGCCAATGGGGTAGGTGCCACCGCCGCCCTTGTTCCTCTTCACATTGAAGATGGCCTTCCACATGCCCCAATGCGGGTGTACTCCCAGGAAGCACTCACACAAGATAAAGAAGCAGACAATGTGGAGGACGCCGTTCGGCGTCAGATCATGCAATTGGATCCTGTACGCATACAGCAATCCGCACACGAAATCATGGAGGGGAAAGGAGAAACCCCGATGCAAGAAATCCACGAAGCAGACGCGCTCGCCGGCTCGAGGTTGGGGATTACCTCTTTACCAGGCGCGCGAGCGGCCAGCTTATCGGCCGCGGCAGCAGCCCGTCCTCCCGGAGCTCGCCAAGGTGTTGCGCCTTGACGGACGACTTGACCCAGTCGCCGGGAATTTTCTTCAACGTGTCAATGCCCGCGGCGTCAACAATGGTGGCGGCGCTCGCCGCTGCACCTCCCCTCTTGGTCTTCGTCCCCGCCGCACTGGTGGCAGCAGAGCTCGCCGTCACCGCGCTTTTCTTCGTGTCCGCCTTCTTCATGGCTTGCAACTCGCAGAGGGTGCGTGGAAGAGCTTGGGGCCTGGTGTCAATGGAAGGCAAGCGCAAGGAAGAAGATGAAGCAAGGAACAGGAACGACGAGATTGGGGATGAAAACTGATCTCTCCCCTAGCGGTGAAATAAATATACCGTGGCGCCGCACCAATCTTAACCGTCCAATCGGTATCAGTAGCAACGGCCTGCATCCAACGCTACACGTGGCGGCAGCAGAATGCAACCGTCTCAGGCCACGCCGCCCACTACGCACGAGAAACAAGGTAACCATCATCACGTCCCGAAAACTACGCGCCGTGCGGTCAAATCGGAACTGAACCGGCGTCCTTCCTGGTCAACACTGACAATGGGCCCACGCTGACGCGTCCCATCAGCGGAACCGAGCAAACAAAGATCATCATGCATGACGTCAGCATTAAAGAGCTGGAGAATCTTTCGAGCCAGACTCTTGGTGCAAACAACAAGACAAAGCAACAGGCTATTTGGTCCCCTTGACGGACCCTAGCTTCTTTCGACTCCGGTGCACATTCCACCCGAGCATGTCAATCAGTAAGCCGCAAGGCTGAACATGGACTCCATTAATTTGTCGAGTCCGTGAACTCACACTCTTCATAGTAGGCCAGCAGGCTGAAATGGGACTCCTTGATCTGTCGAGTCCTTTCACTCCCATCAGGAGCGTATCAAAAAAATTCTTTCCACTGGATGTCAATTGAGATTAACCTCAATTGCAAGCAATTCAGCTCAATCTCGGGGCTACTCCCATCGGGAGCGCTGTCGCGCCCCCGATAAGCACAAAGTAACTGGACCATCGAGTCCCGAAGTCACTTAGCCTCACACTCAAGCCTACCACGATAGCAGTCGCAAAACATTCGATTCCCGAGATGTGTCCGCCACATATGACCCTCGGATGCTGCACCCAATGTGCAAAGATAAGACCCGCCGATCATTCGAGTGGGCCAGGGCTCGCACCCGCTGCATTCACCCTGTAATTTCCGTGCCAGCTGGCATGAAGAAAATCCTGACGGACGCGTTGGGTACCCCATTCATCATAATATCCTCTGTAAGTCCTCCGCGACATGAGTCGAAGCTTAACAGCTCTTTCCAAGATCGAGTCCGGGGACTCGATCTTGAAGTAGGCTGGCTAGGTTCTTGCCCAAGAGCATCTAACTGGTCCCGATCCGTCGAGTGCGCCAGGCCAGTCATGTCATTATCCCTAGAAACTGTCGGCAAGACAGCAAAACATGAACATATCCAACAGTCGATGCACTACCGACTCAGAACAAAACGTCTTGCAACAGGTGAAGAATGACGTGCACCCGGAGAGGAGTCCTTACCCGATTCTTCGACTCGACCAAGCACTCGGGGGCTACTGACGTGGGCCTACCTATCGGGTGCCCCACCATGAAGGTACCTGGTGCACGCAAGGACTAGGGCCCAGCCGGCGGCCTATTGGAAGACGACGTTCAAGGCCCACTAAAGGAGCCCAAGGAGGATAGAGTATGGCTCAAGGCAGGCGAAGCTTATGTCGGTAGAACCTACCATACCTGTAAACTTTAGTCGGTTACAAACTCCCGAGACTCAGCCTCCTTTATAAAGGCTGGGAGGGCTGCCGATCTAGGGTACGCTCATATTCCACCATCGAAACCCTAGCGAGATCGACATCTCGCCGGGATCGCCATTGTAACACCTCCAGATTATCAATAACAGACAAGCTGGAAGTAGGGTATTATCCTCCGGGAGTCTGAACCAGGGTAAATCACCTTGCTTGTCAGCCATGATAACTGTCATCACTCCAACCTTTCTCCCTCTCAATCAACCTGGGGTACTCGACCCTGGGATTTGCCGTGGCCACCCCACGTCACCAGTAGAAGCTAGCAACGCACACGTCAAGGACGGTCCAAAAAGTGCACCGGCCGGGTTCGTTGAACATCACGGGACGTCGCGTATGCTTTCGGCCGATCCAGCGTGTTTACGCCAATGTACCACGCATAACTGTGCTTCTTCCCCGACGACCACGATGGGTACGTAAAAGCTCACCACAGATTGGATGACAGGTCCATGTTTGTCGAACGGATCAACATATGCATAGACTCGTTTGACGCCCCCGGCTACAGACCTACAGTCGTGCTCCGAGAGTCCGAGACGTAGTGCTCGAGCTCGTCGTTCTCTGCTTTGAATAGTTTCACGACTAGTATAGTTAACGTACGCTCGTAGATACAAGTAAATACATGATTTTTTTTCAAATGGAGGGTGTACGCAGCCTCTGCATCTAAATTATGCACACAGCTGTGTTCATTAGATTAGTCAACAGAACCTTACAAGAGAAATACAAAATCAACCCGAAAGAAGCCACTAACCTAGCGACAGTTCGCTACACCTACAAACTGATGTTATAAACGATAGCAAATAAACGATGAAGAAAGCGGAAGATCAACAAACAGAGACACGAGATTTAACGTGAAAAACCCCTCCAACAATGGAGGAGAAAAAACCACGGGCGCCAGCCATCAATATTTCACTATATCGGGTGAGGTTACAAATGTCGGAGATTTACAACTTGCGACCTATCCCAACAGGCGGCTTACAAGAGGTATATATGGTGGTAAAACCCTAAGTCGGCTGCAGTCCGACTCAGTAACGATGCGTACTGTACCGCCGGGCCTCCGCTTCGCTTCGAAGTTAGCCTTCTCTCTTTATATGAACTAGATAATACCCCGCGCGTTGCGGCGGAACTTCCGAACGCATATAGGCAGCTTCGAAGAATTATTTTTAATTGGATGAATGTACAGGAAATATAGCATCAATTAAAGATCCAAACCGAATATAAAGATTTAACAGTCACAAATACATTTTGTACAAACTTACAAAGATTTAGCAGTGATGTGTTGAATCGTAAGGTTGGCTTGTAAGAGCATTTGAATAATTTTAGCACATTTCTCAACAAACATATTCTGCTAAACTCGGTTGGCTTATAGTGACTTCAATAGATGCAACGTTTACCTGTACGTAGATATTTGAATCAGTGTAGCTAAGTCTTAATCACTGGAAAAGAGAAAATTGGCATGGCCATATGTTAGCAGAGGTAGCACACCTGAAATCTAGTCATCATGTCATCAAGCGAGACATGAGCAGGCGAGCAGCTAGCTGAGATAGCTGTTCATAAACATCCAAATCATCATGCTACTCCAGCACGATGGTGGTAAAGATATGGAGGAAGTATTAGCAAGCGACGGGCATGGTCGCCTCCAGCACGCTGATTTCTAGGGGCGAGACCTGGCTTGAGCAGGGGCGCTAGCAGTGATGAACACGATGGGAATACAAGAGGTCCAGAGCAGCTCCATTGTAATATGAAACAGGGACAACAGAGAAAACATGAGGGAGCTGATCATAAACATGGAGAATGGAAAAACGTGAGGCAGTTGCTAACCAGCGTATGAGCTGTGTGGAAGAAGCCCAGCCTTGCTGGTGCCGATAAGACAAATCCGGTGAAGCTGGACCTCAGACTTTAAAGAGGGAAAATACTGCGGCAACTCCTCCGGTGCCTCCATCGGTTACTGATTATTGAGGAAATCGTGGGGAGAGGAAGGGAGTGCACTCTCACGGAGTTGATTATAGGAAGAAGAAACAGAAATCATGAATGATTGTGGTAGATGACGAGTTCCACAGAGGTCCATTGGCAGATCTGTTCGTTAGAAAACCTTTCTTGGGACGAAGAGGAAACGAAGGGATGAGGGATCGAAAAAAAAAGTCAGATGGGCTACGTGGACCTGTGAGCTGGTGCAATGCAATCACATAGGTTAGCCGGCGACTAAACAGGGTCAGATAATAAACGGGACAAAGCTACGCTGAGGTGGACGGTAAACTGTAACGGATGAAGTGAAGTGGACCAATTGGATGGCTGCTGATGTGAATGCCCTGCATGTTGAGAGAAATAATCTTAGTGGGTTGCTCCCATTTAGATACTATAGATTCCTGAGATAAATATATATAATGTCTTTCTAACATGTACAAAAATTCGACCGCAGCGTTAGTGCCTCGCCACCTCTCAATCAAGCCGATGTCTCCACTTCCGCCGCCTCCATATGCCGCTTCCCCCTCCTCCATCGGCCTTGCTGGCGTCATGTGGGGAGGGTGACCCGATCTATGAGTGGATTTTTGTAAAATTAGATTAAGATAGGATTGGTAGTCGTCATTCTTTTGGCCTCCATGTTAATGGAGATGACATAACCATAAATTAGTGCTCGTCAGTCGTTCGTTCGGCGATGGGATCTCCTATGGCGGGGTTGGAAGTTTAAATTTCTATAGATGCTCATTCAGATCTCGGTTCGTCGGATCAATATTGGAATTTCTCTTAGGGTTTTCACGATGATAATGGTGCTCGTGTCTTTGACAATGGTGGTTCGCACCCTCGTCATGCCAAAAGTGTAGACAAGGTAATTCGGTTGATGCTCCCTGGAATTGGTGTTGTCACTTTTGTCATTGTTGGTTAATTATTGTAATGGTTGCGTCAAGCGCGTAGCATTTGCATTGCGGCCCAAAAATAATATTATTAGAAAACCCTCGTTGGTATTCACGGGTCTATTGTTTGGTCTCTATGTCATTTTTCGGTGGTTGTCTTCAGAAGAATACAAGTTTGTATCTTTGAAGAAGAACGAGTTTGAAGACCTTGATGATTTGCCCATTTCTTTTAGATTTTGTTTCATAATCGCTGCAGACAACCTTTGTATCTCTACCATGTATTGTTTATTACTATTATATATTGTTGTATTGATTGTCAAAAAAATGATGCTCCCTTCCGCCCCACGCGGCCCCTCGGGAGGGGGTTGGCATCTCTCATCTAGTGCGAGGAAGATTGCCTTGCTTAGATTTTGATGTCGACGTGACCCATTTTTGACAATTTATGGTAGTCTTCACCTGAATAACCAAAATCACTTGCTCCAATCTTTTCTCAATGGCGCTTGGTCCAACGTTGTCAATGAGCTTGGAAATCTATTTCCATACTGGTCTTCATCCAGGTTGGTTGGTACTTGTTGGTCGTTGTCAGCATGTCCATATGAGCTGCATGCATTGTTTGGTGATGACATCGTCTTTTTCGACAACCCAACCTTTATACATAATTTTCTTCTTCTCTAAAATATGCATGCCAATTCATTAGAACTATTGTGATACGTCGTAAGTGATGAAGTCGACGCCGTGGAGTTGTTGCCCAATCTTCCATGGCACGATTTTGATGATAATCTTGATTCGTATTTGTAACACTGTGACACTCATAGTCTGTTGGTGCAATCACCACGAAAAACACACACGCACACCGGAAGTACGTGGAGGATTCTTGAAGAATCAGTAGAAAGTTAGACACGACATCTCTAATCTCTCGTACAAACACAAACACAAACACAAATCAAGATTTGATAATATTTTGGTATTCCCATACACGAGTTTTCCACTTAGCTAAAATCATGACTTGACGGATACCTACCGCTCTGATGCAAAATGTATAAATACTAGAGTGCATTTAACTAATTTTACCTTATATTAATGATTTTGTGATGAAGTTTACCACAGTTGGTCTTTTGTGCCTGCCGTACCCCAAACTTGTAATTGTGTGTCAAGTTTTACCCCCATTTAACTACTTACACCCGGTTCTGACAGTATGGTCCCACATGCCATGCCAATGTCGATGTTGGGTCTAAGTAGGAAGCATATTGGACTTGTCATTTTCTTCTCATCGGTTATACTTGAACTATTCCTCCCCACCCGACCAGCACCGACAACCCACTTCTAGGCCGCCAGTTAGTTAGCCACACGGTCTCGTAGACCTAATCACCACCGCTCCCCACCGTCGTCACTAGTAACACCTAATCATATATATGTCTATGCAAGAGAGAATAAAGAGGAATGGGGAGACTTGGTATAGATCCTGATGGGACTAAGTGAGGATCGACTGGATGTGGGTTTGGGGGTGCAAGTCATGTGTATTGGCAAATCGGGTCGAGCGAGTTGGGAGAACACCAAAACCGCGTGACGTTTCCGACTTGGTTTCTTACTCAATGTCCATGTCAGCCTGATATGTGGACGGCCTATCAGAATCGGGGCAATTTGTTAGATGGGAAAAACATTATCACAAAATCACAAATAGCGGTAAAGAGTGGAATTCCTCCAAATACTAGTCTCACCGGCCAGGAGTTGGATCTTACCCTACCACTATTATTTTCATGTATCCTATCCAAGCCATAATCTTACTAGCACAATGCCCGTACTTCGCTACGTAGTTGCCATGAATCAGGGTTGGACATGTCAAAAAAAAACTACGGAACGACGAGATAGGCAATGTCTAGCACGAGCTGAACAAAGAAATTGGGTGGACCACGGCCAGACAAATTTCAGGCTAGAAGTCATAAAAACAAAGGGACGCAATGTCTGGCACATGCTAAATGACGAAATTTTGTGGAGCACGGGCAGGCGGAATTCACATGAAGTGGGCAAAACGCTGAGACGACAACGTCAAGCACGGGCGGAATGACGCGATTTGACACTTTAGGTGAGATAATGTCAAGCGGGTGGAGTTCCGACCAAATTAGCAGCGGGTTTGACAACTCAAGCTTGCTCATATTGCTTCTCTAGGAAAATTGTAGCATGTATGTTTATATATATATATAGGGGATACCCGGACTCAATCGGCATACTCCAGAACTTTGTCATGACAACATGCACATGCTATGCCCTAACCCTCATTTTGAGCTCAGCAGCAATCGATGGGAATTTCATAACCCGCGGTGTACATTTTGGCATTCTCGGGACATATTTCTGGGTAAAGTAGTCATTCTCGGGACATTTGGCCATTTTATCATTTCCAGTACTGGTTGGGGAGTGCTCGACATAGATTGTATGCGGGAAAAGAACTTTGCGCAAAAGCAATTCAATTGTTATCAATTTATCAAGCTTCAAAATGACACCTCTAAACGCACCCAGAGCACAAAACATGAGAAGATCCTCTCGATAGGACAGCATCTTCCGTGAACAAGTAGGGAGTTTCCTGGAATACGCAGGTCAATGGAGCAATCGTAATTCTAGATTTCTAGTTAAAAAGAAAATCAGTACCATGCTTCCATCCTAACCCTTGGTATTTAGGAAATTACTTGTTTGATGGTTTTCAGGTTTTCTTTGTCTGTAATATTACTAGTATGATAGCTTTCAAATTTTCAGTTGATGAAAAAAATAGCACTTCATTGTCTTATATTGCCAAAGTATAATTTTCAAGAAAACACTTGCTATTAGGATAGGACACACATGAGCTTACCAGTCAGCGAAATGATCCCCCTCCTCGCAACTACGTCAAATCAAAACCTAGTCTGTAATTTTTGCGCATGATAGGTCCCATCCCATCTGGACATCTCTGATTTCAGTATCAGATGAATCGAGTAATAGAAGTACACAGACAAGTATGCAAACGGCATACTCCAGAACTTTGTCATGACAACATGAGCGCTCAGATTTCCTGATCTCTGACATGCTTGCGCCGACCATATAGTACCCATGGAGCTAGGACTATAGATAGATAGTAACGGAACAGCATAGCAAAAGTGAACATTCTAAAAGCTTCTACGACATGTCCAAACCAGCACAGAAACAAAAACACAAATGAGCTGCTGATTTAACACGAATGCCTGAACTCTGCATCTGAATTATCTGACAGCACACTCCACCTCACCTCACTTATCCATATCAGTACTCGGTAGCAACTGAGCCCAACACGTAACAAGATTCTGCCATATCAAGCTCCCAGGCTCACAACACAGCCAAAAGAGATTGTATGCTTCAGAAGATGTCAGATACTACTTACCATATACCAAAACACCATACTAGAACTATGCTTGAACGCCTGAGTATACACATGTTATGCACTAACCCTCTTTTTGAGCTCAGCAGCAATCGATGGGAATTTCATAACCAACGCTACATAACCATCAGTGAATACAGCCTGCTTGAAATTCTCCTCCAGCACAAAGAAGACAATGCACTTGTCCTTCAACTCGTGACAGTAGTAGGTTTCTGCACAAGCTAAGATACTTGCAACGGTATCTATCGATACTTTATCACGTAACTTCTGGGCACACATAAATTTCAGTCGGTCAAGTGCATATCGATCAGCTGCAGCGAGTAGATTCTGAAACATCTCAGTGGAAGAGTCCTCAAGCTCGTCTTCTGCAGGTAATTCATCCGTGTATATGAACCGAAGCATAACTTGGAATGTCGCAGGTGTGATGTCATGCAGCGTGATGGACGACATTGTAGACTCAGCCATGGAACCAAAGAGCTCTGCTCTGAAGACCGGTGAGCGGGCAGCAAGCACAGCTCGGTGAGCAGGGAATGTCTCATCATCAATGATGAATGACACATCAGTCCCGTCAGTGTGATCTAGTAGGCGGCCAAGATGGGTCCCAATGTCTGAAGGCGGAACGGGAATAGGACTGTCATCGATGACCATGATGGCACATAGGACTGTGACCTGCCCCTCTGTTAAGAAATCTTTCTGGAGTATGCCTATCCAAGCCTTAATCTTACTAGCACAATGCCCGTACTTCGCTACGTAGCTGCCATGAATCAGGGTTGGACATGTCAAAAAAACTACGGAACGATGAGATAGGCAATGTCTAGCACGAGCTGAACAGAGAAATTGGGTGGACCACGGGCAGACAAATTTCAGGCTAGAAGTCATAAAAACAAAGGGACGCAATGTCTGGCACATGCTAAATGACGAAATTTCGTGGAGCACGGGCAGGCGGAATTCACATGAAGTTGGCAAAACGCTGAGACGACAACGTCAAGCACGGGTGGAATGACGCGATTTGACACTTTAGGTGAGATAATCTCAAGCGGGTGGAGTTTCGACCAAATTAGCAGCGGGTTTGACAACTCAAGCTTGCTCATATTGCTTCTCTAGGAAAATTGTAGCATGTATGTTTATATATATAGGGGATGTCCGGACTCAATCGGCATACTCCAGAACTTTGTCATGACAACATGCACATGCTATGCCCTAACCCTCATTTTGAGCTCAGCAGCAATCGATGGGAATTTCATAACCCGCGGTGTACATTTTGGCATTCTCGGGACATATTTCTGGGCAAAGTAGTCATTCTCGGGACATGTGGCCATTTTATCATTTCCAGTACTGGTTGGGGAGTGCTCGACATAGATTGAATGCGGGAAAAGAACTTTGCGCAAAAGCAATTCAATTGTTATCAATTTATCAAGCTTCAAAATGACACCTCTAAACGCACCCAGAACACAAAACATGAGAAGATCCTCTCGATAGGACAGCATCTTCCGAGAACAAGTAGGGAGTTTCCTGGAATACCCAGGTCAATGGAGCAATCGTGATTCTAGATTTCTAGTTAAAAAGAAAATCAGTACCATGCTTCCATCCTAACCCTTGGTATTTAGGAAATTACTTGTTTGATGGTTTTCAGGTTTTCTTTGTCTGTAATATTACTAGTATGATAGCTTTGAAATTTTCAGTTGATGAAAAAATAGCACTTCCATGGTTTACAAAGCGTCCGAGCGTTGCAAAGCGCTGGGGGGGCGCCTTGGCGCTTAAGCACTTGAAGCGCGTTGCAAAGCGACGCTTCATGGTGATTTGCAAAGCGGCTACCTTAGTATTTTAATCACAGCCAGCTAACCATGTACTAGCATCATAGTATTTTAACAACAAAGGCACAAGAATCAGAGTATTTTAACAAGATAGGCACAAGTATCACAGCCAGCTACTAATACTAATCAGCAGATTAGCACCAACTAGTCCACTACACACTTACACAGCACCACTAGCACACTATAAGAACACCACAGCCACCACAAACTAGCAAACAGAAGAGCTCTCTCACTCTCTGCCCTCTCCACCAAAAACAGAGCAGCTGAGGGCTGAGGCGGGAGAGGAAAGAGACCAGGAGGAGGAAGAGGAGCAGTACCTTGTTTCCCTGCTGGGGGATGGAGGCGCCAGGTGGAGGAGAAGCCCAGGAGCTTGGCTGTAGAGGAGGAGGCCGGCGGAGGAGGGAGGAATCGACCGGAGACGGCCCAGATCTGGAGGACGGCGAGCTGGCCGCCAGAGAGGGAGAGAGCCCTTTTGCTCTCTCTCTGAAACGATTAATGAGCTGCTGATTTAACACGACGTCCTTAATGTGCATCTGAGTTATCTGACAACATTCTGCACATCACCTCACCTATCGGTATCAGTACACGGTAGCAAGTAGCAACTGAGCCCAACGCTTAACAAGATTCTGCGATATCAAGCTCCCAGGCTCCCTACTCAGCAAATAGAGATTGCATGCTTAACAAGATGTCAGATACTACTCACCATATACCAAAACAACACCATACTAGAGCTGTGCTTTGAACGCCTGAACCATACACATGTTATGCCCTAACCCTCTTTCTGAGCTCAGCAGCAATCGATGGGAATTTCATAACCAGTGGTACATAACCATCTGTGAATATAGCCTCCTTGAAATTTTCATCCATAACAAAGAAGTCCATGCACTTTTTCTTCAACTCGTGGCAGTTGTACGTTTCGGCACAAGCTAAGATGACTGCAACTGTATCTATCGACACTTTGTCCCATAGCTTCTGTGCACAAATAAACTTCAGCCGGTCAAGTGCATACCGATCGGACACAGCGAGTAAATTCTGAATCATCTCAGTGGAGGAGTCCACATCTTCTGCAGGCAATTCATCAGTATATATGAACCGAAGCATAACTTTAAATGTTGCAGGTGCGATGTCGTGCAGCGTGATGGACGACATTGTAGCCTCGGCCATGGAACCAAAGAGCTCTGCTCTGAAGACCGGTGAGCGGGCAGCAAGCACTGCTCGGTGAGCAGGGAATGTCTCATTGTCGACTATGAATGATACATCTGTCCCGTCAGTGTGATCTAGCAGGCGGCCAAGATGGGTCCCAATGTCTGAAGGCGGAACGGGAATAGGACTGTCATCGATGACCATGATGGCACATAGGACTGTGACCTGCCCCTCTGTTAAGAAATCTTTCTCCACGGTAGTTATCTTGAGGAACTGACTCCATCCCCAGGAGTCACCGAAGTCTTTATCGCCAAAGATTTCGAAGGTATTGAGTGACTTTACCTTGGGCGTACATGGTTTGCTGTCCTTACTCATCATGAAGGCATCGAAGATGGCATTGACTCTAGTGGATTCGCTCGTGTGCCTGATGAAGATAGAAATATACTCGCCATTGTCTTCGTCTTTGTTTCTACGCGGGTAAAACTCAATCCTCCAGAGGTGTCCCCCAACCGAGACGTCGTCGGAGTCGACGGACTCCCCGATGGGAAGCTGCTTGACTTGCTCGTAGTCTACTCTGAACTGGACAGTAGAGCCTACAATGCTTGTCCGCTCATCCGGCTCTGACATCTTGGCTCGCTTGCTCACTAAACAATTTTTAAGAAAATGTAAGAAGAAATCACCATAAAACAAATTGAGCTAAGCAACCGAAATTGCCACAAGCTAGCTGCTAGCGAATGATTCGATCCGGCAAATCGAGCAAGAGCATCAGAGGGCACTCACTGGCTCGACAGATGCCGGTGCTTGGCCTGCTGGTGGTGGCGATTGGCGCTCCTCCGACCTCCGCGCGCTCGTCGCGGAACCTCCGCCGTACGCCCGTGTGCCGCGGTGCTCGTCGTCTGAACGCCGCCCCTCGTAGCGGAACCCTTGAGAACAGAACTGTTCTTCGCAGGCTTTCGATACAGGAGGTACATATATGGGCCGCAAAGAGATGAGAGATCCATCGATTGATCCCACCTCTGGGCTACCCCGGTACTCACAAGCCAAAATAAAAAAGACATAAAAGTAGCTAGTTGTTTTTTATTCTAAAAGAAAAAACAAAATATGAGTATTTTTTTACAGGAAAGGTAGTTAAAATTCCTGAGATAAATACATAGTACAACATATTTCTAACATGTACAAAATTTGAGGACCCTCCGAGCAGTGCCGAGCTTGAAAGAAAATCATGGGCAGGCCAGGCTATAAGAAAGCACAAAAAATTGCATAGCACTTCACATTAGTCATTAGTTCATTACTCCAATTTCATGTTCATTACACCAATTTCGTGTTCCCATTGGATATTGCCAAATTTGAGGGCGCAAGAACTCTACTCGAAAAATAGCCGGTTCATTTGAGCGAAGACCGTCGGCGTGGTTATGATGTTGGTGTTGTTCCACTCAAGCAATGGAAAAGAATCATTTGTTGGTGCAAAAGGATCTTATTCAACTTCACTTATGTCATCTCTTTTTTTCCAAATAAAATCATTCTCTGAGTTGCCTTTCCCATGACTGTGCAAAATTGCTAGCAATCCACCCCGTGCTATCAAATTGCTAACCAAAAAATTGGGGAAAGAAAGAAGAAGTACATGAGCACGGAAATTGGAGAAGAATGGTGCTCAATTTGGTCGCAGCGTTTATTGCCGGCTTCTGGACTTCGGCCGGTGCGTCATGCCCGTGCAGCCGTGCCCTGCCCGTAATGCGATGCCTAGTGGCCGCCCCCAAGCTACCAGCGGCAGCGCGGCGCTACTGCTTGCCCTCCACTATTTCCATACCCTCCTTCTTTTTTTGTCTAATTCGTGTCCAAATCGCTAGACCTAGCCATATTGAAAGGACAAGGATGTCGCCTAGAGGGGGACGGGGGTGAATAGGTGATTTAAAAAAAATTCCGGTTTAGACTTGATAATTGCGGAATAAAACTTGGTATTTAAATTAACAAGCCAACAACCTAAATATACTAGGCTCACCTATGTGTACCAACAACTTATGTTAAGCAAGACAAGCAACAAGATGATAGCAAGATATAATAATTCAAGCACGAAGGCTATCACAATGTAAAGTGCATAAGTAAATAGCTCGGGTATAGAAATAACTGAGGCACGCTGAGACGATGATGTATTCACGAGTTTCACCTTTTTAGGGGAGTACGTCTCGTTGGAGGGGTGTGAGTTTCAAACTCAAGACGCCACAAATGGCCTGCCCATGATTTTCCTACAAAAGGTGGAAATATTAAGAATCATAAATAGAGTTAAGTTACCACACATGGGAAAGTGTGGAACATTCCTCAAGGATAAACCGATAATATTTCCAACACGAAAACGCAACAAGTTTCCATCTAGACTCCATTTTCTATGATCTTGGGCTTGTTTCGAAGATAATCACAAGCCCTACAAGATCAGGCATATACACATCATAGTCCATCATGTGAGGAGGAAACCACAAGGAGAGAGTTTGACCTCTCTAGCAAAGATAAACCGGTAAAACCTCCAACATCAAAAACCCAACAAGATATGCATATGAAATCCATTTTTGATGAACTAGAGCTTGGTATGGAGATGAACACAAGCTCTAAATCCTCACATGGATAAAAGCCAAATAACAACCAAGAAAGATGATATACCAAGTATGCAAAGGTTTGAGCTCTACACAAAGATGCGATCAAGTTACTCACTTGAGAGCCCCTCTTGATAGTACGCCGTCTATCCTATAACCCGGTCTCCCACTAACACCATGAGACCGGTAAAAGAGAAAACCTATCAAGATCATACCTTTGCCTTGCGCATTCCACTTGAGCTAGATGAAGGCGATCTTGACTCCCTCAAGTTGGAACACCTTTCTTGATTGTGCTTGCTAGCACATGCTTGATGAAGACTTCTTCAAATACTCCCCCATACTCCGTTATGGGAGGGCCTTGCTTAGCTCCGTCTTCATGTATCCACTTGCACTTCATCTTGTTTTCTTGACATATATGATGGCTTGGAGATAAACATGAATGTTCACTCAATCTCCTTTTCCAAGCCACTTTTGCAATAAGCTCAACTCTAGATAACCATTCTTCATATAAACCCTTGGATAGAACCTTGGTCATCATATAAACTTCTAGACTCCAACACATGAACTCCAATCTTTTCCCAGCATGGACAAGATCTATAAGAATATCTCAATGAAAACATTAGTACATAGAGATTATCATTAATTACCAAAACCACACATGAGGGCACATGCACTTTCACATATCCATGGCCATGGTTCTGTCGTGACTAGTGAGCAGGGAGCCAGGGCCTGGACGTGAGGTGAGGAGACTGGGAGACGACACCCAACGCAGAGGGCCTTCTTTGTTGCATACTAGTAGTTAGTTTTGTTTGCAGGAAACATGGGCGGGCCATGGCCCAGGTCGGCCTTAACTGAGCTCCGCTAGTGCCTCTACGAGGAAATTGAACCAAGCCACACATTTTCGACGCTAGCGTTAGTGCCTCGCTGCCTCTCGATCAAATTGATACTTACTTCGTCAAATTGTAGCCACCTCTCTCTCTCTACTCACCTCGTCAAATTGTAGCCGCCTCTCTCTCTAAAACCTAGCCGTTGTCTCCGCCTCTGTCTCCTCCATATGTCGGTTTCGGGGATCCCGATCTATAAGTGGAGTTTTTAATAAAATTAGTGTTTTTAATAGATTAAGTTAGGGTTTTGGTAGCCGTCTTATCCTCCATGTCAGTGGAGACGACATAATCCATAATAACTGTTCTTCGGTCCTTTGTTCGATGACGAGATCTACTACATGACGTCCATGGTGGTGTTGGAAGATTAAATTTATATCTGTATGGGCATTCAGATCACGGCTCGCCCGATCGGTTTTGGAATTTCTCTCAGGGTTCTGCGTTTTTTTGTTTCCAATTGGTTATGCTTTTTTTGTTTCCATTTTGTTACTCGTCTGTGTGCATCATATCTATCCATATGCCGAATGTGACCTCTTATGGAATGTATTGTATCAGTGTGATGCTAACCTGAGTTAATAGAACGTCTTTTATCGAGAAAAGATGAAGATAAGTTCTTGTCTAAATTACTAAAAGATGAGAGAATACATGTTTTTTCTATTTGTGTCGCCTTCAAGTTAATACTCCCTCCAGATTCATAGTCCTATCCATGTTTTTGAATTTGGAAATTGTAAGGGCAAAATCTTATTTGTTATCCTTCACAGACGCTCACATACACATGCACACACACACCCCTATGAACGCACACACGCACACCCTACCCCTATGATCATCTTCGAGAGACTGAGCCGGCGGTCGGCTCTTGAGATTGACGAAGTCACCACAGGCGCCTCGCTGTCGACGGGAACGTCGCCTCCCACTGAAGAATATTCCGCCTAAATAAGAAACATCAATGTCAAACCTGAGGTTTTAACTTTAGTGGGCTGGGGTACAACCACCCTCCTAACCATCCTACCACAGGAATCCTTAATTGCATACCGTTACCTTTCCCAACGTACATTCTCGTTCATTTATCTCCTCCGTCCTCCAATGCATGTGATGTCCTCTTTCAATTATTGGTAGATATAATAATTAATGGTGTTGAAAGGATAGAGATGGTAACCTAGAGGGGGGTGAATAGGTTTCTACAAATTTTACTTTTCTTTTCACAAGTTTTAGGCTATGCGGATAAATGAAGTGTGCCTAACAACTAGGTGAAACAACCTATATGATGCAATTCAATACTTCAAGCACGAAGGCTATCACAAGAGTAGTAACAATAATGAAAGAGCTCGGATAGAAATAACCGAGGCACGCGGAGACGAAGATGTAACCCGTGTTCCTTCTCTTGGGAGAGAAGTACGTCACGTTGGAGAGGTGCGGGATACCACGAAGGTTACCCGACGCCACGAAGGCTCACCTTCTTCTCCTTGAGCCTCTTCCACGAAGAACAGCTCAATCCACTATTGGTAGATCTTGAGGTGACCTCCGAACCTTTACAAACTTTCCCGAAGCACAATCCACAACCCGGAAGCTTCCGGGCGACCCTAGCCGCCTAGGGTTTCCCAACAAACCCAAGAGTAACAAGCAACTTGATGAACTCAAGGGGAATCACTTTTGGCTCGGTGGAATCGAAGATCTAGACCTCCTCTTGGTTTTCCCAAAAGGGATTTGAGTTTGGTTGGAGGGCTAGAGAGATCTTGAAGCTTTTGTGGTCAACAACAATGGAAGAGAGAGAGCTTTGCCTTTTTCGTGTTTGGAGCTGGTTGACTTACCTCTTGAAGAAGAAGAGGTAGGCTTATATATTAGGCATTTAGGAATCTGACCGTTACACAGAAAACTGGGCAATCCGGTATGGATTCCGGAATTTTCCGGGTCTGGTACCGGATTCATCCGGAACTAATTCCGGGTCTGGTACCGGACGGATTCCGGGCTTAGCCAGAGGCTACTGGACTAGCCACGAGTTCACCCGGAATCCACCCGGTACTCACCCGTAATTCTTTCCGGGTCAATCCGGTGCCAGGTCCGGAATATTCCGGATTCTATACCGGATAGTCATTTTCTGCATAATGATCAATATTCCAAATGAATCGTATATCTTTCTCTCTTATTTTGTGTATGAATAGGATGGGTATTGGAACTGGGATGTATGGTATGTGATTAAGAGTTCATCCCCAAAGAGAACAAGAAGTTACCCCTCTTAATAGTGCGGTGATCCTATCGACTCAAAGAAGTAAAGAGAGAACATAAAACAAACCACCGGCACTTGATCATCCAAAAATGAGGGGTCTCCATCCAATGACCATCATCAACAAGGGCGGACTAAAACCTGAGTATACACTTATAGATAATATTAGTCCTCCCTAAATCGGGTGTCATCTTAACCAAAATACAATTAGGGACTTGCCCTTTCAATCTCCCCCTTTTTGGTTAAAGATGACAACCGAATTAGAGCTCAAAATAAATAGACAAGATATACTCTTGACGGGTTCCAAAAGATATAAAGGAGGCTCCCCCTAAATGTATGCACTTGGTTGAACTTTGCTTTTGAATGCAAAGTGCATACACAATTAAAATATGGAGAGCTCCCCCTATATATTTAGGAGCGACAAGAGATGATGCAAAGTGAGTGAGACAAACTTTGCAACACGAGCTAGAGAGTGAGAAGATAAGTAAAACATGTGAATACTCACTAGCTCGGTGTGTGTGACATAGACAAGATATGCATGATAAACAAGGCATTAAGCATGGATAATCTAAGATAGGATAAACAAATAGATAAGCAAACATAAACATAGATATCCATGACCACTAGCAAACTTGTCCAACCAAGTCAAACACACACGATAGGACATAGTCTCAAACGATACAAAAAAACATCACAAGCCAATAAGAAGCAAATCCAACAACGAAGGCTTGTGACAACGAAAGCAAACCCCCTAGGAACCCGCACAACCTAATAAGGAGCTCTACTTCTTCTCCCCCTTTGGCATCGAAACACCAAAAAGGGGAGGAAAAGACAGAGACACTAGCGTCCAACGACTACTCCTTGGGCTCCTCATCATCACCATCTTCATCAACATGAGCAGGAGCAAAACCATAGAAGAACTCCTCAGCTGAAAAGTCTGGCATGGGAACATCCACAAACTGAGTGGGAGCTAACGAGTCATCATCCACAACCGTGTGGCCAGCAGCCCTCCTGTCGGCGTTCTGAATGCGGCGATTCTCCTTGGCAAGCTCTTGGGCATTATGGCTAAAAGTGCGAGCATCACGGCAGACAGAGAACATGGTAGTGAAAAACTTGGTGATGCCCTTCTTAGTCTTCTTTGAGGGTGGACGAGTGGAAGAGCTAGCACCAGGAGCTGAAACTGAAGGATCATGCTGATGCGTTGAGCGTATCTCAGGAGGAGGAAAACCTGGAGGAAGAGGACCATCTAGTAGGGAGATTGCATGCATTTCATGCCTTTGAATGGGAAGACCATGGGCAACCCTCTTGTACACAGAATCATTCAGCGCATGCCTGATGAAGCGATGAACATAGGCTGAATAAGCTGGAACTCTCCTATCAATCACACCAAGGCGAATCTCCTCATATAGAAGTCCATCACATCAATCTTCCTTTGCTTGCCAGGCTTGGTGTAGTACATAAGATTGGTCATGTACCCACGAATCTTGGAGAGATCTCCCGCCTTGCTCACGATGGTGTCACGAAACAAATCAGCCAACTGATGGTAGAGCACATACATTTGAGTGGAGGTATCAAGAGTGCATTTTTTCTGAGCGGGGAAACAAAAGGCAAGATCCTCCTTTGAAAAGGTATCATCTTTGTGCACACAATATCCACCTGGTTTGATTCCCAAGGCCTTGCCAAACTCATGAATGTTGCTGGATACCTTGACATCACCACTCATCCAAGTCATGGTGCGCTCCACATCCCCATGAAAAAAGACAGTGCAATAGAACTGCTGAACAAGCTCCGGTATGTAGTAGTTGGTGTTGAGGCAAACAAGCTTCCAAAGATTCATCTTCTCTAGTGTTTGACGGATGTAAGGGAAATCATTCTCATGGAGAGTGAACCATTCCAAGTTGAGGGATCTGGACGGCACCCAAGACTTCTTCGCACTGAAAGTCATGTACACTTGTTCCCATTGGCGTTGTTGAGTGACAGTCCAAAAACGAAGATCTTCATTATTGGTCCTTGGGTCAAACCGGTAAGGATTCTCCGTCCTATACTTGCGCCAATCACCAATAGAACAAGTTCTCAAGTCATCGGTTGGCACAACTTCCTCAACAGAATCATCACCATCAGATTCAGCAGCCTCAACAGATGGATCATCACTTTCTTCTTCTATCTCGGGAGCAGCCACGGAAGGGCGGACAACAGCAGGACGACGGACAACAGCAGGGGTGGTCTTAGTGCGAGGGGCACGACCACGGGCAGTACACGAATCAGGCAGTGGAACCTTAGCAGTCCTTCTAGGGCCCTTGCGGCGATGCTCACGAGACTCAATGCGGTCACTGCTGTCACCTGTGAAATAGAACAAGGTTGCGAGCATAGGGGTAAGTGCACAAGTCATAGGAGTGGAGGAACACAGGCTGTCCTGAAAAGATGTGTCAAAAACCCTGCCTGTAACGAACCCGGTGCCAGGTCCGGAAAAATCCGGGCTCGGCCGGTACAAAACCCGGTACCAGGTCCGGAAAATTCCGGGTCTGGTACCGGATGGTACCCAAGTTCGGCAAAGGCTGATTTGTGAACTCAAAACATCTATTCAACACAGTCACAAGAGTGAAGGCCATGGAATGACGTGGTTGACCTTCAAAGACAAAAGCTATCCCTAAACAAAACAAATCCTCATAAATTGGAGCAAAGAGAGGAGAACTTGCAAGGTGAGGGAGAGGAAGAAGAGAGAGTACCCGAAGACATAGTGCCACTAAGCCAAGGACGGCTGAGAAGCACACCAATGGAGGAGGTCCGGAGAGAGGAGCTCGAACGACCTCCACGGCCAACGGGAGACGAATCCCTTCGGTGGAGAGCCTCCAAACGAGGAAGAGAGCGAGGGGGAGGCCCAACACGGAGCTCCGAGCGGTGGAGATCCACCCGGAGGTGGAGGAGATGGTGGTGGCGGCGGCAGGGAAGCCCTAGGTCGGGGGGGAAAAGAATGGGTCAAAGGAGGAAGACACCCCCGACCTAGAACATAACGGGCCGGAAAACGACCCGTCCGGTATAGATCCCGGAAAATTCCGGTCTGGTACCGGTTCATCCGGAAACAATTCCGGGTTAATTCCGGGATGATTCCGGGCTTAGCCAGAAGGTACTGGACTCGCCCGAAACCGCCCGGTTCTAACCCGTAATTCATTCCGGATGAGGCCGGTGCCAGGTCCGGAAATTTCTGGGTTCTGTACCGGCCACCAGAAACTCCTCCAAACAAAGATTTCAAGTTGACTTGTGCATAGAGTGAAGAGATAGACTAGATAAGCAGCAGAGACACAAGATAAGATGATAACGTGTTCTAGGCATGATCCTTGGGCGAACAAGCAAAACCAACTAGCAACAAGGCACATGATTCGAACAAGGAAGAAGCGAAACCAAAAACGAGAGAGAAACCACCAAATATGAGAGGCAAGATGTCGGGGGATTTCTCCCCCTATGTTAGAGCACAAATGTCATTGACACCGCAAAGATAGATGCTTGGATTCTTTTGACATTAGATCTTTATGATATAGCACACATAGGTATGCATCATGCCAAGACATGGTAAGATGCTATCCCTATATGTGCGGCACACCTAGACAAGATAACATGACTAGTATAGGAAAAAAGTGTAAGTAAGTCAATCCAAGTTGTTAAGATCAAGAATACCAAGTTCACCTCTCAACTTAACGAATCGGGCTTCATCCAAAGGTTTCGTAAAAATGTCCGCCAATTGGTCATTTGTTCCCACATAAGTGAGGTTAATGTTACCACTTGCGACATGATCACGTAGGAAGTGATGGCGAATGTCAATGTGTTTGGTGCGGCAATGTTGGACGGGGTTATTGGCGATCTTTATTGCGCTTTCATTGTCACATAGAAGAGGCACCGGACCAAGAGACACACCATAGTCTTTCAAGGTTTGCCTCATCCATAACAATTGAGCACAACAAGATGCCGCGGCGATGTATTCGGCTTCGGCGGTGGATAGGGAGATGGAGTTTTGTTTCTTGGATGACCAACTCACCAATGACCGGCCAATAAATTGGCAAGCCCCGGAGGTAGACTTCCGATCAACCTTGTCACCGGCCCAATCGGAATCCGAATAGCCATGGAGAACGAAGGTAGACCCCTTTGGATACCAAAGCCCGAGACTTGGAGTGTGAACAAGGTACCTTAAGATCCGTTTGACCGCCACAAGGTGGCTCTCCTTCGGAGCGGATTGAAAACGAGCACACATTCCAACACTAAACATAATATCCGGTCTAGATGCACAAAGGTAAAGCAACGAGCCAATCATAGAACGGTATACCTTTATATCCACATCCTTCTCCTTCTTACATGCCCCTAGTTGTCCATTAGTGGCCATGGGCATCTTTGCAATTGAAGCATTGACCATACTGAACTTCTTGAGCATGTCCTTCACATATTGTTCTTGAGAGATGAAGGTTCCTTCTTCAAGTTGCCTTACTTTAAAACCAAGAAAGTACTTCAACTCCCCCATCATGGACATCTCGAATTTCCTAGTCATCAACTCGGAAAAAGATTTGTTATGGCGTTCAAAGGAACCACCAAAAATGATATCATCAACATAGATTTGGCATATGAAAATGCCACCCCCTTTGAAACGCTTCGTGAAAAGGGTGGAGTCGACTTTCCCAATCTCAAACCCATCCTTGAGTAAAAAATCCCTAAGGTGCTCATACCAAGCACGTGGAGCTTGCTTGAGACCGTAGAGCGCCTTATGGAGTTTATACACACGGTTAGGGAAATTGGGGTCCTCGAAACCCGGGGGTTGAGCAACATATGCCTCCTCTTTCAAGGGACCATTAAGAAATGCACTCTTCACATCCATTTGATAAAGTTTAAATTCATGAAAAGAGGCAAAAGCAAGTAAGAGACGAATAGCTTCAAGGCGAGCCACGGGCGCAAAGGTGTCATCAAAATCCATACCTTCTATTTGAGCATACCCTTGCGCCACTAACCTTGCCTTGTTGCGAATGACAACTCCATTCTCGTCTTGCTTGTTCTTGAACACCCACTTGGTCCCAATGACATTGATCCTATGATCCTTTGGCTTCTCCACGAGAGACCATACTTCATTGCGGGTGAAGCACTCAAGTTCTTCTTGCATAGCCATTATCCAATCCGGATCTTGCAAGGCCTCGCATACCTTAAGAGGTTCAAAACGAGAGATAAACGAGTGATGCTTGCTAAAATTGGCTAAGTGATTTAGCTTTCTACGAGTGAGTACTCCCTTTGAAATGCTTCCAAGTATCTTGTTGACTTGCATCCCGCTTGCTTTTCTTGTAGCTTTAATGCTTCGTGTAATGCCCTTATAATCAACAAATTCGCCCTTTAGGCGTTCTAGTTCTTGTGGATCCACTTGACCTTGATCTTGAGGGATAGGTTCAACTTGTTCTTCTTCTTGAAAAAGGTCAAGAGGTTGACGGCTTGGAGTTTGTTCTTGGACATGATTCTCCTCTTGAAATGCTTGTTCAACTTGTGGTGTGGGTGGTGGTATGTCTTGAGATGAGGTTGACTCTTCTTGAGTTGAGCTAGGTCCACTTGCGTTGAGCTAGGCTCCACTTGAGTTGAGTCACCTTCCATGAAGCTTGGGCTTGATCCTCCTCCATTACTAGCTTGATCTTGAGCTTGATGAGCCTCATAGGGCAAGATATGACCAATGCCCATTGCCTTTATGACTTGTGAAGGATCACCATCACCTACATCACTTGAAACAAATTGCTCCTTTTGGGAGCCGTTATTCTCATCGAAATCCACATCACAAGATTCTTCAATTTTTCCCGTGGAACTATTGTAGAATCTATAGGCGTGGGAATTCGATGCATATCCAACAAAAATACCATCAATGCTTCTAGATTCGAATTTACCGAGTCTCTCTTTCTTGTTCTTGACGAAGCACTTGCACCCAAAGACTTTGAAGTACATGAGGTTGGGCTTGTTCCCGGTGATAAGCTCGTAGGCGGTCTTGTTGTGGAAGGGGTGGAGAAAGAGCCGGTTCGTTGCATGAACCGCGGTGGCAACGGCTTCACCCCAAAAGTTGTAGGGTGACTTGAATTCATTCAACATAGTTCTTGCCATCTCGATGATTGTCCGGTTCTTCCTCTCCACAACACCATTTTGTTGGGGAGTGTATGGTGAGGAGAATTGGTGCTTGATGCCTTCCCACTCAACAAAGTCTTGCATGGTGTAGTTCTTGAATTCGGTACCATTGTCGGTTCGAATAGCCTTGATCTTCTCATCATATTGGCGTTGAGCTTGTTTGGCAAAGTCGATGAAGCATTTTTGGGTCTCATCCTTGGACTTGAGAAGGAATACCCAAGTGTACCTTGAGTAGTCATCCACAATCACAAGACCAAACTTCTTCCCGCCAAGAGTGTCATAGTTGGAAGGCCCAAAGAGATCCAAGTGAAGGAGCTCCAAAGGCCTATAGGTGGTGACGATGCTCTTGGAGGGGTGAGCCTTTCCCTTTTGCTTCCCGGCAATACATGCACTACACACACGATCTCTTTCAAAGTCAACATCGGTTAGTCCAATAACATGATCATCTTTTAGGAGTTGTTTAAGATTTCTCATGTTGACATGGCCTAGCCGGCGATGCCAAAGCCAACCCTTGTCAACCTTGGCCATTAGACACATTGAGAGAGGAGGGCTCTCTTGCGAGAAATCGGCCACATAAAGGCCGCCCTCAACATGTCCAACAAAGACCAATTCGAGATTATCACTCCTAAAGACCATCACCTTATGACGAGTAAAATAAGAATCATAACCAATGTTTGCAAGATTGTTAATGGAAAGCAAGTTGTAACCAAGGGATTCAACAAGCATGACATTCTCGAGAGACATGTCTTTCGTGATTGCCACCTTACCATAACCCAATACCTTTCCCTTTGAATTATCCCCAAATGTGATGTAGGAGGTGCGATTGACATCTTCAATGAATTGATCAAGCAACTCCTTTCCTCCGGTCATATGATGGGTGCATCCACTATCAAACACCCATTTTGGGCCACCGGAGGCATATCCCTACACACAATTAATTCTTGGATTTAGGAACCCATTGAGGAATGGGTCCCTTGGTGTTAGCAACAAGAGACTTGGGTACCCAAATAGAATACCACCTAAAAGCATTGCGGGGACCAATAAATTTAGCATACACATCCCCTTTCGTGCTCTTACATAGCACATAGGATGGGTTAGATTTTCCCGCAAAGTGATGGTTAGGATTGCCCCTCGTGGCATTCCCTTCCACCACAACCTTTTTGACTTTGTCAACCTCCTTGTGCCCTTCTTGCACAAAGTTCACCTTCTTGGGAGGATTGGCATTCTTCTTGTTGTTGTTCCTTGGGTTGTACCCAAGGCCTTGGTGTGGAGCTCTCATCTTTTGTTGAGCAAGAATCTCATTGAGACTCTTCTCACCTTGAGTGACTACGAGACGCTCCTTCTCAAGTTGTTCCTTCAACTTCTTATTTTCCTCAACACGTGAGGCTTGACCATTCAAGGGGTTAGAAGCACAAGAAATATTTTCAACATTAATGGGAGCACTTGAAGAGCCAAGAGACTTGTCATAAGTAGCCCGAAGTTGATCATACTTCTCCTCAAGATTCATGAATTCATCCTTGATAAGCTTGTGAGCTTTCTCAAGGTGTTCAAGGTCCTTAGTAAGAGAGGCATGAGCAACCTCAAGCTTTTTCTTAGATGCATCAAGGACTTGAGACATCTCAAGTGCTCTATCAATAGAATCAACATCTTTAACTTTGTCAAGTTCATAGGTTTCAATTTGTTGCGAGAGAGTAAAAGAGTTATGCTTCTCATTAGTGAGCTCTTGCTTAAGAAGATTGAATCTTCGTCTCCCATCTTCAATATGGGATTCAAGTTCCTCAATGGTATCGTCCCGTGAAGTGACGGTATCCATTAAGTACTCGAATTGAGCTCGAGCTTCACCACGTAGAGAGCACATAACTCTATGCAACACAATCATTTTAGCACTTCCATCCTCATCATTATTATCCACTTCAAGCGAAGATAAAGGTGGACAAGCATCAAGTAAGGAAGGTTTGGAAGGAGTAAGCACCTTAGCTCCCTTTGCCATGAGGCACATGGGAAGGGTCATGTTGGAGGAGGGGACATAGTCCTTGGTGTAATCGTACGAGAGTAGAGAGCCGGGTTCGGCACATGTCAACTCGGCCTCTTCATCTTGAGCACTCTCATCCTCCTTTACTACCCTTGCCATGAGACACTTGGGAAGGATCTTGGTGGTAGGAGCGTAGTCCTTGGTGTAGTCGTACGTGAATAGAGAGCCGGGTTCGGCGTGAGCCAAACCGGCTACTCCAACTTGAGCATCCTCCTCTTCCGTTTCATCATCGGACATGTACTCGGCACCAACAAAGGCCTTGGCTTCTCTTCTCTTGTTGAGAGGATTCGGAATGAGCTTCTTTCTTGCTCCTTTGTCATACTTGGGCTTGTCTTCTCTCTTCTCGTATGGGCACTTATCGGAGAAGTGCCCCGGTTGATCACAATTGTAACAATTCCTTTTTGGATCCTTCGAGTTCTTCATGAAAGATTTGCCCCACTTCTTTGTGAAGAAAGCAAGATCCACATCTAGCTCACTCGTTGAAGTCATCTCTACTTGTTCATCATGTTCTTCATCTTGTTCCTCTTCAAACACACGAATTCCCTTGGCCTTCAATGCAAGGTTGGGAGAGTTCATGGCACGGACGAGTTGCTTCGTTCGATTTCCTTGCTCCACCATACTTTGGTTTGCGGTGAAAAATGAGACTAGGTCATCCGGAGACATATCCTTCTTGGTGTCCAAGAATTGCATGATGAGAGCCATTTGCTTGTCGTCGGGAGCAACAATTTGAATAATCTTGTTCTTGATGAACTCATCATTCACATCGAACCCATCATTGTACTTCTCACAACCAAGACCTTGGATTCTCACACGAAGAACATCAAGTCTTGAGTAGGCATCCTTGAGATTCTCACCATCCATGATCACAAACAAATCCATCTCCCTCTTGGCACACTCATAGTTGGTCTTTTGAGTGAGGGATGTTCCTTCTTGAAGAATGATGATTCTATCCCATAAATCTTTGGCGGATTCAATGCGATGAACTTGATTGTAGAGGCCCTTAGGAAGAGCAACACGAATCTTGTCACGGGCCGTGGAGTTGAGTTGCCGAAGCACCCGCTCATGAGGCGACAAGCTACTTGGATCCTCAGGTAGATAGCCTTGCTCCACAATGTCCCAAAGCTCCTCGCACATGCTGCGAAGATAAGATTCCATAGAAGATTTCCAAAAGGAAAAGTGAGTTCCATCATATATGGGAGGTGGACCTCCGGGTATCATATGCGGCAATGTGATAGGTGGTGGAGTGTAGGTATTTCCAACAGAGTTATACAAGGGGTTCTCCTTAGGCTTAAGAGCAGTGCCTTCCTTAGGCCTCTTGTCGACACTATCGCTAATGTCGGAAAGAGGAGATAAGGCGGCCAATCTCTTCTCAACCTCGGTAGCCACAAGTGACTCAAATTTCTCGTTCATGCGATTGTTCATGGTTTCCATGATGGAAGCTTCGCGAGCGGCCCATCGCTTTTCGTCCTCCGTAAGATCACCCATCTCACTCTTTAGGCGGTGAAGCCCTTAAAAAGAGTCCTTGGCTCTGATACCAATTGAAAGGATAGAGATGGTAACCTAGAGGGGGGGGGTGAATAGGTTTCTACAAATTTTACTTTTCTTTTCACAAGTTTTAGGCTATGCGGATAAATGAAGTGTGCCTAACAACTAGGTGAAACAACCTATATGATGCAATTCAATACTTCAAGCACGAAGGCTATCACAAGAGTAATAACAATAATGAAAGAGCTCGGATAGAAATAACCGAGGCACGCGGAGACGAAGATGTAACCCGTGTTCCTTCTCTTGGGAGAGAAGTACGTCACGTTGGAGAGGTGCGGGATACCACGAAGGTTACCCGACGCCACGAAGGCTCACCTTCTTCTCCTTGAGCCTCTTCCACGAAGAAAGAGCTCAATCCACTATTGGTAGATCTTGAGGTGACCTCCGAACCTTTACAAACTTTCCCGAAGCACAATCCACAACCCGGAAGCTTCCGGGCGACCCTAGCCGCCTAGGGTTTCCCAACAAACCCAAGAGTAACAAGCAACTTGATGAACTCAAGGGGAATCACTTTTGGCTCGGTGGAATCGAAGATCTAGACCTCCTCTTGGTTTTCCCAAAAGGGATTTGAGTTTGGTTGGAGGGCTAGAGAGATCTTGAAGCTTTTGTGGTCAACAACAATGGAGAGAGAGAGAGCTTTGCCTTTTTCGTGTTTGGAGCTGGTTGACTTACCTCTTGAAGAAGAAGAGGTAGGCTTATATACTAGGCATTTAGGAATCTGACCGTTACACAGAAAACTGGGCAATCCGGTATGGATTCCGGAATTTTCCGGGTCTGGTACCGGATTCATCCGGAACTAATTCCGGGTCTGGTACCGGACGGATTCCGGGCTTAGCCAGAGGCTACTGGACTCGCCACGAGTTCACCCGGAATCCACCCGGTACTCACCCGTAATTCTTTCCGGGTCAATCCGGTGCCAGGTCCGGAATATTCCGGATTCTATACCGGATAGTCATTTTCTGCATAATGATCAATATTCCAAATGAATCGTATATCTTTCTCTCTTATTTTGTGTATGAATAGGATGGGTATTGGAACTGGGATGTATGGTATGTGATTAAGAGTTCATCCCCAAAGAGAACAACAAGTTACCCCTCTTAATAGTGCGGTGATCCTATCGACTCAAAGAAGTAAAGAGAGAACATAAAACAAACCACCGGCACTTGATCATCCAAAAATGAGGGGTCTCCATCCAATGACCATCATCAACGGCGGACTAAAACCTGAGTATACACTTATAGATAATATTAGTCCTCCCTAAATCGGGTGTCATCTTAACCAAAATACAATTAGGGACTTGCCCTTTCAGGTGTGACTAATTAACTTTTTTGGTCCAAGTAAATTGGCCCTTATAATTTGTAACATGGGAAGTATTCTTGTATACCGATATCACATCGTTGTAATATATTAGCTATGTTCTAATGGGTATGATGCAGAGGCTGGAGCGATGCTCCACATTCGAAAAAATGAATATGATGTACAATTTTATTCATAAGTCAAACTTTATTAAATTTTACCAAATATATAGAGCAAAAATATCAATATATACAATATTGTTTAAATACATTATGAAAATATGTGTAATAATGATCATATTAATGTTTATTTGGCCATAATATTGGTCAAAACTATATGTCGTTAACTTTTAACTATTCTTACTAATTGGACCGGAGAAAGTATCCACTAGACTACTACCCTCCTTTCGCTTCTGGAGGGCCTGAAGGCTTCAGGCACCTGGATTGAACATGGCACGGTTAAATCATTGGCTTCAAAATGCAACACAAAATCATATGCAAAAGAATTGTTGGTTGGTCTCAGAACATGTAGAGCCATATTTGCGCCTACCGACTAGCTCGCAAAAGAAAAGAACCGTCACATCTGATTGTGGCTGCTTCATACTTTTGTTGGCAGTCAGCAGGTGGCAGCTCTAACAGAAATCATCATAGACCTAAAGAAGACGTCAAAGAAATTTGCCTCATAAGAAATAGCAAACAGAGATTTCAGAGCGACGACTCTGTACAGGACCAAGAGGTATGCACATGAATTGTACTTGTACATCACTCAAGGTTCTATGCAAGTCGCCTCCCTGTAATCATCGGCTTTGTGCAAAATAAACTCAATGTAGAACAACTCATCAGATGCCTCAATTAAATAGTATAGTCAGTTGTCAAACAATAGTACGCACCGCATGCCAACCAACAAAATCATCAGTGGGCAAAAAGAGTGCATACAAGAACGAAGTAAAAATAATAGCAGTGTGCTTGCAATTACCCTTGGTTATGTACACAATCTTCTTGCAACTATGATGGTCTAGTTTAATCATCGGCTCATTGGTATAAAAGTTCATACAAATCACATATCAACTGTAGGACAGTAAAATTTGGGCCTCAAAATTGCATTTCACAAATGGAAGAGATGATACTACTGAGCCAAGAACAGATCATAAGCTTATGTTGTACGTTGCACAAGGTTCAGTAGTATTACCCCTTCCACAAATCACAGATCAACTGTGTGTTTGGTAGACACAGTTTCATCACTGTCCTAAAAAAATCAAGCAAATCAAACAAGATTGAATGGATGATCTCTTGTTCAGATTTAGCACATACACAAAAACTTGCCTCAGAAATACATGGTAAACCTGGAGCAACTATACCGAAAGGAGGGCACCGCACGAGCGCGTATACAAGTTCGTTATAGTTGCCCAAGTCCTACGAGAAGTGTTCATCACAGGCCACAACTAGAAACCCTACTTCAGAACCAATAGATCGAAGATCTGACGAACATTGAACCCTAGATCTACCGTGCATGTCAATGTAATCAGACGAACATAAATGAATCTACAGATCTGTGACGGTTACGAGGTATACAAGGGCTAGAGATGCTCTTACCGCCATTGACGAAGTCCTTGAGGAAGATGAGATGACGCGATGATGCCGACGTGGGGATGAAGCTCCTCCACACGGAACAATGGGGAGTTGGCGGCCCTGCGTATGCTGTCGAAGATGGTCGCGGCGGTGCTCTAGATTAGCCGCCGGAAATGGAGTCGTCGATAGAGAGAAAAGGAGAGGAGCGAGCGGTGAGGGGAAACGAAAACGGGGAGAGTGAGCGGTGAGGGGAATAAATGGCGCGTGTTTCCGAAGGGACGCGGCGGTGCTCTAGATTAGCCGTCGGAAATGGAGCTGGAGAGAAAAGGAGAGGAGCGAGCGGTGAGGGGAAACGAAAACGGGAGAGTGAGCGGTGAGGGGAATAAATGGCGCGTGTTTTTGAAGGGACGCGGCGTCTCCGCGAGTACGCTCGCGTGCCTCCCCTGTGCTGTGCTCGACTTGGCTCTAGGAAAACGGCCGATTCGTCCGTTCTTGAAGAGCCTGAGACTATTTTGAGCAGCGCTAGTCAGGCTAAACGGCTTATACAGGCAACCAATCGGCGGGCTCGCAGCTGGCGGACCTGGCCGGTCTATTGCAGGCTACCAAACACGCCCGTTTCACCTCAGATCATTTCCGTGATGTCTAGACATTCTTCGGGATAATTTACTTCGCATGATCACAGACCAACTCGAGCAGTCCAGTCCAGTCCAGTCCAGCAGCACATAAACACGATCACATTCCGTGGCAGGTACTTTTTCAACTTACATTGTAGATTAAACGACAGTATTACAGGAAAAAAGAGTTGCCGTATTTGCGATACAAGAAACTACGTGTACATACACAAACTCGCCGAACAACACACAAATACAGGACCCATCACGCCACAACTGAACAGCACTCGTAGAAGCATCATCCCTGAACTTTCCCTCTCTCTCTACAGCATCTTGTAGTTCATGACGGCGAGGAGCACGGCCCATACGGCGCAGGGCATGGCGAGGTCGCCGGCGACGGGGTTCACGCGGCCGAACCCGCGGACGCACGCGGCGGCGCCGGCAGCCATGGCTGCGCAGCACGCCATCCCGGCCCACCCTGCCCCGAGCCTGAGCGCCAGGGCAGGCCACGCCGCGGCCGCCAGGAGCTGCGCCGCGTACGGCGCCAGCGTCGCGCCGGGCATCCCGTGGAGCCCGCCCTCGGCCCACACCATCCACGCCGCCAGCGCCATCACGGCCTCCGCCGCCACCGACCCGGCGCGCGCGATCGCCACCATCGCCGCCGACGGCGCCCTGGCCTCGTCCGTCAACGAGCCCGGGCCGGAGAAGTAGAAGGCGGCGGCGGTGAGCGCGGTGGAGAGCGTCACGGCCACGGCCAGCGAGCGGAGGCCCCCCTTGGCGCGGCCCAGCTTCCTCTTCGGGTCCCGGCTGGTCACGCCGCCGGAAGCGGGCATCCGCGCCGGCGTGTCGTCCACGGGCCTGTAGGCGCGCTGGGTGAGGCCTTGATCCTGCACGGGGGCGGTCTCCATGGATGACTACTTGATGGATTCCTTCGATTACTTCGATCCGAGATTTTCTCTTGTGTCGCGCGTCTGGTGAATGATGATTTCGCGAGCGTGATGAGGATGGAGCGGTCGCGGGGAGAGGTTAAGTACGCGCGAGGCTCGCTCGGGCCGGGACACGTGTGGAGAGGAGGTGGCACGTGTCCAAGGGGGGCAGTAATGTATCCATTGTTTTCGGCCGACTGATGAGGTCGGCCAAGGAGCTTCTCGAGTGGATGGTGACTAGGAAGAAGACTCGTTTGTTCTTCTCATTAGATTTTTCCTATCTGAAATCGGATGGCTCTCCTGAGGGGACAATATCTAGTGCTATCAATGCTCTACCGTCTATAAAAAAAAACAATTTTAAATATTTTAAAAATGTTACAAAAGGTTTGAATGTTTACAAGGAATGTGTCTACAACCTTAAGAAATTCAGATCCAAACAAAAAAGACAAATCTAGTATTAATAGTGCCACAAAAATATAAAAGCAAAATTGATACTATTCACACATGTATTTTTTTCTCTCAATGTGCTTTTCGATTTTGGACCTGAAATTTTTTTAGGTTCCTATGAATGAAAATTCACACTTTTTCCAAAAATAATTAAACATCTATTTTTTTTTTGAAATGGTAGCATGGTAGCACTAAACATTTTATCAGGGCAATATTTACTGCATAATTTGATCTGGTCAGCTAAGAGCCAAAACTACATTCAGTTAGGGACTAAATGTTGGGTTCCTATGTCGTGCCAGGTCTCTGGTCTGTAGCTAAAAGTATAGACTTGCAAGTTCTGCTTTGAGCCTTTTGTTAAAAGGACAAACATGCATAAAAGCAACACTTTTAAATCAGATTATTTATGTATATAGTTGAACATGACACTGATGCGAAATAGCCACCCAAATGAACAATACATTTGGTATCTACAGAACGATAAATTTATGAAAAAAATCATACATGTGTCACATTAACATATATCTTTTACACACGGCGATTTGATAACATGCACATAATTCCGTAGGCAAGTAGAATAATGTACCTAGTAAAAAATCACTTCTTAGTTCACGATGTTTCACTTCCTCTGATTTGGTGTTATTGCAACTCCGTCCCACCACTCATCGAATGTCTTGATCTCTAATAAATCCCTTTATCTATAGACAATTATCAAACCTCTCTATCTATATCTATAAACAAATTATGTCTCTAGAAGCCTACCTCAACATTCATCGCGTCTCTTTCTCGCTCTCATTGTTGTTGACCATCTCTGAGCTCAATGCCTTAGGTCGAGACCATGCCAAGTGCTCGCGATCAACCATATGAGACCGAAGTGTGGATGATGCCATGGTGTTTCGAGGCACTGAGCGAGAAGTAGGAGGCGAGGGCATTTACTTGGTGGGTGAGAATGCCAATATGTATAAGACATAGGTATATATCTTAAATGTAATATTCCAGTGCCTTATTTTGCCAAGAAAGCCCATGATGCTAGCGAGATGAGAAAAAGAGACCCACAATGCTCACATTTTTCATGGTAAGCCAAATGAGCTAGAGGTCATGGCAACACATACATGCTTGGGACTTTGAACGATGGAGAGTTAAAAGTTCATCTAGCTGCTTTTCATTGATCAATAGAAAAAATGTTGATAGCCAAAGTGGCTCGGTTTATCGGGAAACCAGGTCTGCAAACCATACACGACCTAGCAAGCTAGGACAGCGGCACACGCCGAAACGTGGCATAACAACGAAGGACATCATCACTCCCAACCCTAGCATGGACCAACATTATAGAGCACGCTTAAAAATTTTGCACGACACAACCAAGTGCGGAGGGGGGCCTCGACTTCCATCTTCATCTGACCAAGCAAGACCTAGTCACTATGAACTTGGCCGCCTGGTTGCCACCCGCCGACACCCCCAAAGAGAGGGAGGGGTGTCAAACGGGAACAAAGTGGAACTCGCTAACCCGACTTTTGATGAGAGCTTCAGACCCTTCCGCGAACATGGTTGATCGGCGAGACCAAAGAGCACACCATGTCACGGACGACGACGCATGCATGGAACATTCATGCATACCGAATAAGCACGCATGAAGGGGAGGGCATTTTTTATGCTCGCTTGACCTGCACGGAAGTTTTGGGTACCATTAGTCTGGCATATTAGTAATGGTACCATTTCCACCGTTCGTACTTCGCATGTTGATACTTTAGCGGCTGTCATGCAATTTTGTCTCTCCTTTTTCTAACAGAAATTTGAAATTGGGTGTGGCTACAGAGGATAAAAATGAAAACATGGTGTTCATACCCTAGAGTGTTTCACCAAATGCTAAGCTTGATTATATAATAACCTAGAGGATTAGTCACATCTATTTAAGTTAAACCCTATCATTACCTGATTGCATTAGTTAATTTGGTTCCGGTTAGATCACTTTCCACCACTTGTTTCCGTGTCATGAAGTTAGTTAGATGTGCCATGACCGAGTGCACACATCGTGATCATGGGATACTATTAGATCAATCGTGGTTTGCTCTTTATGTGGGCAGTTGACACATTATGGAATCAATAAAAGGAGGGACGCAAGCCAGAAAAAGCTGCAAATTTTACCCCACACAAAATACCAAGAGTTCAATTCAAACGAGTCTTGGATATGAGTCTAACAACCTACACTCAATGTGTGGGTTAAATTCAATGTGGACCATTGATTTCTTGCAATTTTGTGCGAAGGGAGCTTCGACGTCGTTGGCTTATCTGAAGAAGGAAGAGAAACATCATGCTTGTCTCCGTGCCCTTCATCTTGCTTATGATCTTGATCAAACAGTTCCAAGTTGATTAACTGAAAAAGATGGGGCAAGGGTCATGGATTATTTCGAAAGTCTAGTAGTGGTCAAGATAGGAGGATCAACAATAATGGTGCACATACTCTAACATAGTTTTTCTTTCGAGAGAGGAGTGTTTGTGCGTTGAAGAGCGGTGTGTCAACCTACATGTAAGATATTTCCACATAATTGATTGTAAGAATATTGACTAATGAGGCTTTTTTTGCAAGGTAATACGATCCTCATTAATAATTAAAAGATGAGATACAAAGTACGTATACACTGATCTTACAGATATGAAAAGATAGGATAAACCTATGTGACAAACCAACGTCTATCCCTCTTCTTCGGCACCACCGTAGCAGCCAACAAAGAAAAAAAGAGACGGATCACCTCTTCACCCGAGCTTGACACGGCTCCATCGCTGATAATCTACTTTTCGGACCTCCAAAGTAGTTTGCCATAGGACAAACCATTGCCGTTGAAAGAATCAAACCAGGGCAGCACGACCCCGGACACGCCATCGAACTTCAGCACTGGCACCCCCGCACGACGACGTCGGAGTAAGGAACCAGAACCGTCAACCTCCAACCATAAACCCAGCACAAGGTACACCATCTCCCAGCTGTCACCAGTGCAGACAACCACGTACTCCTGGATAAATCCTCTCTGCTCCACCATGGCGCCAGAGACAACGCCGCAACAACGGGGCAGAGCAAGAGGAGCGACCCATCCGATGAAGTCGCCGTCGCCGCCTCACCGACACCATCAAAGAACCCTAAAGCCACCAACCTGAAAGATCGGCGAGCACACAATGTCACCAACTCCGAGACGCTGCCATGAAGGACAACGTCGGTGTGGGAATAGAGTTGAGGCAGATTTATTCATCTGGGCGTCGCTCCCACCACCCCAACGACGCAACACGACCTACAAAACCAAACCCTAACTATAGAGCGGAGGAACCGGATCCCCCTCCCTCCCGCCGTCGGAGCAGCAGGCGGAGGGAGAGGGGACCAACACGCTCGCCCGCGGAGATTGGGCGGGAAAGCTGATCGCCTCCCGATCGCCTCTGGCGGCTGACCTAGGAGCGAAGCATTGACTAATGAGGCTGGGTGTAATTGATATCTGCTTGGTATTAATATATTTGCTTTATAAAAACAAGAATATTGACTATCTCCAATATATAAGTGGTAAAAAAAAAGCATGCGTTAGTCATCGTTAGTTGGGCTTGCAGGAAGCGTTTGGGCTTCTGTTACGGTTTAGGATAACGCTAGCAGAGTGGAACTGCCCCATAACTGGGTCAAGCCCAACACCACACCGAAAGCCCAGTCAGTCCACGGGAGCGAGAGGACTAAAACCCTACCCCGTCGCATATATATAGGGGCTCTCTCCTCCCCTCGCTTCCCCCACTCTTTGTCATCTCGGCGGCGGCGCACAGCACACAAGAAGGAGGCGGCGGCGCGCGAGCGAAGAGAAGGACCTAGT
Organism: Poa pratensis; assembly: GCA_947311845.1. Taxonomy (NCBI): domain Eukaryota; kingdom Viridiplantae; phylum Streptophyta; class Magnoliopsida; order Poales; family Poaceae; genus Poa; species Poa pratensis. The sequence goes on from CAMZMU010000113.1 coordinate 17,325,364, forward strand.
CCGAGCTCGCAACCATGGTGAGCGCCACCCCTCTTCCCCATCCCTTCTCTCGAGGTTTCTCTCGTGTGTTTATCCGATCCGTAACCTCCTCCGTCCGCATGTGCTGGCTCCGCGCCGCCACGGTTGGGCGTCGTGGAGATCCATAGGCTAGGTCGCTTGTGTTCTTCGTTTCTCGGTAGATTTGTTCGGCGGCGTAGGGGTTTCTGTGGCCGATGGGTCGTCGCGAGCACCGCGTGTGGTTAGGTTTCACCATTGAGGCATGTAGCGCTGCTGCAATTCGTATGATAGAGAAGGTTCCTTGTGATGGTATAGTTTTAAAGGTTTTAGGGCTGCTGATTTGATGAGACTTGGTCTTGTAAGTTCTATATTGTAGATCAGATTCGTTTGTTGTAATCATGGGTTACAGAGTAGTGGTGCTCTGTGAGAACGATTTATTTGTGATATCTTGCTTAGTGTTTGGTGGATGTGTTGTTCCGTTTACCTCTCTGTTATCTAACATAGATTTTATTCAGGTTTGTTTTATGTACCATGTTGTTTCCATTTGTTTTAATTATACCATCTCTGTGGCCTCAAGTTTGATACATGTTCATTAGCAGGCTAGCTTCCCATCATGGCTTGCAGTACATAGTCTGTTCTTGTGTCCTTCGATTTTATGATAATGACTGTAGAATATTGCCCTGATTTGTTGTTTTGATGTGATTGTAACGTATCTCTGTTTCTCCTGTCTACAGGCTCGTGGTCTCAAGAAGCATTTGAAGAGGCTCAATGCCCCATCACACTGGATGCTCGACAAGCTTGGTGGAGCTTTTGTAAGTGCACCAATTCTTCTAGCTTTTGCTTTTCTAGACATTGAATGCTTTTGTGTTCTGTTACCTGATACTTGAATTGTCCAATGATATCAGGCCCCCAAGCCGTCGTCTGGTCCCCACAAGGCCAGGGAGTGCCTGCCACTGATCCTCATCCTCAGGAACAGACTGAAGTATGCTCTTACCTACCGTGAGGTGCAGTCTATCCTCATGCAGAGGCATTTTTTGAACTGGTACCATTTTTCTAGATCATCAACAGTCATCCGGACAGTGACCATTTGAGACCTTCTACCAGCACATACTCCACTAACACTAGAAGGACGTATAGTTCCACACCGATTACAAGCATCACGGAATGCAAAATTCAGATTCCCACAGCTTGTTACTGGACACAGCCAATCCCCACTTCTCTGCCAAGGTTTCGCAACACCATCAGGCATATATCTACCGACCTTTCCACTCCACCACCGTCTTCTGCTCCAACCTCCTCCAACCAATTCAGGGCATGAAAAACGCAAATGCCCTGGCTGACCACACTCAAAGCATTTCCTATCATATGTACCTGCCACTGATTTCTGAGAAATTGGACCTTCTGGAACAGCCGAGTACCTCTGCCTAGCATCCATTGTCGTACTAGTCTTTTCTCTGCTATGTTGGACCTTGTTCTCTTGCAGATCACTTGAGCAATTCAACCAAATTCAGTACTGGCAGCACACCAACACACTGAATCCACAACCTATTCTTGAGGTCCTGCCCGTGCCGCACGATTATGCACGAGCCAAGCTACTCCTTCACTCCAATACTAAGCTCAACCTGCTCCCCTTCTCTGCTCCAAATCTCAGCTTACAGCTTCTTCCTGCAACTCACCTCTGCTCACGGCAGCAGCCCCTTCTCCTTCTCTTCCGCGCCCCGCGCCGCGCTCGCCCGGCCGCTGGCCTGCTGCACCTCGAGCGCCCCGCTCGCTCTGCTCCTCCACGCCCGCGCCTCCGCGCGCCGTCCAGCTCCCCCTGCGTGCTGCTCCCCTGCTGCGCCTCCTCCTGCGCGTCCCGCGTTGACCTCGCCTCCGTGACCGCCGACCAACCTCACGCCGCCGGCGAGCGCGCCGGAACAACCAGCTCTGATACCACGTTGGTACTCACTGATTTTGGGATTGTTCTCGAACTCTTCTATTCTTTCCACACACATCTGTACACAGTTTATACAGGTTACAACATTTTTACATTTAACTCCTCTAATAACCTAATATCTAACACAAGGACCTCCAACAGAAAGCCTTTTTTACATTCTTATTTTTCTGTCAAAATGAAAATTTATCTAGTTCTAATATCTATTTAGTTATTTACCAGGTTCCGGATGTAACATCCAGGGACCACAGTCCTATCGGCCTTGTGCTGAAGCTCTAGGAACCGATACTCTTTGTCGTTAGGGAAATGCTTTATGCTATACAATATCCATGTAGACTAAATAAACAAGAAGACACTTGAGACATTTGTTTCCTGAAGAGACACAACAACATGAACACCACATATATACAAGCTATCTTCCTCCGGAGAGGCCTGAGAATGTGGCAAAACTCGTCGATAACTGAGGATACGGCGTACTTGGTGATTCCAACCCTTTGTCCTGTGCCAGAGCCTGCATAGTGAAGCTGAAATGTGCAGGTGTTAGCTCTGGGAGCGGTGCATCACCTTGCAGGTACCGCATGACTTGCCGCATCGTTGGTCTTGCACTGGTAAAAGGGTGAGAGCATAGCAGTCCTAGCTTTAGCACCAAACATGCATCATGGACGTTGTATTCACCCTGGAGTCTCGGGTCCAAGGTATCCATGAGCGATCCATTATGCCAGCGCTCTATAACCCAATCGACCAAGGTATGCTGGTTGCCAAATTGGTTTTGCTTGATAGGCCTTTGCCCAGATGTGACCTCAAGAAGAAATATGCCGAACGCAAAAACGTCTGTAAGAGGAGATGCCTTGCCTGTGCGTACCAACTCGGGAGCCAGGTATCCCATGGTTCCAACCATATGTGTGGTCTGTGGATCGGTGCCATGGTCGTACAGCCTTGAAAGACCAAAGTCGCCGAGCCTTCCATTCATTTCACTATCTAGGAGCACGTTGCTTGGCTTAACGTCTCGGTGTATGACAACTTTCTCCCACTCCTCATGAAGGTAGAACAAGCCAAATGCGATGCCATTGATAATATGGAACCTCTGCTCCCAATTCAGTGATGTCTTTCCATCCTCGCAGTACAGATACTGGTTGAGACTACCATTTGACATATAGTCATAAACCAAAAGAAGTTCACCTTTTCTTCGGCAATAGCCAAGCAGAGGCACAAGGTTGCGGTGTCTGAGCCGGCCGATACTGACAACCTCAGCAATGAACTCCTTCATCCCTTGCCTTGACTCGTGAGACACCCTCTTCACCGCTACTTCCAGTTTGGACTTTGGGAGGATCCCTTTGTACACCTTGCCAAACCCGCCCATACCAAGCAGATTCTTTTCCTTGAACCCTTCCGTTGCAAGGAATAAGTCCTTGAAGGAGAACCGGTGTGGCCCAAAATCGGCCTCCCAATCTTCCCGCAGCTCCCTGTACCTAAATCTCTTGCGGAGAAATAGAAGGATAACAATTCCCACTACAAGGACAAATGTGGCCGAGGCTATCGGCAGAGCGATCTCCAGGACCTTGGACGGAGGCTTTGGCCCAATACGTGGTAGCTTTGGGAGCTTAGATATGTCAATTGCTGGAGCAGGGCCATTCAGTGCGAAGCTCCAGCCGAGAACACAATGCTTTGTGCTAATTGCACCGGTTGTTGCTGAGAACCCGATATAGGATGGGTCTCTTAGAACCGTGGAGAGGTTGTAGGGAGATGCAAGCAGCGGCCTTACCGGTTTAGCCGATCCCAGGGGAGCCAAGAACACGTTGATCTGCGTGGACTCACCATCATAGTCAGCCCATACCTGCATCGCCTTGCCACTGATAAGAGTCAAGTTGTTGAAGGATCCAGTCTTGTCATCGTAGTACCCGGCCTGGTAGGCTTGCAAAGAGCTGAGGCTGTTGATGTCGATGCCGACGTGGTTGTTGTCCATGTCTTGAAACTCTTCATTTTGCGTGGTGTCGAGTTCCACCGCGAACATGTGGTTGCTCGCGTTGCCGTTGTTGCCGCTGTTGAGGAGGCCCATGTACTGCGCCCATGTGTTGGAGAGGTTCTTTGTCGGAGCGATGAAGAAGGCCATGCCATCGGCGCTTATGCCCTCGTGGACGGAGAGGATGGCGAACACGAAGCTGAGAGAGAAAGATTGCACTGTACCATTGGGAAACTTTTGCAAGCTCAGCGGAGTTGGGTAGAAGGCGTGGCCAAGATTGATGGTATCGTTGGTGAGCTCGAGGAGCCCGTCCGTCGTGACCATGGCGTTGCCGTCGAGGGTGAGGTTAACACTAGCGAATCCATTGTAGACGAATTGGTCGCTGCTGGTTGTGGTGGAAGCAGCAAGGTGAAGAAGAACAAGGAAGGGGATGGCATGTAGGAGGAGCTCCATCAGAGGCATGTCTCCAACTTGGAGGGCTAGAAAAAGATTAAGACTTGGCTGGCCAACAACTAGCAAGGCAGCGTGCCTATATCTAAATAATACCCATGATTTTTCTGATGTATAACTAAGAAGTAAATCCATAATAACAATAAAATAATATGAGATTTCAATACATGGGAATTTAGATATACGTCACCATCTAAGATAGCAGTCGGACGCGAAAGTGCAATAGTAGGTCCAATTTTCTTCCTAGTAGATATTGGAAATTATGTCTGGATCGATGTTGAAGTTTCAACATCTTTTTTGGCAGCGAGGAAATCAATTGACTGATTTAGACGGCAACCACTAGACAACACGTGCTACAAATCTCCCTTAGAAATGAGGGAGCTTACAGCCTTACACTACACGTCTTTGAATATCTCAAAGTTCCAAATTAGTTGATATGTCGTAAAGGCACAATAGAAGATAGAAGGACTGTAGAAATATAGATGTATATATGGGTGGAAGTGTCTGTCACAATTATGCATGTGGCGATAGATCTCTTCGATGTTTATGTGGTATTGGTAACCCCTACTGAGCCAAAACATGTAGCCTAGCTCCCCGCTCCCACGACTCCTAGGGCGCCGCCGCCTACAGCCCCGTCTCCGGCCTCTCCCCCGCCGCCGCGCAGTTCCCCTCCCTCCCCTCCCCCCCCCCCCCCCCCACCCGCCGCATCCGCGCCGCCCCACGGTGGCCGGCGCGGCTTCAGTTCTTCTCCACCCGACCCCCAGCTTCGCCTTTCCCCTGTCGCCGCCATCGGCGTGCCCGCCGAGCGCTGCTCGGGATGGAGCCGGCTGCGGCGGATGTTCTCTACCCGCGCCGTTGGAGGCCTCGCGGGGCGGCTCTCCTCCGGCGGCGGTGCATCTCGGGCGGCGGTTGGTCGGCTCCGGCCGGTGGTGACGGCACGGCGGCGCTCCCAAAGTGTAGTGAGGCGCACTACACGGCGGGGCGGCGAGCAACGGTAGGGCGGCGCCGGCTAGCCCGTCGGCCCAGATCAGGGCCCTTTTGGGCACGATCTGGGTTGAGGCGGGCGGGCCTGCCCTGTTGCCTCGATCTGCAGTTGGAGGTGATGGTGCTTGTGCAAGGGTGCAGCAGCGACAGCGGCCGCCCCGGTTGCAGCGTGGCTGCGGGCTTTACAGGCCTAATCTGGGCCCGGCTGGACCCCTTGGGACTGGCAGTGTGGCTGGACCTAAAGGGGACCGGTGTGCCCTGTGGCCGCGTCCGGTCGACTACCGTTTCGACGGTGGAGGCAGTTCCCTCCCACGCGGCCGCGGTTCCGCTTACCCGAGTCGAGCTACTTCTCGTCTTCGTCTCGCAGACCTCGTGTTGGTCTCCTCGGGGAGATGATGCTGGTGGCAGCTTTGTAACCGTAGTAACACAAGTCTGGGTTGACGAGGCTTCGTCCTCGTGGGGCTCCTATGCTATGGATCGCCTGGGTTGTGGATATGGCTATCGGGAGAAATCCTTGTCGGCTTGCTCGACACCGACGCGGTGCCACCCTCGGGTGACATCATTCCTTCTTGAAGGGCGTTGTGGCTACCCTCCATCCACTGCCCTGTGAGTGTCGGGGGAAACCCTAGGACCAGTAATGGTCCGGGCAGCAGCGATTGCTTTCCTTCTTGAAGGTGCTGCTTGGTACTCGACGATTCAGCGCTAGGAGTGTGGTGGTAATCTTCCGGAGAGGCGCAACGGTTGCGGGTCACCTTAGTTTAGTCTTCCCACCTATGTCTCCATTTGTTTCTGTTTTGGGCGTTTGTTTGCTGTTGGCCCCAGCATGTGTGGTGTTGTATTTGTATGCATGGTTGTATGGTGGTTGTTGCTTTATTTATAAAGCGAAGCGAAAGCCTGTTTCGTGGTGGCATTTGTTTTCATGAATTACTTATAAGATAGTAGAAATCTGTCAAATTAACTTGAACATAAGGTTTATTGTCCTACACAAAATGATTAGAAAATGTTAACTAGGCAAATCTTTGACTAATAGTTTTGATAGGGACATGTTCGTAGAAAATCATGAAATATTATATTATGATAGTGTTTTCTTATGTGATAAATCTAATGGTACAATTTTTTACTTTAGCAATCTAATGTCAAAAATTAAAATTGACAACATGCTTTGTAGAAATTCATGTATTGAAGAACATACTGCATCCCATCTTGTTGACATTTGTTTCAGATTTACGTCATCACATGCGGCTGCAAACTAGAATAGTCTACCAGTTGAGTCTACAGGTCAATAAACGCAGCATGGCTGTATTTTCTGGAAAAAGGTGTAGCGGTGCTGAGCGACCTTTAGCCATGGAGACCATGGTTTAGTCATTGTCACACACACCATACTCGTTTTCTAGCTAGTGGTGCACACTCCACACAGTTGGAAAAGGTGTATTTTTGGACTTCTCTATGCAACCTGAAGTGTCTGGGTAGCATGCCACGGATAAGTCATAAAGTCTAAAGATAGAATTTTCTACATCACTGATAGTGCGGCATTCTTCTGTCCTTCCGCACCAGACCGGGTGAGGTTCGTAATGTCCTTATACGACAGTGACGTGGGAATCTTGTGCACCCTCAACTGGAGGACATGCAATCGGTGTGCGTGTCGAGCGGTGGCAGCGTGATATCGATGGATCGTCGTGGCAAGGCGAATGTGGTGGATGTGCATCGTGATGCCAAAATTGTGCCTGTATACGTGATGCCAAATTTGCGGCTATCATGGAGTTCGCAACGATAATTGCGGCAATAATAGGAGTTTTGGATGAATGTGTGCAAGAATTGGAGTTTATCAATGCCATTTTTAATTAATTTACAGTGTCAAGTTTATGTGCATTTTTAGGATAATATTTTAAATATAAAAATAGACAAATGAACATGTGTGCAGACAAAATAGGGAGTGCCCTCGGTACCCCGGTCATTTGTTCCACAATCAAGCTTACATGTGCCCCTACCCCTAATATATTTTAAGGGCACATCGCAATGCGTCGCACAAGTTTGTTTTGTAGATGTCCGTGTGTGGTGTGTTGTAGCCTTGTAGGCTAGTTATTGGAAAATAAGATATAATTAAACATGTAAGTTACAGAATTAGAAGCACATTAATGACGTGTTGTACATGTAATTCTGACAGACATAATACATATTTCTTGAGCACAATTTACTCTATGTATGCACCAGTTATTACACTTGTTATTAGATTCTAAAAAACGAATATTACTCTTTGTTAACAGACTAACAACATTCTTCATAGCACCCGTATATGTTGGTGCTGCGGTATTAAAAAAAAATCTTGGCGCAACATCGCCGTCAAGGTGCACACATCACCTCCCAACTGAAAGGACAGACGTGCTTTCAATACTAGCTGTCGATGAAGGATACTCCATGATGAATTGGTCAAATCCTTCATTCTGCATTATGGTCATCATCTGGTAGCTTAAATCCGTCGGTGACATCTCCGGCAATGGCATGTCCCCCTCGAGGTACCGCATCACTTGCCGCATAGTTGGTCTCGCCTTGGCAAATGGGTGGGAGCATAGTAGGCCTAGCTTCAGAGCCACACACGCCTCATCAGCGTTGTAGTTGCCCTCGAGCCGTTTATCCACGGTGTCGAGGAGCGATCCCTTGTTCCATTGCTCGAGCACCCATTCGACCAGCACTACTTGGCTATCTTCATCCTGCAGTAAGCTCACATTGACAGGCCTCTTCCCACAAGTAACTTCAAGGATGAACACTCCAAAAGCAAACACATCAGTGAGAGGGGTCGCTTTGCTGGTATGTCCTAGCTCTGGGGCCAGGTATCCTATTGTTCCCACTACGTGTGTGGTCTGCGGGTCAGTGTCGTGGTCGTAGAGTCTTGCAAGGCCAAAGTCACCAAGCCTTCCGTTCATGTCTCTATCAAGAAGGACATTGCTAGCTTTGATGTCCCGGTGGATCACAACTTTCTCCCACTCTTCATGAAGGTAGACCAAACACGATGCAATGCCTTTGATTATGTGCCATCTATGAGCCCAATTCAGAATGGGTTTGTCTTCTCCTCTACCGTGTATGTACTTGTCAACACTTCCATTTGACATGTACTCGTACACCAAAAACAGTTCACCTCTTCGTCGGCAGTAACCAAGTAGCGGTGCGAGATTGCGGTGTTGAAGACGTCCTATGCTGACGACCTCCGCGATGAATTCCTTGATGCCTTGCCTCGAGTCGTGTGACACCTTCTTCACAGCAATCTCCACTTGAAACGCTGGAAGGATACCCTTGTATACCCTACCAAATCCTCCGATTCCTAACAGGTGCGTGCTGTTGTTGAAACCTTCCGTTGCACGGTACAAATCCTTGTATGAGAATCGCCGTGGCCCGAATTCAACCTCCCAGTCTTCTCGCAGCTCGGCGTACCTGAACCGCCTCCGTAATACGAGCACAACAATGCTTCCCAGGATGAGGACGAACGCTCCGGTTGCTATTGGCAAAACTATAACCAATACCTTGGATCGTGGCTTCGGTCCCACACGCGGAAGCTTTGGTAGCTTGGCAATGTCGATTTCCGGTGCAAGGCCATTCATGGCAAAGCTCCAGCCAAGCACGTAGTGTCGAACGTTGATTGTGCCTGTCGCGGAGGAGAAACCGACGTATGCGACGTCTGTGACCACAGTTGTGAGGTTGTAGGTGGCTGTGAACAGTGGCTTTACAGGTCTGCTCAGCTTGACGGGAGCCATGGTCACAGCGATTTGCGCAACCTTGTGGTCGTAGTCCACCCACACCTGCATGGCCTGACGGCTAATCAGGCTCAGGTTGCGGAAGTTACCATCCTTGTCATCGTAGTAGCCGGCGTAGTAGGACTGCAGCGACGTGAGGCCGTTGACGTTGGCGCCGGCATGGTTGGCGTTGAGGTCGTCGTACTCCTTGTTCTGGATGGTGTCCAGCTCCACGGCGAAGAAGTGGTTGCTGGCGTTACCGTTGTTCTGGATATGAGGCCCAGGAGCTGGCCGGGCAGAGCGGACGAGAAGTTGTTGCTCGACGCCACGACGAAGGCCATGCCGTGGGCGCTCAGGTCGGTGTAGATGGACAAGATGGCGAACACGAAGGAGGCGGAGAAGGATTGCACCGTTCCACCGGGAGACTTAGCGAAGCGCAGCGGAGTCGGGTAGAACGCGTGGCCTTTCTGCTGGTCCGTGCCGTTGGTGAGCTCGAGGAGCCCGCCGGAGGTGATCGTGGTCGCGCCGTCCAAGGTGAGGTTTGCGCCGGAGAAGCCGGAGTAGACGAATTGGTCGTCGCCGGCGGTGTAGGCTGCTAGATTGAGGCAGAGGAAGAGGAGCCGGACAAGGATGAAAATGGTCTTCATGCTGGAGGATAAACGAAGATGAAGGGGATTAATGTGTGAGTAGAGGACACAGACTACTCTAATACTAGTAGGTGTGTACTGATGGCGACGGGCCGGATACATGTCGAACTTTTCAACAGACGTCGCGATCGGTCAACTAATTAGCACACCCCTCTTCGTCTCGTATATGATTTAAAGACTGATAATCTATACTACAGACGTCACCATGTTGACCATTCAGGTTATTTTGTGGGTTTTTTTTCTCTTATCTCCAGATCGGCGGTGGCGGGTTGCTGCGGTCGGAAGCGGTGGCCAACGTGGGCGTGCTGCGATTTGTGCCAGTATCACCTACGAGCTGCAGAAGGGCATGCATTGCTTCTTCCACATGAGGTGCACAAATACTGCAGAATTTTGAAATCAGTAAACATGTACTGTCGATCACATGGTGATAGCTTGATCGACAAAATTTATTTTTGTCAAACAGCCGCAGAACTTAACCGGTGGTTCTGAATGTGATTTGTGCTACTTTCTTCCAGTTGTTCTATCGAATTCTTGTAGAATGTCCCAGCGTGAGTACATGGGTGAGTATCAGGTAATTAGGCCTCACACATTCAGAAGTAATATTGAGTTGTAACGTACTCACTGAGAACAATGTTGGGAGTTGGGACTTTGTTTGCCCCCAGAGAACAAAAAACCTTTCAAGCTTTTCTGGATATCAAGGTCAAGCTGCAGGTACCTTTCTTCATGGAAATCATAATCATGGCAGCTGGATTGTAAGTAACTGAATCTTCAAAAATCAGAGGCCAAGCTTTGCAAGTTGGAAAGCAATATGATCAACAGTTCAAAGATTAGCTAGAGAATCAGACTTGGACATCTTTTGATCTTTTTTAAATCCTTTTATAAATGACCCTGTACATTTTTTTAGATTTGTTGGTAGTTAGATGTAATTAGATAGGTATTCAAGGTCTAAAATGTAAAAGGGAGGTAATATTAGAGAGGACCGATGGAGAAGGATCTGGAAAACTCCTCTGTCTTTATCTCTCCTCCCTCTCACGGTGTACTCAAGTTCTACCAATTAATCCAAGTACTTTGATATTTTCAGAGTGAGATTCAACATGGTATCAGAGCAGGACGAATCCACTGCAGTTCCCTGTGATTTTGAGCGGACTCGTTGTCTCCAGCGAGAAATTGGATTGAGGTGGAGCCGTTGAGGGTGTTGTGTCGGCAAGTTTACTCTGTTGGCGCCCCATCTCTTTCCCTTGGAGATGCAGGAATGATATTATTTTTAACAAAGGCGGCCATACTAATTTTGCATGGCTACTCACTAGATCCACGAGTGGGCCTCCACGAGCGGGCTTTCCTGGTCCCAGATGCGTAACGTGTGCTTATCGATTCTGGATGCACCCGACTGGAGGCTGCCGCTTTGGATATCTATTCCCGGGTACCTTGCGGTTGTCTACAAGAATTCAATACGTTTAAGAAGATAAACACTTGAGAGGCTATTTGTTTACTTTTGTTCTTTCGGACTGTTTTGTACCTTACATACTTTGTCCCCCTTTTCTGGTTATGTAAACTCTGAAATACTTATGACTTCGCAATAAAAATCGTGTGCATCAATTGATGCAGAGGCTGGGACTTCTCCCCTTTTCTAAAAAAAAAATCTCTTTCCCTTGGGGTTCATTCCGGTACTGCTCCTGCTTGCTGGCGTGCGTTTGTGAGGGAGCGGTGCTGGGTTCCATTTAGGTGCTGCTTGTTGTTTAACTGAGCCAAGACTGAAGCGAAGTACCTGCCTGTGTGCATTTGAGAACAACTCGCACTAGTACATCCAATTGCTACCAATACTAGTACTTGTTGTGCCTTGTTGTGTTGCCGCAAAAGTCAAGTCCTGTGAGACTACTGAATTCTTCTTTCTCCTGAATATAAGTAGCAGTTAAGAGCTTTGTTCCTTGGTGTATTTCTGAGCTGAAAAATGGCAGATCCAATTAAGGACAAATCAAGTGATTCGAGTATGGACAAAATGTACGAAATATTCAGCAAATTATTGGAACAGCAACAACAAGTTAAGGTATCCCCTGAAGCTATAAAGTATGCACTTGAGCCCAATCCTGTCAAATTATCAGGTCCTGCCAATTATGTCAGCTGGGCACGTCATGCTCAGTTAATTCTGAGTTCACATGGCTACGAGAATTTCCTGGTTGGTGATGATGAGAAGCAGAAGGGTGGTGACATCTGCACAAAACAAACCAACGACCGAGTGTTAATGTGGTTGCTGGCAAGTATGGAACCCATTGTTCGTTAACAAGTGGAGATAATGTAGACTGTGTATGAAGTGTGGTCAACATTAGAGAAGCAGTTTGCTGGAAAGTCAAACAAAATGCAGGCCACCCGTATCATGGACGAGCTTACTCATTTGAAGCAGGGCACAAAATCAATGAGAGAGTATGCTGGACAGGTGAAACGGTTGTACAGGGATTTACACTACTTTCATCCGTTTCAACCAGTGGATAAGCAAGATTTTGCAGTCCATCACAAATGGTTCGAGTTGCTTGTCGCCAAGTTGTTCCTTGATGGATTAAATCAAGAATTCAATTTGAGGCAACAACTTATATTTTCTCAACCTGAATGACCCAGTCTTGATGAGATAATTTCAAGTGTGCTGGAGGAAGAATCTCGCTTGGCTCAGCCGAAGGAGGATAGCATGAGGTCTGGAGATGATCGTGCAGCCTTGATGATGCAATCTCGTCAACCACCTCGCCTAATTGGAAAAACAGACAAGAGCAGATCCTTTTGTGATTACTGCAAAAGGAGTGGGCATACAATATCGTCAACCATTTGTGATCGCTAAGGTGCTGGATACCTCACCACCAAATGTATCGTTCAGAAAAAGTTTATTTGGGACAAGACAAGCATCTTGGAATGTCTTGCTTATCCGTTTGGAATCCATCCAATTGACGGAAGGTCTAGATAAATTTCAATGAAATCTTACGTAGAATGGTAAATTCTCGCTTGATTCTATGTATAGAGCTTTAATCCTAACCGAAGTACCAGTCGATATTAAGAATAATAACAAAATTCGGAAGATGAAGATCCCGCTAAAAAATAAGGTGTTTGCGTGGTATCTTCGTCGAGGAGTAATTCTTACAAAAGATAACCTTGCCAAACGCAATTGGCACGTAAGTAAAAAGTGTGTCTTCTGTCAGCATGACGAGACTATTACACACTTATTTTTCCAGTGTGAGTTTGCTAGGTCTATATGGTCAGCCATCCAGATAGGTTCTACCTTATATCCCCGCGTAGCGTTGCAAACATTTTTGGTAATTGGCTAAATGGTGTGGATCCTAGGTTTAAACTCTTTAGCAGGGTGGGAGCGATTGCCGTTATTTGGTCGCTCTGGCTATGTAGAAATGACAAAGTTTTTAACGATAAAAATGGTTTTGTTATGCAGGTTATCTATCAGTGCACATCAACGTTACGAGCATGGTCGGCCCTGCAGCGTGTGGAGTATCGAGACTTGTTTTTGGAGGTGGCGTTGCGTTTGGAGGCTGCGGCGAGGGAGTTATTCTCGCAGCATAGTCTCTGGATCGACCTACCATCATCTTAACCGTCTTTACAATTTCTCATTATGATATGTAATTCGCCTTTTTTTATATTTTCGTCTTGGGTACTGGTGAACTTATGTTTGTGTGCATCCTAGCTATGCAGAGACCGGGTGTAATGCTTAAAACTTTTAAGTAATAAAATCCCTTTATCTAAAAAAAATACAAAGGAGGCGTGCTTAGAACTGCATGGCTATCACATGGTGGGAAAAAGGGAACATTCGGTCAGTGGGAGTAAACAAGAAGCAAGCAGGCGCATCTCTACGGGAGCCACCAGTGGTAGATGTTCGAGCTCTTGAAGAGTTCACTTCCAAGCTTAAACTCTCTGAAGGCTCATCATCCCATCAGAGTTCCCCTATGGCTGAATCCAGTCTGATTGCCACTTCCAGTCGAGGTATAAAATTCGATCACTCTAACAATATCATAACCCAATCAAGTTCCTGGATCATTGATACAGGAGCCACAAACCATATGACAGGTGCCTCTGATATGTTTACTTCTTATACGCCTTGTTCAGGCAAAGACAAGGTTCGTGTAGCAGACGACTCCATGGCACCAATAGTTGGACATGGATCCATCCGCTGCACAAAATCATTGTCATTATCTCCAGTTTTACATGTTCCAAAATTCCCAGTCAATCTCCTATATGTTAGCTCTATCATAAAATCACTTAATTGTGGAGGGTGGTTTGAACCTACTTGTTGTGTTTTCCAGGAGCTAAAGACAGGGAGACTCTTAGGGACTGGGACCGAGCATGACGGGCTCTACTACCTTGATGATGGAGGTGATGGAGTGGCTCTCGCATCTTGCTTGTCACCATGTCAAGAGTTGGTATTACATCATCGTAGGCTTGGTCATCTTTCTTTTGTAGCTTTGTCACGTGTCTATCCTACTTTGTTTAGGTGTGGCAGAGCCAAAAAAATAGACACTTACTTGAGGTTGCAAGGTCTTTGATGTTTACAATGAATGTTCCAAAGTTCCTGTGGGGTGAAGCAATTGAAACTACAACTTATTTAGTTAATCGCAAGCCCCTTCATGTTTTAGCTCATAAAGCACCTACAAAGTGTCTTTCAAATTCAAATGAGCTTGTTGTCCCTCCAAAGGTATTTGGGTGTGTTTGTTTTGTACATGATTATAGAAACTCAGTTGGTAAATTAGATCCACAAGCACTTAAATGCGTGTTCGTAAGTTATTCCCCCTCAAAAAAGGGATATAGATGTTGGTGTCCTTCGGAGCATCAGTTTTTTGTAAGCATGGATGTAACATTTCGTAAAAATGAGCCATATTATGGTCTCTCTAGTGAATCTGGTATTTATTTATCTCCACCTGAAGAGCAGCAAGAAAGGGGGAGTGTATATGAGGAAGGCCCTATGATTGTTCCTGTTTTTGCTCCTACTTCAGGTGAATCTCAAATTAGTAACAACACTCTTAGTCAGGGGGAGGACTACACTGCCAGTGATAATGATAATGTTTTTCATGAAGGTGAGGATGATGTGAGAAGGGATTCATCACTTCCATCACAAGGCGTGGAACCTACCGTGTGATGGCGTGGATCACACGTTCGCTGGGAACCCCAAGAGGAAGGTATGATGTAGCGTAGCAGTAATTTTCCCTTGATTACAAAACCAAGGTTATCAATCCAGTAGAACTTGGAGAAGGCTCCCGACAGGTGTCAACGGCGCTGTTTACGATTGTTGACATGGACCTACGCACATACGAACAAACTACTTTGCCCCAACGAAACAGAGAGGTTGTCAATCTATCCTATTTGCGAAACACAAAGAATTAAATGTATGTGTGTAAAATAATATGAGAGCAAAAATGACCAGCGAGCAAATGACTAGGAAAAGCTATGAAAACGGTTGTAAGCAATATAGGAAAATAGGACCGGGGTCCACAGTTCACTATTGGCGTCTCTACAAAAGATAAACATGTTGGGTAAACAAATTACAGCGAGACAATTGACAAACATGGGCGCAACATAATAATATCATGACACAAAGTTCATCGTTTCATCTAATATGGGCATTACATCAAAATACATAGACCGTTATCCAACTGCATCTATGAGTAATAATCCACCCCGAGATCGCTATCCAACCTGTCACCCGAAAGTATTAAGTTGTAAGCAACAAATAATTGCAATAAGCATGGTGCATAATGTAAGCAATGGTTACAATAGCAATAAACACCGTTGTTTTACCCCTAGTAGCAACAACACATCTCAAGCATTAATCGCTTATGTCAACTCGAGCTCAGACAAGAGAGGCATGAACCCACTATCTAGTATAAATACCCTCTCTAAGACACTAGCAATTACTTCGGCCAAAGCATCCACAAGCATCGGAGAGCATGCAAGATCATAAATAAAACATAGCATAAATAAACTGAACAATAATGTCATGACTCCATAATTCATGGGATCCCCGCAAACACAACATGCAACATTACAAATAGATGATCTTGATCATGTTAGGCAGCTCACAAGATCTAAACAAAGGAGTACAAGGGAGAGAGACAACCATCTAGCTACTGTCATAGACCCATAGTCCCATGGTGGACTACTCACGCATCACTCCGGAGGCAGGCATGGTGGTGTGGATGCCTCCGTTGACGATCTCCCCCTCCGGCAGGGTGCCGGGAAGAGCTTCATGACCCTCCTGATCTAGGGTTGGTGACGGCGGTGGCCCCGGATGTTTTCTGGAAAGTATGATCGGGTATCGAGAGTTTTGAGGATGAAGACAATTTATAGGCGAAAGGGCAACTCGGGAGGGCACCCGAGGTGCCCAGGTGGGCCCCAGCCACGGTCAAGGGGTTGACCGCGCCTGGTGGTCGTCTGGGGCTTGTGGGGCCCCCTGCAGGTCTCCTCCTGGCGCAGTCTTTGTTTCCATGTAAAAATAATTCCCGTAAATTTTCAGGCGATTCGGAGAAACTTCCCCGACTAGCTTTTCTGAAACAAAAAGATAACAAAAAACAGGAACTGGCACTGGGCATCTTGTTAATAGGTTAGTTCCATAAAATGTGCCAAAATAATATAAAAATATTATAAAAACATGTGGCAATGATATATAACAAGCATGGAACAATCAAAAATTATAGATACGTTTGAGACGTATCAACATCTTCAAGCTTAATTCCTGCTCGTCCTCGAGTAGGTAAATGATAACAAAATAATTTTTGTAGTGACACGCTTCTAACACAATCTTGATCAAATAATATTGTAAAGCACATGAACTGAATGAAATCGATCCAAGACAATGGTCTATTGTTTGAAATGAAGTAAACAATGATTAACCATCTATAACATCTAAGCAAGAATTTTTCATGAATAGTATTTTGGAGACTTGAAAATTATAAAACTTGTCATACTTGATAGCTCACAAAGCAATATACTTTTGAAAAAGGTGTTCAACCAACACGGAGGAAGATTTAAGTTTTCAGCAAGAGCTTCAACTTGTAACATACTTATCACTGGATAATGTCAATACAAAAGTTTTCACAGTTAAACGTAAAGATAAAATGTAGTAGACTTGTACCAAAATTGATACTATGCGTTTGCTTGAGAGATAAAGATTGGAAAGGAAAACTGACTCAACATAAAAGTAAAAGAAATACTCTTCGCAGAGGGAAGCAGAAATTAATCGTGTGCTAGAGCTTTTTAGTTTTTGAAAGCATATAGAGACATAAAAATATTTCTTTAGAGTGGTGTTGATCCTTGTCAACGGCTAGCAATAGCGATCTTAACATTTTCCATACCAAATAAGTTTTAAAAGCGGTTCCGAGATATCATACTTACTCTTGTTATGTCCTCCTGGGTGTACATACTCACATACTCAATATACCTCACATATGAGGGTATGATACCTCTTTATAAATTTTTATATACCTCATTAATTATTCTAAGATACCTCAATGCAAGTGGTATGAAAAAAATTATCACCAAGGTCCTCAATTTTTTATATACCATTATTTCGTACAAAAAGCAGTATATGTGCAAATAATATAAAATGTATAGATTCAAATGAAAAATTTCATGAACTCACTTTGGGGTATCTACTATTAAATAATGAAGTATATTAAAAATGATAAAGAGGTATGTATGATTCACCTATGTGGTATATTGAACATGAGAGTACGTACGCCCAGGAGTACAGAACCATTTTCCTATATATATATATATATATATATATATATATATATATATATATATATATGGGAAATAGTGGGCTAACATGGTGGGTAGCTGTGCATATGCATCCATCCGTTGGATTGTGTATAGAGAGTAGAAAGTAGGAATGCGAGAGCACGCTGCAAACGGAACGGCGTCATGCCGAGCACACGAATATATCTGTTTCAAAAAATAACAACCTGGACACCTCCTACCCCACACGTTTCTCTCCCCACCAGATCTCCACCACCACCACGATGCCCCCACCTTGACTGCACGTTGAACCGCCGGCGCCTCTCCACCGCGCGGCACCGCCGGCCTCCACGCCCCTCCCTCCGTCCATCCTGGAATCCGGTATCGCCCCCGGCTCCCAGATTGAGCATGTTATTTGTAAAAAAATGTTCTAAATCGACCACGGTATGATCGGCTTGGGACCGTGGTTTTTTTCTTGTCCATTGTGTGTCTCTCGGCATCTTCAGATGGTCTGCGGCGTCCAACATGTTTTTTGCTTATGAAGATCTTTTGATATTTCTTTTATTTTTTCAAATACGTTTACTTATCTGAAATCATACTGTGCAATGAATCGTTCCAGTTTTTGATGCCCCAATTTCTCGGGTTACAAAGTGCGTGCTTAATCTTTTTGTTTGTGAGCAAAGTGTCTTGCTAATTAGGTACTCTGTGTGTATGTATATCAGAATTCGAATCGTGGCCGGCTCGTGGCAAGGCGATGTTTGTGCATGTAATAAGAAAACACATGGGTTCTTGATATGCCGTTAGTTGGTTTGCGGCATGCAACCAGGAGGCACGGTGAAGAAAATGACCTCGCCCACGTCTCACAGACAGCTAGTACGGGCGCGGATGGAAGCAAAGCCACATAACGTCCCTGCCTAACGGTGGAATGCCAAATCTCCTTCGTCAGATTTTACAGTGACCACGTGAAGCTGATATCCAACGGCAATCTATCCATGCACTGCTATCACCCTTGTTAGGAAATCCACGTCCATATATATATATATATATATATATATATATATATATATATATATATATATATATATATATGACTCCTATTATATACTCCTGGGTGTACATACTCCATACTCAATATACCTCACATACGAGGGTATTATAACTCTTTATATTTTTTTATATACCTCATTAATTATTCTAAGATACCTCAATACAAAAGTATGAAAAAAATTTATCACCATAGTCCTCAATTTTTTCATATACCTTTATTTCGTATAAAAAGCAGTATATGTGCAAATAATATAAAATATATAGATTCAAATGAAAAATTTCATATAACTCACTTTGGGGTATCTACTATTAAACAATGAAGTATATTAAAAATAATAAAGAGGTATATATGATTCACCTATGTGGTATATTGAACGTGAGAGTACCCCAGGAGTACATAACCATTTTCCTATATATATATATATATATATATATATATATATATATATATTCCAGCTATTGAAGAACCAGTTTCTGAATAACTATTCAGAGCACCTTTTCTGAACTTTCGTTAGTATACTATGTTAACTTCCGGACGGAACTCTCAGATTTTCTGTTTTGCGGACAGTATTTTCAACGCAATTTTTCAACCGTTTATCGGTATGACGCAAGCGATAAACCGTTGGAAAGATACTGAAATTGCGCACCTTATTCGTCTTGACAGGTTTTTCAAATTCTTTACAATTTTAAAACAATTTTAGAAATACTACACACAATTTTCACGAATTTCTCTGTTTTTGTATTGTTTTTGGCCGCCATTTTCAAACCACTCGTCGGATTGATGCAAATGATATGCCGTTGGAAAGCTATGGCAAATGCGAATCTTGTTCGTCAAGACGGGTTTTCCAAATTCCTTACGGTTGTAAAACAATTTTAGAAATACTGAGTGCAGTTTTCGGGAATTTCTCCATTTTTGTACTGTTTTTCGGCCGCCATTTTTAAACCGTTTGTCGGATTGATGCAAATAATACACCGTTGAAAAGCTATGGAAAATGCGAGTCTTCGATATCTGTAGACATTTTTCTAAATTCTGTACGGTTTAAGAGCAGATTTAAAAATACAGAATTCTGTTTTTAGATTTTTAGGTTCGGCGGACACTGTTTTGTCAATTAATTACAAACCGCTTATCGAAATGTAACAAATGATACGGCGTTGGAAAGATATTGACTAGACGCAACTTTTTTATATAGAAATATTTTTGAAATTCCTTACAGTTTTTGATTAATTTTGAAAATACGAAAAACAGAGGAACAAGATGACATTGTAATAGATTTAAAATTGGCACGTTTGTGGTGCTCGGATTGGGCTAATCAGCATGGCAGAGTGAAATAGATGCATCTCCTTGCTAATTACACGTGGCGGCAGTCGATTTTGGCAAACGGAGCTCGTAGAGATGATTTCTATGCTCAGTATTTCCGCCCCAGAAAAACAGAGCATCCGAACTTCCTTTTACACGACCTATGAACTTCTGGGCGTGCGATAGTGAACTCCCGATCGCGAATTTTTTGTTCTGTGTCGCGCACTAGTTTTATCGTAATTTTCAAACTGTTCGTCCAAAAGATGCAAACAATATACCGTTGCAAAGGTATGGAAATTCCGCATCTTTTTCGTGTTGATCATTTTTTCAAATTTCTATTTCGTATCCCGCACTATTTTTGTTGTAGTTTTTGAACCGTTTGTTCAAACGATACAAATGATATACCGTTGGAAAGATATTGAACTTCGATATCATATACATTGAACTTCGAATTTTTTTAGAGTGAACCTCAGAGTGCTTTTTTTCTAGATTCTTTTTACTCATTCATTAATTAATTTTTTCTTTAATAAAAGGGTGAACCTCTGACATGAATGAAATGAACTCCCCGACGTGTAACCGTGAACCTCCTTCTCAAAAAATATGAACAGTTTTACTCACGAATGAATTTTAGTTTTGTTAGGAAAAATGTGAACCTCAAGTGTGGACAAATCAAACTCCTGTTTTAATCTTCCCGCAATAAAAAAATTAATTTCATTTTGAAAATAAACATTTTAGGAATTGCAGAAGTAAGGAAAATGAACTTCAGGCGGTGATCAAAGCGAACTCCCAATAAAGTAGTAAACGTCCAACACTTTTTATTATAAATTTCCGACGTGTTTATGTTGAACTCCTGCTCGGTACAAAGTAAACCCCTCGAAGCTTAAGGGTGAACTTTCTTCTACGGTCCGAATAAACTTCCGATAAAAGAGTAATTATTCGACGCGGTCGAGGAGAACTGAACTCCAGATCTAAAAATAGCGAACCTCCGAGATGGACGATCTGAACTCCCTATTTTGAAAGAGCGAACCACATCGAACTAAAACAAAAGGCAAAAACATTAGAAAAACACCTATAAGTTTAGTCCTCCTAGTATACCGTCTTGTTAAAAAAGTTTAGTCCACTGCCAGGAGTAGTAGTACTGAACTTTCCCTAATCTAATAACTAAACTACACAAAACACTGACGAAGCTCAACTCAGAAAACACCGACGAAGCCGAAAACACGGGAGGTTCAGAGCAGCACACACGAGAGGTTCATCCCCGCGCCCTGCTAGTGGCGAGGCATGGGAGAGAGGTGGTGCTGGACTTCGACACCATAGCAGGATGCAGGACTGGATGCGCAGGCAACAGTTCCCAAATCGGGCCGGGGGTCGTCGGTCTGCCCACGGATGAAGGTGCTTGCGGGGGCGCAAGGCAACGAAATTGACCGCGCGTGGAGGTCGGGGCGGCGCGCGGGGGAAGTTCCCGCCGGAGGGGAGACTGGAGCCGGAGGTGCCGCGCCGCGCCGCCATGGGACTGGGGCCGGAGCTGCCGCGCCGCGCCTGGGGTCGGAGGGGGCCGCGCCGTGCCTGGCTGGAGCCGGTGGAGCTGCCGCGCCCCGCCTGGGGTCGAGAGGAAGGAGGAGGAGCTGGTCAACGCGTTTGTGGTTGTGTCGTGGGACCGAGGGGTAGGTAGCGGGTCGGGTCGGTGCGGGAAGAAGGTCTTTCTGGTGGGCTGGTTCGGGATAAGAAACCACGTTGGTTTGAAAAGGTGCTCTAAATAACTATTTGAAGCATTCTTAAGGGGGGTTTCTGAATAGTCCACCCTATATATATATATATATATATATAGCTGTCAGCTATTCTATAACCGGTTGTAGAATAAGGATCTACAGCCGAAGCTGTACTTCCCTTCTGTTCTACCTGTACTGCTCGTATGATCGAGAAGTACAAGTTCCGTATTTTTGACATAGTTTTCTAATCGTTTGTCGAAACTTAGCAAATGATATACCGTTACAAACCTAATGAAATTCCGCATCTTTTTCATCTCACAACATTTTTCCAATCCGTTACAGTTTAAAATTAATTTTCAAACTATTTAAATCTGAAAATATCACAGCGACCGTATTTATGAAATATTTTCTCAACCACTAATCGGAATGAGGCAAATAATATGCCGTTGGAAAGCTATTGAAATTCCGCAACTTTTATGCTTTTGCGGTTTTTCCAAATTCTAAACCGATTAAAAGTAATTTGTAAAATACACTAATCTGAAACGTGTCCTATACGGGCGGACAATATTTTGTCCGGCGTTTCTCAACCGATTGTCGAAATAATGCAAATGATATGCCGTTGGAAAGCTATTGAAATTTCGCAACAGTTTTTCCAAATTCTGCACCGACTGAAAGTAATTTAAAAATACACTAATCTGTAAGTGTCCTATACGGGCGGACAGTATTTTATCCGGTGCTTCTCAACCGCTTGTCGGAATGATGCAAATGATGTGTCGTTGGAAAGATACCGGCGATACGCAACTTTTTCGTGTTGACCGATTTTTCAAATTCCTTACACTTAAAAAGTAATTTCAAAACTACTTAACTCATGATACCGGTGTTTCACGGTAGGTGCGAGATTAAATTGACGAATTTAGCACTTTAATTCGTAATGAAATGCACTACTTATTATAATTAAAGTCATATTACACCATATGAATCATTTTCTACTGTATTTGAGGCATACAAAGCTTAAATCGATGAGATTACTATGATATATTTCCGCCCCGAAGAACAGAGTACTTGAACTTCTCTCGACACATACCTAAACTTCTCTGTTGATTCGTGTGTACTGTCGACGCAGTTTTCATGATTAGTGTTTACTAAAACAACGATAATTTTCTCATACGATTTTCGTTTCAGCTTCTTTGACCACTCAAAATGCTCGTACTGAAAAGGTGCATCTATTAAATTTACCGGTATAACCGGTAACAAAAATCTCAAAAATCAATTTTTAGGTGGGGTTTTTTTGTGGTCAAAGTTCGGTCAAACCTATTTTACTCATTTGATAAATTATTTGACAACCATCCGACCTCGGAATTGAGTGATTCTTATTGCGTCGGAAAGATGAAGTCAGTGGCTATCTACCAAAACTGAAAATGAAAACTAAAATATATGTATAATAGAATTGCGAGTATTATTCACTAAAACATGTTCATACATCACTTTTACTTCTCAGAAGTGAGTTATGTACTTCCCAAATTACTTATGTGTACTTCTAGGCGGGATATTTTACTGTTTCACTAAACCTCCCGGTGGTATGTGAAATTCTCTAACAAAATACGTGGACTTTCCTAAAATATTCTTGAACTTCTCGGTTTATGCGTGTGTACTGCCGACGGAGTATTTTCACGATTAGTGTTCAGTAAATCAGCGACAACTTTCTCATACAGTGTCAATTTTAGGTGTATGACCACTCGAAATGTTCAGCCGGAGAATACACATCTATTAAATTTACCGGTAGAACCGGTAACGAAAATTTCAAAAAACGATTTCTATGTGGGTTTTTTTTGCGGTCAAAGTTCGGTCAAATCTTGTTCATACCAGACTTGTACTTCTCGAAAGTGAGTTCTGTACTTCCCGGGTTATTTATGTGTACTTCTAGGATTTATATTTACCGTTTCGTTAAACTTTCCGGTGGGATGTGAAATTCACAAACAAAATACTTGTACTTTCCTAGAAACATACTTGAACTTCTTTGTTGATTCGTGTGTACTGCCGATTGTTGCAACCCTGTACTGCCTTGTTTTGTGTCATTGTTTTTTTTCTAGAACAATATAACAGGCTCAGTTGAGTCGTCGTCGACGCGAAGGTAATAACAAGAAGTTCGATTTATTATTATTTTTAATATAATATTATGTCCTGTAAATGTACTTCATGTGCTTAAAGTTTGTACTGTCTACGTTGGCAATACTGTACTGCCTTTTGTTTTGTGAGTCTAAGTTGTGATTATTTTTTTGTGACTCCTGTTGGTTTTGTGCATCGCCCATATGTGAATGTAACTAATTCACATGTTTTATTTTTCACCAATTAATGGCAACGCACGGGTACTTTGCTAGTATATATAATACGAGTAATGTTTCTTCCTACCGTTTTTTCGTCCGTCTTGGCTGGCGGTGGTACGTCCGTACGTCGTGACAGTTTTGCGTTTTAGTCCCTAAAAAGTGGCAACTCAACCCGCAGTCCCTCCGTACACAACCAGGAAAAATATCCTCCTCAATCGATGGATCACGCGAGCCTAGATCCACGCCCGCCGCCGGCCGATGCACTTCGCGGGTGTGCATCTCTGGTTCCTCGTCGCCGGAAGGTGACCACGCGGCTCTGCGTTCCACCCCAATCGGCCGGTGTCTTTCTTCGCGCCTCCGGTTTCACCGTTCTGTGCCCCCAGCCCCCACTCGCCGCTCTGGCCGCGGTGCACCCATGGTCTTGCGAGCCACCGACCGGCCGCGCTCCGGCTACCGATCATCGTCCCTACCTCAGGCCTTGTCAGGACCCGGCGGTCACAGACGGAGGTTTGCCGGAGAGGAAGGAGAAGGAAGAGGCCGGTGCCCCGATCTACTCTAAAACAGTAAACTGGTAAAGGAAAAAGACATGGTAGAAATAAAACGGGTTTTCATAGCGTCCCTCCCGACCTCCCTCTCCTGCTCTTTTATAACCAAAGAGTAGGACCACACTAGTTTTGCTTAGTACTTTTATTACAAACCACAGCATCATAAGCACAGAGGATCCAGGAAGTGGATCGATCTACTACTGTAGCTTGTTGCTGCTTAACTGACGAAGCTTGTTGCTGCTTAACTGACGAAGCTGAGTAGCAGAAATGCAGCAGAAATGCAGGGGCCTGACAATACCCCCGCCTCATCTCAAGACATCATGGCTTGAACGACGGAAAGGTCTTGGTGATGAACTCCACGTCCTCCCAGGTCGCCTCCTCCTCCGTCATGTTGTCCCAGTGGATCAACCATTGCGGAACAGCAACATCATAAGCACCTGTAGAGCGAGGGACTTGTCTTCTGTGTAAAACAGCAACAGGAAACATTTTTAGTTTACCTGACTCGGCCACAAGGGGAAGATGTGGGTTAGGAACAGCATTAGGTCCCAAATGCTTCTTCAATTGATTGACATGAAAAACATCATGCAATTGAGCTCCTTCAGGTAACTGTAGCTTGTAAGCTCTCTTGCCCACTGGCTGTAGTACTCGAAAAGGACCATACCACTTCGAACATAGTTTCAGAGGATTTCCTTTTCCCAAAGCATGCTCTCTATATGGCTGCATTTTCAGATAAACCATATCTCCAACCACAAAGGACCTATCAGTGCGTTTCTTGTCAGCTTGAGTTTTCATACTCTTTTGTGCTGCAGCCATATTATGTTGCAGGGTAGCCAGCATTGTGTTCTGTTCTGTTACTGCCAGTTGTGCTTCCACTGTCATATCATCTTGCTGTAGTAGCTGAGTAAACAGAGGAGGTGGATACTCATAAAGGGCTTGAAAGGGAGACATTTTGATGCTTGTATGATAGGAACTGTTATACCACCATTCTGCAGCTGGTAACCAATCAACCCATTTCTTTGGTTCAGCAAATGTCATGCATCTGAGGTATTGTTCCAAGCATTGATTAACCCTTTCTGTTTGGCCATCAGATTCTGGATGGTAAGCAGTAGAGAAGTTCAGTGAAGTTTTAATTGCTGCAAACAACTCTTGCCACAGTTTACTGGTAAAAATCTGTCTCTGTCAGTAACAATTACTGAAGGAGGACCATGGAGCTTTACTATGTTGTCCATTACCAATTGAGCCACTTTCTGAACTGTGTAAGGATGGGACAGAGGAATAAAGTGAGCATACTTTGTTAATCTGTCCACTACCACCAGAATAACATCTTTCCCTTTGATTTAGGTAACCCCTCCACAAAATCCATGCTTATTTCAGACCACTTGCCTTTGGGAATTGGCAAGGGATCCAACAGACCAGGATATGGCAGCTTTTCAGTTTTAGAAATCTGACAAACAGGGCATTCTGCCACTCTCTCAGCTGTGTATTTCTTCAGGCCAGGCCAGTAGAAAACTTGCTTAATTCTTTGATATGTAACTCTATTACCAGAGTGGCCTCCAAATATTGATGAGTGAAAAGAGGAGAAAATTTTGGATTGCAATTCAGAAGATTTTCCAATGTATATTCTTCCTTTGTATCTGAGAATACCAGATTGCAAGGTGAAGTACTGATGTGAGTCCTTGTCAATTGCTATCTCTTGCATTAACTTGGTGCAGTGAGCATCACCAACATAAGAAGCAGTAACTTCTATTGTCCAGACAGGAACAGCAACAGAGGTGGCCATACACTCCTCCATTTGTTGTGTTGTGTCCTCTGTGTTGTCCAAAAATTTCCTAGACAAGGCATCAGCTACTTTGTTCTCCACTCCCTTCTTGTATTCGATTTTGTAATCAAATTCCAGCAGTTTGAGCATTAACTTGTGTTGTATTCCTTCCAACAACCTCTGGCTGGCTAAGTATTTTAAACTGCTCTGGTCTGTTTTAATGACCATACTATTGCCTAAGAAGTAATGTCTCCACTTTTTCACTGCCTCCAGAATAGCCATAGCTTCTTTTTCATAGATTGATTTGGCACTGTTGTTTGGCCCCAAGTTTTTACTGAAGTATGCTAGAGGTTTGCCATTTTGCATGAGTACTGCACCCAATCCAGAACCAGAAGCATCTGTTTCCAGTGTAAAAGGCTAGTGAAATCTGGCAGAGCTAATAAAGGTGGAGTAGACATCACTTGCTTCAGTGTTGCAAATGCTGCATCCTGTTCAGGACCCCAATTGAAGGAATCCTTTTTAAGCATAGCATATAAAGGGGAGCAGATTGTTGCATAATGTTTGATAAAACGCCTGTAATAACCAGACATTCCCAGAATTCTCCTGAGTTGCTTCAGAGAGGTAGGTGTTTGCCAGTTCACCATTGCTGCTATTTTAGCCGGATCAGTTTGTACTCCCTGACCAGAAATAATGTGGCCCAAATACTCCACCTGTGACTGAACAAAAGTGCATTTGGAGAGCTTGGCTTTTAAGGAGTTCTGTCTGAACACTTCATTACTTGTAACAAGTGGTTCTTGTGCTCCTCTACTGATTTGCTGTAAACTAAAATATCATCAAAGAATACTAGCACAAATTTCCTCAGAAAGGGAGCAAATAACTTGTTCATTAACTCCTGGAATGTAGCTGGGCATTGCACAAGCCAAAGGGCATCACCACATGTTCATAATGGCCAAGGTGAGTAGAGAAAGCAGTTTTTGGAATGTCCTGTTCACACATCCTAATCTGATGGTAGCCAGATCTGAGGTCAAATTTAGAGAAGATGGTAACTCCATGTAATTCATCCAGTAAATCCTCAATTACAGGGATAGGGAATTTGTTCTTTACTGTCAGCTCATTTAAACCCCTGAAATCAACACACAACCTCCAGGATTTGTCCTTTTTTCTGACCAGGATTGTGGGAGAAGAGAAAGGACTCTGACTGGGCCTGATTTCCTCATTTTTCAGCATTTCCTTGATAATTAATTCCACAGTATTTTTCTGACTGTGGGACATTCTGTAAGGCCTGATGTTTGGAGGTTTGGCACCAGGTATAAGAGGAATCTGATGATCAGATGATCTCTTCGGTGGTAATCCAGTAGGAGCTTGGAATATATCCTGGAACTGATGCAACAATTCTGTAATATCCTCAGGAATCTCTGTATTTTTGTCCTGGGAATTATCATCAGCATTATCATCCATAGCTAACAATAAATAGCCTTGTGCTCCTTGAGCAATGAGTTTATTGCAGTCCTCAGAAGAAATGATGAAATTCTTCTTAGGAAATAAATGATCCTGGAATGTGTGTAATTTGCCCTGAACTGATAATGTGATTGTTCTAGCAATGAAGTCAAATGTGACTGGATTGTGGTGCTTGAACCAATTTACTCCCAGTATAATATCAGCTCCTTGCAGTTCCAATATTCTGAAATTCCCAGTAAATTTCTGGCCTTGTATAGTAAAAGAGCAATTGTGTGCAATTGCTTCTGAAGACAATAAGCCACCACCAGCTACTTTAACATTTCTTTTAGGTGCTACTGTTAAAGGAATATTGTGCTTGATAGCAAACTGATGGTTCATAAATGTATTAGTACTGCCAGTATCAGCTAAGGCCAGAGCTTTTGCTTTCTGAAAGTTCAAAATGAATGATAATGTAGAATCAGAGGGACAACCAGAATAAGCAGCAGCTGAAATGCTATATAAATCATCATCTTCTTCTTGTCCCTGAGGAATAGGAACCCCTTCTGGTTGTACAACAATTTGTGGAGCTGCCTGTGGAATATCAACAGGATTGGTGGTTGTTGTTGAATTGCCACTGGTTCCTCTTCAGGAAAATTTCCCTGCAGTTCAATAACATTCAGAGCTTGCTGCATCTGCTGACACTTGTGTCCAATTGACCAATTTTCAGGACAGTACCAGCATTTTTTGGTTCTCTGTTTCTGGGTCTGTTCCCCACAGGAATATTTGGCCTCTGGACAGGAGCTGGATTTGCTGGTCTTCTTGAATTTGCTAAGTGTGCCTTTTCATAGTGCCTAGCATACCAATAAGCAGACATCAAGGAGCTGGGTTTTTGGCAAAGGACAATGTGTCTAATGCCCTCTTTTAAACCACTGATGAACCTGTCGACAAAGAAATCCTGTAACAGATAAGGCTTTTCCCTCTTCATTACAGTCATCCAGTTTTCATATGTGTCGATATAACTGTTTACTGAAGTGACCTGCTTCAATAGCTGTAACTGTTCCATAGGATCCATTGTGGCATTATCAGGAAATCTGTCAACCAGAATACCGCTCAATTCATTCCAAGTAATGGTTTGCAAATTGTACCCAGAACTGTTCAGCCAAGTTTTAGCTTGTCCCCTGATGTGAGCTATACCCCATTTCACCCTGTTTTCCATGGGTATATTAACTAGAGCAAAAATGTCTTCACATTCCAGCAGCCATGCTCTAGAGTTTTGTCCATGAAACAAGGGGATTTCCACCTGTGGGACACGAA
Organism: Poa pratensis; assembly: GCA_947311845.1. NCBI lineage: Eukaryota > Viridiplantae > Streptophyta > Magnoliopsida > Poales > Poaceae > Poa > Poa pratensis. The sequence goes on from CAMZMU010000113.1 coordinate 17,354,208, forward strand.
TGTGTGGGTCATAGGAATGGTTGTGTGGTGTTGGTGGCTGGGAAATGTGTTCCGGCTGCTGTGGAGTAGTGAAATTTTGTATTTGGGCTTGTGGAAGATAATATTGGGGTTGTGTTTGTGGGTTGGATTGTTGGGTGTAGTGTGGAATGGTTACTATAGGAGTTGTGGGGATGGTAGTCTGCTGATGAAAAGCTTGGGATGAAGATTCCGGGATGTAGCTGGGAGCTGGAGGGGGGGGTAGTTGGTCTGGACGAAATCTGCCCAATTGGGGAGGAAACGGAGGAAGAGTTTGTGCTGTGAGCGGTGTGGCGGGAGGGGTGACTTGTTCGGTGATCGGCGAAAGTGAGCTATTTTGCAGTGGTGGTGGAGTTGCGAAGCGAGCTGTTTTCTGCGGTTCTGGGGGAGGATCTGGACGCTGACGAGCTAGTGTGGAAGACATGTTCGCCACAATCGAAGTGAGCTTAGCAACTTCACCTTGAAGATTGTAGAGGGCGTTGGCGGTGTCCTTTTGATGCAGATTGAGGCGGCGGCCAATTTCCATGACCGTCCTTGGTAGGGAGGCGCTGATGCGAGCCTCCAGCTCGCTGTCGTTGACCTCGTCGTCGCCACCAGTGTCAGAAGGGTCCACCGGATCCTCAGGCGTCTCAGCTGCGGCGGCGGCCACATCCACGCCTTTCCCGGCCGCGGCGGCGGTGTCGCGCGACGCGGACCTTGACCGGCGTCCAGCTGCCATGTCGGTGTAGAAGGCGTGGCGAAGAGGGATGTAGGGGAGGGAGGGGCAGCGGTGCTCGGGACCGACTGCTCTGATACCACTTTTGTCAGGACCCGGCGGTCACAGACGGAGGTTTGCCGGAGAGGAAGGAGAAGGAAGAGGCCGGTGCCCCGATCTACTCTAAAACAGTAAACTGGTAAAGGAAAAAGACATGGTAGAAATAAAACGGGGTTTTCATAGCGTCCCTCCCGACCTCCCTCTCCTGCTCTTTTATAACCAAAGAGTAGGACCACGCTAGTTTTGCTTAGTACTTTTATTACAAACCACAGCATCATAAGCACAGAGGATCCAGGAAGTGGATCGATCTACTACTGTAGCTTGTTGCTGCTTACTGCTCTGATACCACTTTTGTCAGGACCCGGCGGTCACAGACGGAGGTTTGCCGGAGAGGAAGGAGAAGGAAGAGGCCGGTGCCCCGATCTACTCTAAAACAGTAAACTGGTAAAGGAAAAAGACATGGTAGAAATAAAACGGGGTTTTCATAGCGTCCCTCCCGACCTCCCTCTCCTGCTCTTTTATAACCAAAGAGTAGGACCACGCTAGTTTTGCTTAGTACTTTTATTACAAACCACAGCATCATAAGCACAGGGGATCCAGGAAGTGGATCGATCTACTACTGTAGCTTGTTGCTGCTTAACTGACGAAGCTTGTTGCTGCTTAACTGACGAAGCTTGTTGCTGCTTAACTGACGAAGCTGAGTAGCTGAAATGCAGCAGAAATGCAGGGGCCTGACAGGCCTCCACCTCCCAACCCTCGTCGCAGCCCCGTGCCCCTCTTGATCTCTGCTGCTACTTCCTGGTTCCTCCTTTCGTCCTGCGCGCCGTTCCTGCAGAGCCAGCGCTTCTCCGACTCCTACTCTTGAGCTATCACTAGCAGGTCGCGTGCCAGTCCTCCCGGGCGCGCCGGCTTAATTACCATCCCAGTGTGTGCTTCGTTGACCTCTCGTTGAAGGAAGCATCAAGTCTGCTACAAGACGGCGTAGCAGATAAAAAAATCCCATAGGCCAGTTCATTAGTTTTTACCCCCACTTGCTTGACATATTTATGAACTCTGCATTTTAGGAACATCGTCGTGTTCACTTCTTAGATGATTTTTTTGGGCTATATACTATTACTCCGTAATTGTTGAGAAGCGTAGGTGTGGAAGAGGAGAGCTGGCGAGGCGCAGCCATGGGTTGCGAGGAGAAGGCGGGGGACTGGAGAAGCTATGGGGTCTAGCCACATGAGATTGGAATGAAGCTAGAGGCATCCATGGCGTGAAGAGGTGTGAGTGAACGAGCGGACATCCCAAATCACTGTTATCATGGACAGCAGACACGAATTTCGGATCAGCAATGGTGACGGCAATGCTCATTATAATTGTTATGAACCTGCCGCATGCTTATGCACTGTCCTGTGGATGAAGTTCGTGCAGGAATGGACTGCTATCACCATGAATATCAGTCCCCGTCAAAAAAAGAGAATTGACAATTCAGTAATGATGTCCAGCATTCTTAATATTTAAACACTGCGTTAAAGAAGAAATTTCTGCGTTTAAACCATGGACTTGTGCAGAGCAAATCTTTCTTTTTCTAGGAAGAATGGCGCATCTCTGATTAGCCCAATGAAATTACACGTAGACAAAATTCACTACTTGCAAAGCATATCATGAATCATAATGACAGTTTTTTACAGGAGGGACTGGTTATTATCCTGTAAAAAATAATAATAAATTAACAAAATTTGTCAAAGCGTTTGGTTACTGGTATTGCTACATTTATTCGTGCAGTCATTATGATCCCCTCCATGAAACTAGCTTGGAGGATTTGAGGCAAAAAGATAGGAACTAGCCATTCATCTTCCCGAGTTCTAAATTTTATTTGTGCACATTCATAAGAGTAATTTCTTATCGACATATCTAAGTATAAATTTATTCGGCCGTCACAACGCACGGGCATTTTGTTAACAGAGATTTTTTTAATATGCATAATACTTGGTCTACCCGTAGCAACGCACGGGCATTTTGCTAGTGTGTATATATATATATATATATATATATATATATATATAAATAATATTCCAGCTATTCAAGAACCAGTTTCTGAATAACTATTCAGAGCACCTGTTCTGAAATTCCTATCTTTTAGACCGTGAACTCCCTTCTCGGCGGAAGGTTTTCACATCAGAACTTTCGAACCACAGACCCGATTGATGCAAATGATATCATTTTGAAAAGCTGTTGACGTTGCGCATCTTACCTATCTCGAAGTTTTTCGAAATTCATTATAGTTTAGAGAGTAATTTTGGATCTATCTTTTTGTTTTTCCGTTCGTGTGTCTCGGGCGGACGGATTTTTAGCCGCCATTTTCAAAACTCTCAACCAAACGAAACACACGATATACCGTTGGAAAGATACTAGATAGGCGCATCTTTTTCGTAAATAATTTTTTTCCAAATTCGTTAGGGTTTGTGATTAATTTTTGAAAAACTGAGCGCTGTTAAACCAACAAACAACGGGAACCACTCCAAAATGACATGGCTCGATCCTCGCGTGAGCGCGGCTCCACGGGGATAGTCAAATTGATGTCGCATCATAGCCATTTTGGTAGTTGGCGACGGTTAATTTCTGTATCCGGTTGCATTACATGGATTTTTCACGTTTTATTTTCGCGTCGCATGTATAGTTGCATGTTAACTGTTTCCATATACTTCAGTGAACTTCAAGTCCAGGGTAACATAAACTCCTATCACCTACCATGTGAACTTCTTGTATTTTTTGAAAGTTAAGTGATTTTTTGATGGTGAAATTATTGGACGGAGAGCCCCCATATATTTTTTAATTTCTACATTCTAGGTTTTTTGAACTGCCATACGCTGATATCAAAAAGATCCCATGCTTGTTTTTCTCATGCACCTTTTTTTTGGCAACTTTTTTTTTACTTTTTTAATTCTAACAATGAACCCCGAACTATGCCATTTCTAGACTTCTCACTGTTTTTTATGTATCTTTAATGATTATCTGTTATTAATTAACCGACCCAGTTTCCTATGTAACTGGCGTGTGTCGGTCTGTATGCGAAACCGCCGTGTGTCGGTCTCCCCAGATAAGCGCCACTGCCTTTCTTACTCTGTATGCGAAACCGCCGTGTGTCGGTCTCCCCAGATAAGCGCAACCTCTCTCTCTCTCTCTCTCTCTCTCTCTCTCTCTCTCTCTCTCTCTCTCTCTCTCTCTCTCTCTCTCTCTCTCCTAAACCCCATTTCCCCCACCGTAGCTCTCGACGGAAACCACCGCACCCCGCACTCGCTCCACTCCTCGGGCGGCCGCGCCCTCATCCTTCGCCGCTGCTCTCCCGGCGGCTTGTCGCCGGTTGAACCGCACTCCGCTCTCGATATGGGGTAGTGGAGATCTCCCCACCCCCGTGCGCGACCCTCGACTCTTCTTTTCTTCTGTCTAGGGTTTCTGGACTGTCGTAGCTGGCGAATTGGGTCCCGATTTTCGCCGGCGCGACCTCGGATTCTCGCTGTGGAGGGCCTGCGCCGTCGTATTCTCTTCCGTCGTCGGTCGGGCGCTCCCGCCTTACTCACCACACGCTCACGGTTTTCTTCGTGCGCCTTGGATCTGGATCCCCTCGTTTCAGATCTGGGGTGCGGAAGAAGCAATGGATGATCTTTCTCTGTCAAGGAATCGAGGTATATAAATTCTATTCCTTTTCTTTTTTTTGTTGTTTTTTGTGTAGTCTGTGCAAGTTTTTTATATATTTGCAACGTAGGTTTTGTATATCCTTCGGTAGCATTGTTTGCTGTATATGCTCGTAGCTTTTTGTGTTTATTGTTTTGTGAATCATGCATGAACAATACATACTGCAGATCATAAGTTCTTATGAACCTCTGTAGCATAATCATGTGAACTTCTCTTCATTTTTATTTTGTTTATATATGTGTTTATGGGGGGTTGAACTTTTGTGTACGAGCATGTGAACCTCTCCCAATGTTGTTGTTTTGTAATTTTTAGGATATTAAGTATATGGTTTTTTCTGGACCGTAAGTATTTTAGTTTTATTTTTAGCTATAACTCTTTTTTTTCACTCTGATGATGCTTTTGTTCCTAGCATTATAGTAGCATGTGAATGATACTTTTTCTCTCTGATAATGCTTTTTGTTCCATGTTAAATATATGACGTTATCTCTATGTTTTCTAACCTTTTTTTTTTGTGTGTGTTATTTTTTCTCCCAGCAGTTGACGAGAGCATTATGGAATCTCTACACCAGCTCAACATTGACTTTCCTAATGTAGATTCACCTGCAAATCCTTGAGTGGAGATGCCTGAGGATTCTTGTAAATCAATGGAGGCAGATATGCCTAAGTTCGACGACACGCCATTGGCCACCCGAGGTAATGCTTGTGTCAGCAGTCTTGTACCTGGCGATGGTTCTTCTAAGTCAATTGATGCAGTTGTGTCACCTGGTGTCGGGGGAATGATAAATAGATTAACCCGACAAATAATGTGGCTTATAATCAATGGGCTTGCACTGAGGTGGGCCGACACGAAGAGTCACAGCATGGTGTAAGAAGAATCCAGAAGATCCAAGATGGCTTAACTTGGAAGGCAAGAAAAGTAGTCTCCAAGTAATTCATTTGTAACCTAGCGAGCCTCTGGATATATAAAGAGGACTCGCAGGACTAGAGAGACAAGCTCCAAACCCTAGCTCTCATACATCCCGAGAGAGATGACTCAACACATCGATCGCCAACCCCTTGTAACACCATATTCATATCAATATCAATCTAGGATAGGCAGGACGTAGGTCTTTACCTCGCATCGAGGGGCCGAACCTGGGTAAAAAACATTGTCTTCTCGTGCCCTGCGATCTTTAGCTCGGAGACGCTCGATCGCTTAATCCCCAACTCTACGAAGTCATCTCCATAACATCTGCGTGACAATCCCACGACAGTTGGCGCCCACCGTGGGGCTTGCGGTCAAGAGCGTCATGTTCCGCGCTGGATCTGTGCCAGGGACGGAGGATCTCGTCATCGATTCAAGCTCGGCGACTTCAACGTCGCGCCGGTCTAAACGATTCGGCGGTATCTACATCTACATCAAGATCTACCTCAAGCTCGAGTAAAAAGCGTGAAGAAATTTGACCGCGCGATTCGGGGCTCAACTTCGACAACGCCCCTCACGCGTGGGTTACAGGACAGCAGCAATGCTCGTATGGCGGACATCACCGGCAGCGGCTCGAAACTCATCTCGACGATCCCTTCGGTGGAAAGATGCGAAATCGAGTTTCCTAGCAGCTGTCCAAAGCGCATCGGATTCCAACGGTTAGATCTCCGTGGGCGACTCAAAGACTGAAGCCCTATCGAAAGCTGACGGAACTCCGCGCAACTTTAGAAAAATAATTATCGAGGTCGACTCAGACATCAATTCGAAGATCCCTCTGGTGGAAACCTGCGGAATACTATCCTGAAGCCCTCCAACAAGTTTGAGACAATTCCAATGGTTAGATCTCCGCCGGCGGCTCGCGCACTGCAGCAAGTTTCATGTTTGGGCGAGTTCGCGAATCCAATCAAGGACAAAACATCCAAACAAACACGGTACAGTTCTCGTCCGAGTCAAACACGATCAGGAGTCCAAGCGCTGCGTCCATACTTTCCAAAAATAGGGCCAAGACATTGATGATCAGCCAAATAAGTCGCAGCATTGGCTCAAGGCTCAGCCCATGTGCGTGCAAGGTCCTAGGAGATAAAAGGAGAAGAAAAAGGAAGAATCAGCTATGGAGCCGGACGAATCGATTTGCTGCCAAGTGATACACGTTTTGGAAATCACCAAAGTATGGAAAAGGAAAACATATTTGTGCTGCCCCATGAAGACCTGCCAACTTTGACTCACACACGGATTGAGGGGAAAATTATTTTGGTGTTCCACCACGGAAGGAAAAGCTACGTACAAACCCTTGCTCCGGTTCAGATTCCAAGGAAAAGAAAAAATTAGCCACAGCGCTCAAGGCTCTACATCAACAGTGCTTGCGCGTAGTTAGGAATCGCATCGTTTCATGATGATCTACCAGAACATTGCATCGGCAAGAAGAGCAGGAGGACTTAGTCGCTTGAGTCGCCGGCCGGACAGCCTGGTTTATTACCTAGTTGTGCGCGAGTCAAAGTACCAAGCGACTAAAAAAAAACAGGAAAAGATTAAGGATCAAGTGCTACTTCCGTGCATGACCTACCTGATTTTTTTTTGAACAGGATAAGGGCACAAGGCCCTGGAAGCTTCATTACTAGCGGTGGGATACATTTACAGACAGGCCCCTACACACAGGGAAAATCACAGATAAGGCCTTGCCTTTTACACAAAAGACCTCAGGACAAAAGAAAACAATGCGATCCGGTCCTTGGTCTTCTCCACCGACGATATCCAACCTCCCGACGCCGGCACCGTCGCTGCTGCGGGGGACGAAGCCACTTGGAGCAGAGACGGTGATGAATCCGTCGTCGTGGTCGAGGGAAGACCTCCTATTCGGCACGCAGCCAGGAGGAAGCACATCGGCCTTCGTCAGGCCATGGAGAGCCGCCACACGGCTATCTGAGGGGGGGGCAAGGCAGCCGTCGTCACTGCCGCATCGCGTCCCCCGCGAGATTACTCCCGAAAACGAAGCTCCACTGTATCCTTCTCCCCGGCCAGCTCCCAGTACCGCTCCGCCGAGATCCCCTCCCCCCTCGCCACCATGGCCGGCCAGGGGAGAGATCAGGGCAGCGCAGACCAAGAACTGCCGGGGCTCATGCTTATTGACGGAGCTTGACGTGGTGGTGGTCACCATCGGGTTCCACCGAGGAAGCACGGCATCCACTCCTAGCGTCAGCTGCGGAGCGCTGCGCGCAAGCACACCGCCAGCAGAGCTCCTCCAGGCCTTTATGGCGGAGAACTCTGGATGGCTCGTCGTCGCCTGCTTCCCTCCTTGCCACCGGAGAACAGCAACCACCACGAGCACCACCAGCACAGGCGAGATCCAGCCGGCGAGATCTCGTCCTCTACTCCCAAACTCCCACAGAGGGGACACACAAACTCTACACCTAAACCTACAACTACTCTGTACACGCCGGCATCCCCTCCCACCTCGCCTCCGGCCGGCAGCGCCACCGGAGAGGAAGGGGAGAGGAGCCGGGGAGACCGGGATGACTCTCAACGAGACCGAAGAAGAGAGCGGTGAGGGGGAGGGGGGGAAAGTGAGTCCCAACCTACCTGATTTAGAAAGACAAAAAAATGAGTCGCTACTACTACATAGCGCGACTTAACATGAAGACAGAATTACTGCTAGCTTGAAGCATGCACGGATCAAGGAAAATAAAGTCGCTAGCTGCTACAATCGCTGATTCCTCCCAAATATCAAAGTGCTAGCTTATCCAAAAGAAGGACACGTGAGCTGAGAAAAAGAAAAGGCAAGGAGAGGTCAGCTCCATCTATCTGTGTGCGACTTGAAAGAACAGCACGCGACTTTATCAACATGCGACTTAAAAAATCAGCACACAGCTTCAGGAGCACATAACTTCAAAGATCAGTGCTATCATCGCCGACTTCAAGCACACCGCGGACAACGATTTCTATTCCGTGGCAATAGCAATCGACGACTCGCCGCGGTCAAAATTCACTTTCACCACGGACAGCTCCACCTCGCCGTGAATACCATCACGACTACTTCATTGACATCTTCTGTCCACGGATCATACCGCGTCATCAACACCAGGAGATTAAAAACAAGCTAAGTTGCTATTATGCTCAACTTTCGCAGCCTTTTACTTTTATCAGTAAAATTAAGTTCTCTTCGAGTTTATCTCGGGGCTACATTTCTAGGTTATTATGCCTTTTATTAATGTCTTTGCGACTCATATTATATCATGTCGTAGACTTTAAATTCATATCAGCTTTTATAGATTTAAATACATCTACTTCTCAATACACTCGTCAAATTAGAGTTCTTTATAACTCGCATTGCAAAGTCTAGCTATTTACAGCTTGCATTGAATATCAAGATCACCACTACATGTTCAAGCATTGATATTTGGCGATTCATTTGTCATTCTATGACTTATCATTATATCAATTTATGACTGGTCGTTATATAATTTCATGATTTATCATCATATCATTTTATTAATCATCATCGACTTATTGTCATATCATTTTATGAGTCGCATAGCGATTTACCCCCATATCATTTTATGAGTCGCAAATAGCTCATCATTACATCAGTTTATCAATCATTAATGAACCATTATCTTATCAAATATTTGAGTTAAACAGGTGACTCGTTGTACCACATCTACAACTAATCAGAGCTGGTTATCATCAAAGCTAATTAGATCTCGTCACGGCTATTGCTGCCGATAAAAGCAATAATCCTGGTTATTCTCGCCTTAAGTCAGAATTATCTTTGCACTATGCGGCCAAAGTACTGGAGTGCGGTGTCAATCGAGTGTGATCGCCTATCATGGCCGCCCGCGACCCTGAACACGCATTTTTTACCTGGGAAATACTGAGCCGCGCGAAGACCTACTTAACGGTAATAGAGATAATTCAGAAGGACTAAAGTACCCGCGTGTGGCGTCAATCGAGTCTGAATGCCTATCATGGCTGCCTATCATGACCGTTCTCGACCCTGAACACACATTAGATTTGGGAAATACTGAGTCAAGTACCATATGCTATCATGCATCGTACAATATGCTATCATGATCTTACCAGTTGCTATTATGCAGCTAGTTGCTATTATGCAACCATTTGCTATCATGCAAAATACAATTTGCTATCATGCAAAATATCATTTATTACCATGCAACTTATCATTTGCATAATGCAACATATATCATTTGCATCATGAGACATATCATTTGCTATCATGCAGATTATACTATGCTATCATGCAGGGTACCATATGCTATTATGCGGAGTACTAACTTTTTATCATAATTATTACCAGCCGCCAAGTCTAACATATTAGCATCAAGTTATCATCATTACTTCCTTGGGGGCTTTGCCTTTTGATTTAACAGGAACCTATAACTCGGCCATACGAGTTTGAATTGGCATAGCCAGATTTTTTATGATTGAGATAATTTTCTCCTGATGTTGGCTGATGAAGCCACCATTATTTATTTAACAACAGCCACATCAAGTGGAATTATATCATTATTATCTTGCAGCAACAATATTTATCAATCTTTTGCAGGATCAAATTGCAACGATATGCAATCAAGCAGGATAATGAAAGCATGTATGCTTAATGCCTGGGGGCTAGGACAATTAATTTTTTTTTAACTTGAGATATTTTTGAGTCCCGAGCAGCATGATAAAGCATGCAACCCGGCCCTCGGGGGCTACACATCCACCCACCGGCATTTGGTGGTTTCTACTAAATTGATATACCATGTTTATATGCAGATTTTATTTTTTGTAGCACATGAGAATATATATATCTATTTGCGAGTCAAATCAGCAACTCGGAAATCTTTAAATACATGATGTGGCTATATATCCTTGAGTCGCCATGTGCTCAGATGGCTCGTCATGATAACATGATAGATTATTATTCTAATGATTGACCAGCTTATTTATGCTTATGGTCTTTTCTGCTTCGATGTCTATGACTCAGCACCTTATACACATTTGGTTGATATATCTTGTTACTCATAAGCTATTATTCTTATGATTTCAGCTCAGCCTTACACCCAAACAGGAAAAGGTGGTTTTCACCAAGTGCTTCGCGGAAAACTCACCGCGATTCTGCAGTTTCAATGCAACCAAGACAGAAGTGCTCAATTGGCAACATAGTGGCTACATAAGCCGCAAAGATAGCGACTCATCGCTTCTACATCAGTGGCTCAATAAGCCGCTACGTGTGCGACTCATCATCAGTGAGTCGCCAAATGCAACATCGACAAGTCGGCGAGAACTACACATGCAAGCCCGCAAGATCATCATCAAAACATAATCTTCCGCCTGATTCTACGAATCACCCAGAAGCTTGGTGGCTAATGTCGGGGGAATGATAAATAGATTAACCCGCGGCCCACAAATAATGCGGCTTATAATCAATGGGCTTGCACTGAGGTGGGCCGGCATGAAGAGTCACAGCATGGTGTAAGAAGAATCCAGAAGATCCAAGATGGCTTAACTTGGAAGGCAAGAAAAGTAGTCTCCAAATAATTCATTTGTAACCTAGCGAGCCTCTGGATATATAAAGAGGACTCGCAGGACTAGAGAGACAAGCTCCAAACCCTAGCTCTCATACATCCCGAGAGAGACGACTCAACACATCGATCGCCAACCCCTTATAACACCATATTCATATCAATATCAATCTAGGATAGGCAGGACGTAGGTCTTTACCTCGCATCGAGGGGCCGAACCTGGGTAAAAAACATTGTCTTCTCGTGCCCTGCGATCTTTAGCTCGGAGACGCTCGATCGCTTAATCCCCAACTCTACGAAGTCATCTCCATGACATCTGCGTAACAATCCCACGACACCTGGGCTGCCTGAGGATTCTTGTAAATCAATGGAGGCAGATATGCCATCAGATATGCCTAAGTTCGACGACACGCCATTGCCCACCCGAGGTAATGCTTGTGTCAGCAGTCTTGTACCTGGCGATGGTTCTTCTAAGTCAATTGATGCAGATGTGTCACCTGGGCTGCCTTTGTTTGACGGTACCCCCTATCTCCATCCGTGCTGAAGTTGGTGGCAGCAGTGTTGTTCCTGGTGTCGGTTCCCCAAAGAACCTATTGCAGATGTGCATACAGAACAAACTGTGTTTGATAAGATGCCTCTCCCTAGTCGTGATGATGTTGGTGACAGCGGTGGTGCCCCTGGGGAACGTACAGTTGGCCCAATTTTTGACCCCACTCCTATGCATGGTGTCCACAGGGATCAATTGGATGCTACTAACCCCCCTGCAATTGAGTGCACCCCTGTGTGGCAGGACACTCCTTCTCAGAGTGTTGATGGTACTGAGGAAGTTACGCAGGAACACAATGTTCAGGATCAGCTTGATAAGTATGCGGAGCATCAGGCTGTCAAGAAAGGTGATTATGAGAAGAGATTGATAGCATACCATAAGAAATATCCAAAGAAAGTTGGTCAGGGAAGCGATGCAGCTTGTCCAAATGTTCCTTCAGAAGATTTGCATCCAGCTGCTTCACCGATCTCGAAGAAACCCAGGATGGCTGTTGCAAAGAAGAAATCTGATTATGTTGGGACTCCTCGGCGCAGCACTCGTCTTGCCTGCAGTGTTCCTGCTATGAGTTCCTCGCACAGTTCCCCTCCGCATGCTAAGTCGAGTTCTGCTAAACGTAAGCGTGCTGCTGATGATACGTACATTCTGGATGCTGCTTCTGGTGACACTGATTCAGACTTTGAGGCAGACTTTGTTGAGGTGGTGTTTCTTTTTGTTTTTACTGTTGTTTTTTCTTTTTGTTCGTACTGTTCTTCTGAAAGGTTCAGAGTGTGAACCTCCTGGTGGTTGATTGTGAACTTCCTTTTTTAAAATGAGTTTTTTTTGTCATGCAGAATGATAAAAGGAAGAGGTCGTTTGATGTTGGGACCTCCAGTGGTCCAAAGACGAAGAGGCAGTATGGGAGGAAGAAGAAAGCTGATGCAGATGAAGATGAAGATTGTGAAAAGAAGCGTTTCCAGCAAACTGGGCGCTGTTCTATTGGCGAGGTTCGAACTGCTGCAGCGTTGTTTAAAAAAGAACATAGGGCCAAGGTCGTCGAAGCTGGTTTTGGATGTGTTTTTGATTTGGTGCTTGAGGGCAACATCTCCCATGTACTGATGTGCCACCTGTTGTTGATGCTTGACACATCAACCATGGAGATTTATTGTGGACCTGGCAAAGTTCTTAACGTGAACAGATAAGCCGTCCACCATGTTTTTGGTTTCCCAATTGGTGGTGACACAGCGCCAAGGCCTTCTGACACTGGACATGACGAGGCTCTAGCCAGTTTCAAGAGAGAACTTGGCATTGATACCAAGACTCCCATTCTGATCAAGAATTTGCGTGGATTCTGAAAAAGTTAGTTAAAGATCCCAACAAGGTTGATTTGGCAGTGAAGGTATTCTTCGCCATCTTATATAACACTTTTATATGTCCTGGGTCAGCAACCCGTGTGGGTAGGGAAGCTGCTATGCTTGTCAACATGGTTTACAAAAATATGGCCAAGATGGATTACTGCCAATTACTTGTTGATGAGATTAAAAGAGGAGCTATCAAATACCAAAACAGAAGTATCCCGCAGGCTGGCCCTGAAGGTTGCGGTCTTCTGCCTGTAGTTATGTACCTTGACAGCTGCTACTCTGCTCGGTATTCTGTTACGCACATCAAGACGCCTCGTGCTAATTACTTGCATGAGAACCCGCTTTTACAGATTTACTACCTTGATATGTACAGAAATGGTGGAGCTGAACTGTTAAATTATAAGTTTGGCAAACTGCCGGTAAGTTCTCTCTTATATTTTCTTATGTTTTTAGTAATTTTTTTGTGCATACTTGATACCATGTAGCAGCTGTGTAATTTGGATGAAGTTAAATAGTAGCATGTCACTGATCTTTTTTGATTAGTCATAGTAAACTTCCTTCATATCACTATCTTAACTTCTTGCTCTTTAGATTCTGAACCGCTTAATTGTTAGCTTAATTTGTCCTTTTTCTCTTCTTTATATGAATGGATGCGGCAATCTTTTGTATGACATTTTTTATCTCGTTTTTTCAGTGGAAGGGGATCCAGCAGATTGCTTATGAATATCTTTTGTCTGCTGAAAAACTCTTTTATGATTCATGCCCGCGGTCGCCTGCTAGCATTTCTGGTTCTGGTGATTTTGCTGCTACCCAGCAGCCAGGTGATAAAGTTGATTTGAAAGATGAGGCAAATTCTGATGGTGTAGGCCCTTCTTCTCAAGTTTTCTTTGAGCAAGCTATTGAGATGATAAGAAAACTTGAAGAGCTCTCTCAAAAAATCCCAACAACTGCTGACCGCATGAGCATTATTTCTGCTCTTTTTCCTGATGGCCATGGTCCTAGTGTCGAAGCAGTTAAGGAGCAGACGCAGATTGAAACCCAGTACCTTGACAGCTTCAGGGTTGCTCTATCTTCCATGAAGTTAGAATTAGCTGACCTTCGATCCAAACAGGATGGTGTATGCAGGGAGTATGAAAGAGAAGCTGCCATCATAGAACAGCAAATCAGTGAGCAAAATGTTGATGCTGGAATCCCCCTGTCAAAGATGACTCTCTGAATTTCCCATTTGTAGGTCTATCAGAAGCTGAGGTAATTTTTTTTAGTGTTGTTCTTTTTTATGTTCTCCTTTCTTTTTTTCAACTAGCGCTCCATGTGAACTTTCAGCTGATTTTCTAGTGAACTTCCTTATTGTTTTAACAGATTGACGCTAAACGAGCTGAGGAGTTAGCTGCTCAGGATACCGATACAGATTCTGATGATGGCGTTGCTGCTTGTGATGACAGTGAAATGTTTGATGTTGACAACGTGAATCCTACAACTGTTATTCCACCTGATGAGCCCGTCTCACCACCGCAACCTTTCAGCGATGCAGATGGTTCAAATGCAGATGGATCAGTTGATAGTGAAGATACGTTGCCCGATGGTGATCAGCCAAGCGATCAGCCAAGTATACAGTATACACCTCATCTCGCTGGGTCTGCATGGAGGGAACACGATGACGACGATGATGTTGATGCTTCAACGAGCAAGCAATTTATTGTATTGTCACACGTAGAAACTGTTGGTTTAAATGACGGTTCAGCTCCTGCAGCTGCCGTTGTACAGGATTTAGTGCATGAAACAGAAAGTCCAGTAGAAGGAAGGCAGCAGAGGGCCGCTGACGAGGTGTACCCTCATCAAATCCCATGGTTAAGGACCTAGGGTTGAGATTATGGAGAGAGAATGTGGTAGTACTGGTGGTTTCGTCGATTGACAAGCAGAGGCAAAGATTTACCCAGGTTCAGGCCCTCGGGTGGAGGTAAAGACCCTACTTCCTGCCTGTCTTTTATTGATCGTGAGAGATTATGAGGTTACAAGGTGGCTTCGGCGAGATGTTGATCTCACGAGAGCTTTGGTGGTTCTGGTATGGCTTGGTCCCAGATTGACACCCCTCCTAGCCTTTAAATAGGTTGGGTCTCGGGAGTTTGTAACCGACCTAGTTTACACGTAAGGAAAGCCTAAACTGACTATGCCTATGTCTAGTCTTGGAGGGTACTCCATCTTCTTGGGCCTCTTGTCTTGGGCTTCGAGTAGGCTCTTCGATATTGGGCCTTAGTCGTCACGTGCACCAGGTACCCTCATGATAGGGTACCCGATATGTATACCCATGTCAGTAGCCCCCGAGTACTTGTCTGACTCGAAGAATCGGGCATGGACTCTTTCGTAAGTGCACGTCATATGCTTTGTATTCTGTATATATAATTTGGATTTCCTGTATGAATAGCACATGTTTGGCTATGCCGAGTATTCCATCGACTGTGGTTTTTGCTTATGAAGATCAAGGGATAGTAGCTTAGCAGGTGCAGTACACTCGACGGATCGGGACTGGTTAACTACACATTCGGGTAAAACCTTACTAGCTTTCAATCAAACTCAAGTCCCCGGACTCAAATCTGGAACAAACTGGTCAAATTCGACTAGGCCGCTGAGGTCTTACTGAGTCGATCTGCAGTATAGCTTTGAATTGTACCCAACGCGTCCGTCGGGATTTTTCATCATGTCTGTTGACACGGAAACTGTAAGGATTAACGTTGCTGGAACGGTCCTTAGCCCAGCTCTAAAGTTCGGCGGGTCTTACCTTTGCACTATGCGTGCAGCATCCGAGTATTTGCGACGGACGCAACTCGGGAATGTTTCGAGTATGTTTTTTGAACTTTGTTGGACGAGTCGTGTCCTTTGTCGACTGATAGTTGCTGTTATGCTATCGGGTGCGCGACAGCGCTCCCGATGGGAGTAGCCCCCGAGATTATGCTGTATTACTTGTAAATGGAGGATAATCTCAACCATTTTCTTGAGCATCTCAGTCGAAGAATTTTTTGAATACGCTCCCGATGGGAGTAATATGACTCAGTCGAAGGAACGGTCGAGTGACCAATTTTGCCTTTAGAAGGATTTGTCACACCCGAACTTTAAACAAGGCAATCGATTGACCAATATACTTTGGACGGACACGAATGTATTTTTGCACAGATGCTTCAATGACATCAGGGATGACGTTTATTTCGACTGCAATTTCTGACACGCGTGGCGTGCGTTATGCTGCGATTGATGGGACGTGACACATAGGTGGGCCCATTTGTGCAGAGCTGACCGAAGACGGTGCCGTTTGGACTTGACTTGACCAGACGGGCCCATTTTTTCCAGAGGCGTGATGATGGCTCCTCTTTTTGCGTGCGCAGTGGGCGGAGTGGCCGGCGACGGTTGCCCTCCGCGTTTGCCACGTGTATGGTCAGATTGCGTGCGTAACGCACGATTTAGATCTGAATGGTTGTGATTGCTTTTTGATTTATGGTAAATAGGGGAACATCGCTGGCATTTGTTTTTTACCTACCATTTGCTCTGCGCGCCGCCCCTGTTCATCGTCTTCCTTGCGCTCTGCCTCCCTTGCTCCCGCGCTAGAGCTTTGCGTGCTCCCGCTCCTGTTCGTTGACAATGAAGAAAGTGGCGGGCAACAAGCGCTCTGCCTCGACTGCTGCCGCCGCGCCCGATGCAGCGGCGATGAAGGGGAAGAAGACTGCGGCTGGCACATCTGCGGCCGCCGTCGACCTCTAGAAAACCAATGGAGATTGGATGAAATCCACCCTGAAGGAGGCGCAACTGGACAAGCTGCGCGAGGATGGGTTGCTGCCACCTTCGGACCAGCTCTTCGTCCGCGCACCTTCACCCAAGGAGGTACTTCCCGAGCCTCGCACCAACGAGCGTGTCTGTTTCGCGGAGTTTTTGCCTAGGGGTTTCTCGCTTCCCCTCCATGATTTTGTGCGAGATTTGCTTTTTGCCTACGGGGTGCAGATCCATGATCTCACCCCGAACAGTATTCTGCACATTGCGTGTTTCATCACTCTGTGCGAGTGTTTTTTGGGAGTTGCTCCGAGTTGGGCATTATGGAAGTCTATCTTCATGGTCCGACCCAACAACCAAGGCGGCCGAACCTATCCAGTCGGAGGCCTGCAGATCCAAGTGCGCAGCAACACCCGATACTTCGCCCTGAAGCCAGTCGACTCGGCGCAGGGGTGGAGGAAAAGGTGGTTCTATGTGCGAGTCGACCAGGATGGGGCCCCAGCATTTTCGACTGCTGGTATAGCAGCGAGGACGAAGGCCTGGGACCATGAGCTGTCGACTGAAGAAATGGCGGAAGCAGCGCCTTTGCTGAAGACGATTGGTGGACTGCTCAACAGCATCACGGGTGTGCACCTTATTGCCACTTTTGTGAAGATGCGGGTGTGGCCGCTCCGCGCTCGTGCGCACCCAATGTGGGAGTATGAAGGTCTCCTCCACTCCACTCAGATGAGCAAGGAGGAGCTGTCTAGGAGTGAACTGGTGACACATGTGCGGTCCATCACCAGTACAAAACAAAGCGAGCCTTGCAATGTCGACTGCCAGTCGATCCTTATGGTGCTGAAAAGCCTTTGCCATAAGTTAGTGAATCTTTCGAGTCTATGATCTCCTGTTTTTGTTATCCTTCTGCGCATCTTTTTCACTTTCGACTGCTATATTTTGTATGCAGGGCCACTCGACTACCTCAACCCTTCCTTCTCTTCCCGAAGATGGCCCAACTTATGAAATAGAGGTGACAGTAGAAGCGAAGGGAGGGGATGAATCGCCTCTACCTTCGGCTACCGCTTCACCCTCAGAAGAGGTTGAAGAGGAAGGGGTAGAGGAAGCACAGGGCAAGGAGCCTACCGCGACTGAGGATGTTAGCGAGGTTCCTGCTCGCAAGCGCCGTCGGGCAGCCCAAGTTATGTCTTCTTCCACGAGCTCACCCGCGAAGGAATCGGATGTGAGGGATGATGGAAACTCAGGTTCGTCTCCTACGACCACAGCTGCTCCCTTGGACGTGAGTCCTTTGAGCTCGACTCCTCCTCCTCCTCAGTTGGGTGGGGAGCTACTTTTTGGAGGCCCAAACTTTGACGAGCTCGACACTGATGATGAAGAAGAGCACAGGTTTGCTTCTTTTTGTACTACAATTTTTGTGAGTTGAGTACTGTTTCTTATGTTGTATGTCGTTTGGTCACTCGCAGTGCTGAGACTACGCGACCTCCAATCCCTCCAACCGAGAGAGCTTCGACTCCAGATCAGCCTGAAGCTTCTCCTGCTACGACTGAGGTTGTGCAATCAGTAGCCACGGCCACTTCCATTGAGGCCGCCAAGGTTGCGAGTACGTCGACTCCGCAAATTGGGACGTCTGCTGCCAAGCCTGCGCCTTGGGTGGAACACGTAAGTGTCTTTTGTCGAGTCTTCCTTCTGGGACCATTTGTGTATAGCTTATGTTGGTTTCGTGTGCGTGCAGCCCTTTTACCTCAACCTGGTGGAATCGGGTAAAGCATTTGTCCAGGTTGAACATGAGAGGGATAAGCTGCGCATTGTTATGGAGCAGCTCACCCTAAGTGTGTTGTGTTTCTGTATGTCTTTGCTTTGTCGGCTGTGAATGACATCTGGCTATCACTCTCAGGTGACAAGGCGTCTGCTGAGTCCCGGGTTAAAGAGCTAGAAGGTGCACTCGCCAAGGAGCGCGCGGAGTCGAAGAAGGCCTTGGATGACGCCAAGAACTCCGCTGCGCTGCGCGAGAAAGATTTTGCTGAGCGCTTGGCTAGCCTCACCCGAGACGTGGGCGGTAAGTTGAGTTTGCCACTTTTGTCCCCTTCTTTTGGCACTGAAGGTTGTGTAAAAGTTTGTGTTCTGTCTGATTTTTGCAGGAGCTGTTGGCGCACCGCTAGGTGTAGACCAGTCGAATGGCGATTTGTCCCTTGACCGCGCTATAGGCGATTTGGACGTCGTCTCCACCCAAGCCAAGGATGCACTCGTCAAGTCTACGAGCACCCTCGGCGCCGTGTTCAAGGACGTGTTTCCGTCTAGCCAACCTCCTTCGACTGTGGATGGCTTCGCCGACGTCCTGGGCCCGGGAACTTCGACTATATCGAACTTTGCTCGCGCTTTGACGGTACGCGGCTCAGAGACCACCCTCAAACTCCTTTTAGGTCATGGGATAGAGGGTGACTTCAAAGCCGCTCTGTCTGACTTTCCTCGCAAGCCGGGCGGGAAGCTGGTGTCCCTTAAGCATGTGAACGAGCCAGCCGCAAAGTTGGCTGAAACTTTTATGGCTACCATGGAACGCCGGGCAGCAGAGGTCGCCGCCCGTGCGAGTAGGGCTAGGTCGGAGTCGATGTCTGATAAGTAGGGCAGCTGCGCCTTGTTATGCCTTGTAATTAAACTTATGATCATGCGAGTGTGCATGTGCTTTTGCTACCTTTGTATGAATATAATTTCCTCATTATGATCCTGCTTGTAAGGCTGTATGTTGTTGCTCGTCTGAGCTTTGTGACTAGTTTCTCATGAAACTTTTATGATGCTTGGAACAGAAACGGCCAGCCGCCACTTCATCCAGTTCATCGCGGCATCGTGCCCCAACACGATCTCGAGTTCAGGTGGCAAACGATGCCGCAGTAATACGTTATATGAAGGCTCGACTCGCAAAACAGGAGCAAGAGCTGGCGAGTGCCCGAAGTGAGCTGGATAGGATGAGGGCAAGGGCTGCTTTGCCTACCCAACGGGAGGAGTATGTTCTTGGCGAGATGGAGATCGTGAACAGACAACTCGAGTGTAAGCATGACTGCCTAGATCTTGTGAGTTCACAGCCTGTTCCTTGTTGTTCACCCAACTTGTGTTGTTGCAGATTTTGTTCAAGATTTCCAGGCGGAGCAGGCTCGCGTGGATGAGCAGTTGAACATGGCAACTGACGAACCCACGACTGGCCGTCAGCACTTTCGCTTGGATAAGCACCGAGCACGGATACTCGCGACCCTGCAGGATCGAGTGTGGCGGAGTACTATGCTCCTTGAGTTATGCAGGTCAGCCTTCAGTCGAATCAACCAGATGCTTTTTCCAGCTGGGCCACACCCTCAAGGAATCCACGCGTTACTCGAGCTCTTCCAGTCAACAGGTTCCATCCGAGGGTTTATCACCCAGAAGCTTGTGGATGGCGCCAACGCAACCATGGCATATCTCCGAAGTCAACGTCCAAATTTGCAGCTGCGTCCATTCGTGCCTGGGTCGTCATTGTCCCAGTCGAATCTTGACGATACATTCGAACATGCAAGGACATTGGTTGATTGCTATCATGCACAACTTATGGGCCCTGTTCTTCCGGTCAAGGACGAACCAAAAGATTAGGGTATTTATGTATAAGTAACAGCCCCCGAGTGTAAATTTGCCACTTGCACGTAGTGCTTATTTGTTTATATGTATGTATGCAGCCCCCGAGTGTATCGAGTGGGGTTTATGAGAAATTACTTAACATGGAACATGACTTACACAACCCCCGAGTCTCGAGTGAGGCTATGAATTTTATGAGAGTTGAAGCTCCAACTTACGCCTGCAGGCTCAGCCCCCGAGTAATTGATCTGGGTTGAGCAACTTTTTCTTTTATGTATTGAGTTTTATGATCCAGCCCCCGAGTATTCGAGTGTGGTGGGGGTATTATGTTTGAAGGAGCGAAAGCTTTATGTTATGAGATAGCTCAGCCCCCGAGCATACGGGTGAGGCTAAGTTTGTGCTGATACGTTATGCGAGTGGTAATCAGGAAAAATATGTGGAATTTATCGACTATATTCCATTTATGAATGTTAGGCTGCAGGCCGCCTCATTAAAAACCTTCCAGTCCCCTTAGGTACCCTGGTAAGGAAAAGAGCGCGTCTGAAACCTGCAGCCATTCGACATATGTGCCTATTACATTGTGCGACTGAGCAATCTAAGCATAGAAACGGCGCAGCTACGCAACGTTTTAAGGATTATGCGAGAGTTCGCCTGTCTTCGCGTGCTTCAGTCTGTATGCTCCACCACCAATGACCTCGGTGATTATGAAGGGTCCTTCCCATGGAGAAGCGAGTTTGTGCACCTTCTTTTGCTTCAGTCGAAGTACCAAGTCGCCAACCTCGAAGGATCTTGTACGCAGTCGATGGCTGTGATAGTTGCGGAGGTCCTGCTGGTAGACAGCTGTGCGTGCGAGCGCCGTGTTTCGTGCTTCTTCGAGCAAGTCGACTACGTCCTCGAGTGCTTCATCCGCATCTTCTTCGTTGTATGCTTCAACTCTTGGTGCGTTGAATCTTACATCCGATGGCAGGATTGCCTCTGCACCGTAGACCATGAAGAACGGGGTGAATTGTGTTGAAGTGTTGGGTGTTGTGCCAAGCACCCGCGGCCCTTTTGAGTGTCACCAGAAGGCGCTTTTGATTCCACCCGTCACAAGTCCATTGGCCTTTTCAACCTGGCCATTGGACTGCGAGTGTGCCACGGATGCGTAGTTGAGCGTGATATCTTGCTCTTTGCAGAAGGACTTGAATTCCTCAGCCGTGAAATTTGTTCCGTTGTCAGTGATGATGCTACTTGGCACACCAAAGCGGTATATGATGGATTTTATGAAATTGACTGCTGTAGTGGCAGTCGAACTTGTGATAGGTACTGCTTCGATCCACTTGGTGAACTTATCGACTGCCACCAGGAGGTGAGTATGCCCTCCATGGGAGGATTTTTTGAGTGGCCCAACCATATCGAGCCCCCACTGGGCGAAGGGCCAGGCCAATGGTATTGTCTTCAATGCCGATGCGGGTGCGTGCGGCTTTGTGGCGAATTTTTGGCAGCCGATGCACCTTTTGACTATGTCCTCCGCGTCTTTGAGTGCTGTGGGCCAGTAGAAGCCTGCGCGAAAGGCTTTGGCTACGAGTGATTGACTGCTGGCGTGATGCCCGCAGGTACCTGCATGAATATCACGAAGGATGGCTTGGCCATATTCAAATGCTATGCAATGTTGAACATACCTGATATGCTGCGTTTGTACAGTTCACCGTGGATGACAGTGTATGCTTTAGCTCGTCGAGTGACGCGCCTTGACTCTGTTATATCTTCGGGTACCTCGCCGCGGAGTATGTATGCAAGAAAGGGTTGAGTCCATGTTGGCTCGATGAGGAGCACCTCGACTGGAGGGTCCTCTGTGCTAGGTGCTTTGCTCTTGGCGGCTGCAGCTGATGCAGGAGGTGCTCGTTTTTTCTTGATTATCTGTGCTTGATGCGCTCGAAGAATACACCAGGTGGAACTGATGCCTTGGTTGCTCCAATGTTGGCTAGCTTATCTGCTTCTTCGTTGCTCTCACGCCCTATGTGCCGCAACTCGCAGCCTTCGAAGCTGCCCTCCATGATATTATACAAGTCACGGTAGGCGGTCATGTTATCTGCGATTGCGTCGCATGCCTTCATTGTTTGCTGTACTACAAGATTCGAGTCGCCGTAGATCATCAGTCGAGTACACCCGAGGGCTTTGGCCATCCTCATGCCATGGATCAGGGCCTCGTACTCTGCTTCGTTATTGGATGGGAACTCGAATCCCATTTGCAGTATGTAGCGGATCTTGTCGCCTTTTGGAGATATGAGGATGACGCCTGCGCCTGCGTCTTCGTTTTTCTTTGAGCCATCGAAGTACATAGTCCATGAGTTGGACACATCTGGTGCTCCTGGCAGCTGAGCTTCGGTCAACTCGGTGTGGAAGTCAGGTAAGACTTGTGCTTTATGGCCTTCGGGTAATCATACCTGATGTCTCGCGGTGCTAGCTCAATGAGCCATTTTGCGACTCGCCCAGTTGCATTGGGGTTTGTAAGGATGTCCCCGATCCCGAGGTGCTGATCACGGTGATCGGGTGCTCGGAGAAGTAATGTGTCAGCTTCCTTGAGGACATGAACACTGCATAGGCCAGCTTTTGATAGTGTGGGTACCGCTGCTTTGATGTGGAGAGTACTTCACTCAAGTAAAAGACTGTCGTTGTATGCTTTGGGCGTGTCCCTCCTCCCTGCGTTCGACTACCAGAACACTGCTTACCACCCTGTTAGTTGCAGAGACATATGGGTATAGTGGCTCGCGTTCTCTTGGTGCAATGAGGATTGGAGGGCTTGTGAGGATTCGCTTGAGGTCCGTGAAGGCTGCTTCTGCTTCTTGCGTCCACTCGAACTTGTCTGCTTTCTTCATTAGTCGATAGAACGGGAGTGCTTTTTCGCCTAGCTTGCTGATGAATCGACTGAGCGCTGCCACTCGACCCGCTAGCTTTTGTACGTCCTGGAGCTTTGAAGGCCTTTGCATCGTCAAGATGGCCTGTATTTTCCCGGGTCCGCCTCGATTCCTCGAGCTGAGACCAGATACCCGAGGAGTTGCCCGGCTGGCACGCCGAACGTGCACTTCTTCGGGTTGAGCTTGATGTGGAAGCGTTTGAGGTTTGCGAACGTCTCTCGCAAGTCATCGAGTAGTGTGTTTTCCTCCTTTGTGGTGATGACAATGTCATCTACGTAGACCTGGGCATTTCGCCCAATTTGCGTTTTGAGGCAATCTTGCATCATGCGCTGGTAGGTTGCGCCTGCGTTTTTGAGCCCGAAAGGCATTGTGCTGTAGCAGTAGACCCGAGTGGGGTTATGAACGCCGTTTTCTCTTCATCCTCTTCCTTCATCCTTATCTGGTGGTAACCCGAGTAAGCATCCAGGAAGGACAAGCGAGCACACCCGGCGGTGGAGTCGACGATCTGGTCGATTCGAGGTAGTGGAAAGTGATCATTTGGACAACATTTATTGAGTGTTGTGAAATCTACGCACATCCGAAGGATATCTGTGTTCTTATTTTCTACGAGTATGGGGTTGGCCACCCATTGTGATTTCTTGATTTCTCTGATAAAACCTATTGTGAGTAATCTGTCGATTTCGGCTTCGATTGCGATTCTTTTCGGGCCGGATATACGGCGCATTGTTTGCTTGACTGGTTTAGCATCTGGAAATAATTGGAGAGAGTGCTCGGCGAATTCCCTAGGAATACCTGGCATGTCGGCTGGACACCATGCAAATATATCCCAGTTCTCATGGAGGAATTCGACGAGCGCGCTTTCCTATGCGATAGGCAGACTCGACGATACATTGACTCTCTTCGTCGGGTCGGTCGGGTGCACCTGATGCGACCTTGTGTCATTGGTGGCATTGAATGATCTGTCGACTGCCACCTTCTTGTGCTCTGGCATAAGTGTGCGATCATTGGAGACCGCGAGCTCGGCGAGTGTTGCTTCCACACGAACATCTCAGAGATTTTGCTGAACTCTCGGTCGCAAGAATCAGATTTTTGAAAGTTTCCCTTGACTGTGATTACTCCTTTTGGTCCAGGCATTTTTACCTGGAGGTATGCGTAGTGTGGCACCGCCATGAATCAAGCAAACGTCGGTCGTCCAAGTATAGCATGGTATTGCGACTTCCAGTCGACCACTTCGAACTCAATCGACTCTGTCCTGAAGTGGTTCTTGTCCCCGAACGTCACGTCGAGTTGTATGGTGCCTTCTGGGCTTATTGCTTTTCCTGGAACGATACTGTGAAAGGTATTTGAGGATCTTGGCAGGTTTTGAACTGACCTGTTCATTTTGCGGAGCGTATCTGCAAAGATGATGTTTATGCCGCTCCCACCATCCATGAAGACCTTGGACATGGCGTAGCCTCCAATTTGCGCGTCGAGTACCAGAGCAGAGTGCCTGGTCGAACAACCGTTGGAGGGTGGTCCTCTTTGCTGAAGCTTATTGTAGTTTCGGCTCCCTTCAAGTATTCAGTTACCGCAGGAGGTGACATGACCGCCATGTTTACCTGTCGAGTGCGAAGTTTTTGCTCCCTGTTGGAAGGTCGACCTTTCTGTATCATGTACATCTGCCCTTGGGGCGGAGGGTACTGTGGTTCGTCCACCCGAGGTACGGGCTGTATGGCACCCGCGAGATTTCCGCCTGGGGCAGGCTGTGGTGGTGGAGGTGGTACCATCAGAACAGGCACATTGTTTGGCTGAGGCACGGGTGTCGGGGGAATACTTTATGGATTGGCCCGCGGCCTAGTGCGACGAACTTTACTCACACGGACAAAGGCCCACTTGGGAGCAAGCCTAGTATTGAACCGCCATGAGGAGAAAGATCTAGAAGACATATCCCGGAGGACGTGAAGACCAAGTAGTCTCCGAGTAGGCCTCTGTGGACATATTCCTTGTGGGGAAGTTTCCTTTGTAACCTAGCGAGCCTCTGTGTATATAAAGAGGACTCGCAGGACTTATAACGGGTCAAGCTATCAAGCCCTAAACCCTAGCTCATACGGCGAGTACCAGATCGGATCGCCTCCATTGTAACACCTCGATTATCATATCAATACCAATCTAGGGTAGGCAGGAAGTAGGTCTTTTACCTCACATTGAGGGGGCCGAACCTGGGTAAATCTGTGTTGATCTTTGTTCCTGCGATCCCAAGCTCGGAGATGCTTGACTCGCGTAATCCCACACCTACGAAGTCATCTATGACACCTGACGTGACAAACCCACGACAGTTGGCGCCCACCGTGGGGCCTGCGGTCAAGAGCGTCACGTTCCGCGCAGGATCCATGAAGGGAGCTGAAGATCTTGTTGTTGGCCGTATCATCACGGTCAATGGCACACCCCTCATCGACGATTCAAGCTGGGGGCCGGAAGCAGATTACTTGGAGACCGGCCACGTCATCCCGTTTGGATCCATCAACGTCTTCGTTGGCTTCATCGGTGGCAGGTCCGTTAGATCGGTCCAAGAAGGCGATTCAGTAGAAGAAGTCGCCGATGATGGGGAAGAATCCGTGGAAAGCATGGACTCGCAAGAGTTTGGGTCCATATACCTGCCTTTGAAGAAAGTTGCTGGGGTTACCCACCAGAAATCACATCACCAGATCAAGAGATGGCGCAAGTCGCGGTTTACATGGCCGGAGGAGCAGGCGCATCAGGAACTGCTGGAGAAACCGAGGCATCGGCACCCCCAAGCAACCCACTTCTTGTCCCGTGTCAGCCACGAACGCCGCCCTCCGTGCAACAGAAATTGAGGCCGCCAGGGCCGAGCTCCTGTATGAGGTTCGAAGGATGGAAGAAGAGCGCCGCAGGCTCGATCAGATAAACCAAGGAATCCAACAGGAGCGGCAGAGAGTAGCCGCGCTGGCTGCGACTCAACGACAGGTTGACCCGCAAACACAACTGCGCGCGACTCAACCAACAGTGGAAATCCCGCTCACTCCAGCCGCGGGAACGGGAATCCAGACGACTGCGGAAGGAAGGGTACCAACAAATCAAGAGACCCAGCAACAACCAAGGAGGTTTCACACCCCGCAGGGCCATTACCAGAACCCTGTCGATAATATGTATGCTGCGGCTAATATCTTGACTCAGATGGTACCAACAGGCGATGACCCGGTCAATGCTGAGGCGCGGCGCGCGATTCAGATGCTAAGTACGGCAGTCCTGCAACAAGCCAATAGGGCGGAAGCCGAAGCACAGCTGCCCCTCGTACCAGCCAATCACAGGATTGCAGCAGAAAGAAGCGTCCAAAGCAGGCCACCAGAGAACGTATCAGGAGTCGCACAGAGGCAGCAGGAGCAAGTCGCAGAAGCGCAGGCGAATATCCAGTGGTGCAAACGCGGCCCGCAGCCCTGTCCTCGCGACTCAAGGGACCGCTGTTTCACTGAAAGGATCAGATCGGAACCTTTTCCTGAAGATTTCAAAGGGCCACGCAAGGTGGCAAACTACAACGCCAGCATGGATCCAACCACCTGGCTGAACAATTACGAGATGGGGATGAGCATTTAACGCCTCAGAGGAAATATGTGCAAGGTACCTCAACATGATGCTAGAAGGTGCAGCGCACATATGGCTGCAAAATTTGCCTCCCAACTCTATAAATACTTGGGAGGAACTGAAGGATGCCTTCGTTAAGAACTTCCAAGGAACTTGCAAGCGACTCTGCAATATAGAAGATCGAGCGTTGTGTCCAGAAGGAAGGCGAGTCAAGTCGCCATTGGATGAAAAGGGTGGCAGAAATAATACACTCCTCAGATAATATACCACCAAGCTCAGCCGTCCTGGTGATGGAGAAAAACTGCAAGTTTGAGCCGCTGATTCATAAGCTGGGTCGCATGAAGGATAAAGTCAAGAGCCTCAGCGAGGTGATGGCTGCGGCTAACAAATATGCCAGCTCAGATAAAACCAGAGACGCGTCAGACGGAGAAGAAGAGGAGGTTGCTGCCAAAGGAAAGAAAAACTCCAACAAGCCCCAGCAGCAGCAAACAAGCCACAACAACGCGAATCAAAACAAACGCAAAAGCGAAGATGGTCACTCAGGGCTCGTCGCCAATGCGCGTGGAGGATTCAGAGGCCAGCGTGGAAGGGGTCGAGGATACGGCTCCCGTCCAATCAATATGCAAGAAGTTTTCAACCGGCCATGCGACCTTCATGCGACAGGTGATGGACGGCCAGCGGACCATACCAAGGCGCAATGCCACTATTACAAGAAGTGGAAAGAAGAGAGCCAACACAACGGGGGGAATTCCCATGAAGGAAACCCTAGTGCGGCTCATAACACAAATATTGGGCAGCACGGCGCGAGTAACCCCAGGCAACGGGGCAGTATCACACAATAGTTATCGATACCTCCAAAAGGGAAGAGAAATTGAGCCGCAGAAGTCAGCAGGTGAACGCCGTGATACCAGCAACACCCAATTGGTTAAGGTGGTCAGAATACGCGTAACCTGGAGTCGCGACGATCACCCGCCACAAGTACGGGAACCTGGCAAGTTGGCACTGGTTGTGGCACCGTACGTTGCAGGATACAAGCTGACCAAAGTGCTTATGGATGGAGGAAGCAGCATTAATATCTTGTACTACGATACGTTCCAGCGTCTAGGACTCAAGGATTCCAGCCTGCAGCCCACGTCAACAGTATTTCACGGCATTGTCCCAGGAAGGTCCGCACGCCAGCGGGGAAAATAACCCTAGGGGTAACTTTTGGACAGAAGAGAACTTTAGAAGCGAATTCCTAAGCTTCGAAGTGGTAAAATTCCAAAGCCCATATCACGCCTTGTTTGGAAGAACGGCCTTTGCTAAGTTTATGGCCAGGCCATGCTACGTGTACCTACAGTTGAAGATACCAGGACCAAAAGGGGTCATCACAGTGTACGGAGATAGAGAAAAAGCAATAGAATGTGAAAAGGGAGATGCGGCCTTCGCAGAATCCGCCTGTGCCGCGGAAGAGCTAAAAGGTTATAAGTCGCAGGTGGACCCAAACGACATGAGTGTGGTTACCACGCCATCTGCCGAGCCACCAATGAAATTCAAAGCGGCCCAGGACACTAAGCAGATAAATCTTGTTCCTGGCGACTCATCCAAGCAAACCAGCATTGGAGCACACATGGAAGAAGAGCAGGAGAAGGCCCTCGTCGCTTTTCTCCAGGAAAATAAGGACATCTTCGCATGGAAGCCGTCAGATATGCCAGGGGTACCAAGAGAATTAGCAGAACATAGCCTCAAAGTGAACCCTGCGGCTAAACCAGTGAAGCAGCCACTACGGCGTTTCCACGATGATAGGAGAAAGGCAATAGGAGAGGAAATAGCTCGCTTGCTGGCTGCAGGATTCATCACAGAGGTATACCATCCGGAGTGGGTGGCAAACCCAGTATTGGTTATGAAAAAGAACGGTACGTGGCGAATGTGCGTTGATTACACCAGTCTTAACAAAGCTTGTCCAAAGGATCCATTTGCTTTGCCGCGAATCGACCAAGTAATTGATTCAACTGCTGGGTGCGAGCTGTTATGCTTTTGGACGCCTATTCAGGCTACCATCAAATCAAGATGAAGAGGAGGACCAAGAAAAGACGTCCTTCATCACACCCTTTGGAGCTTTTTGTTATGTCAGCATGCCCTTTGGGTTGAAGAACGCAGGTGCGACTTACCAAAGATGCATTCAGAATTGCTACATGAGCAAATAGGTCGCAACGTTCACGCCTACGTGGATGATATTGTGGTTAAGTCGCAAGTTAGCCAGGATCTTATTGTGATCTGGCAGAGACATTCACAAATCTCAGAAAATACAACATGAAGCTCAACCCCACAAAGTGCGTCTTTGGAGTACCAGCAGGAAAGCTATTGGGATTCATAGTATCAGAAAGAGGCATTGAGGCCAATCCTGACAAGATAAAGGCCGTGATGGATCTCCAAAAGCCAGAAAAGATAAAAGATGTGCAGCGACTTACGGTTGCGTAGCAGCTTTGAGTCGCTTTATATCAAGATTGGGAGAGAAAGCACTACCTTTGTACAGACTGTTGAAAAAATCAGACACCTTCGTTTGGGACGCAGAGGCCGACGAAGCTCTGACAGCCTTGAAACATCAATTGACAAATGCTCCAGTTCTGGCGGCTCCAAAGGATAAAGAGCCAATGCTACTATACATAGCGGCAAATTCCCGCTGTGAGCGCTGTCATGGTTGTGGAGAGACAAGAAACAGGAAAGGAATACCCTGTCCAGAGACCAGTATACTACGTGAGCGAAGTCCTCACAGCTTCCAAACAGCGTTACCCACAGTGGCAGAAGTTGGTGTTTGGAGTGTTCATGGCGAGTCGCAAGCTGAAGCACTACTTCCAAGAGCATCCAATAACTGTGGTTAGTTCAGCACCATTGGCAGATATCATTCGTAATCGAGAAGCTACTGGAAGAGTCGCTAAGTGGGCGATCGAGTTGGGACCACATCACATCAGCTACGAGCCGCGCACATCAATTAAGTCGCAAGCCCTTGCAGATTTTATTAACGATTGGACAGAAATCCAAGTCGCTCCTAGCATGGCAGAAACCAAATACTGGACCATGCATTTTGATGGGTCAAGACAGTTGCAAGGCTCGGGGGCTGGAGTTGTTCTAACATCTCCCAAGGGAGACAAGCTGCGGTATGTTACAGATACACTTCAACTGCACAAATAACGTGGCGGAGTACGAGGCACTGCTTCATGGTCTACGTATAGCAAAGGAGATGAACATCAGTCGCATACGCTGTTTTGGCGATTCAGACTTGGTGGCACAGCAGGTCTCGGAACGTGGGACAGCAAGGATGCGAACATGGCTGCATATAGAAGAGAGGTGGACAGAATTGCTGGACATTTCACTGGATACCAAGTTGAACATATTGATCGGAGACAAAATGAAGCTGCAGATGCCCTGTCTCGGCTTGGATCCAACAGACAGTCAGTCCCACCCAATGTTTTCCTGGATGAACTGCACAATCCATCAGTCAAACCTCCAGCAGAGATTGACATTGCAGAGCCAGAGGATGATTCAACTTTAGTCGCAGCCCTGCATGAACAGCCAGGATGGACAGAGCCATACATGGCATATTTAAGTCGCGGAGTGCTGCCAGACGATGAATTGAGGCGCGCAAAATCATACGACGATCAAAGGCCTATACAATCATCAACAACGAATTATACAAGCGCAGCGTGTCAGGAGCATTCCAAAGATGTGTCTCACCAGAAGAGGGACGAAAAATCTTGCACGAAATTCATTCAGGCGATTGTGGCCATCATGCTTCGTCAAGATCTTTGGTGGCAAAGGCGTTCCGACATGGATTCTTCTGGTTAACAGCATTAGCAGATGCAGAGCAAATTGTCAGAGTGTGCGATGGATGTCAAAGATACGCTAGGCAAGATCATATGCCAGCCAAGCACTTCGCACAATACCCATCACATGGCCTTTTGCCGTATGGGGTTTTGACATGGTAGGGCCTTCAGACGGTCTTCAAACGGAAAAACTCACCTCTAGTCATGGTGGACAAATTCACAAAGTGGATAGAAGCAGAACCTGTGGGAGATTGCGAGGCTGAAACAGCAGTCAAGTTCTTGAAGAAGGTCATATTCCGCTTCGGTACCCCCATAGTATCATTACAGACAATGGGAGCAACACCTCTGAAGGGGCTACACAGATATTTTGCGCAGACAATGGGATAAGATTGGACCTCACGTCAGTAGCACACCCGCAGAGCAATGGACAAGCTGAGCGAGCTAACCAGGAAATTCTCCATGGAATTAAGCCGCGCCTTATTGAAAAGGTCGAAGCATCTCCAGGATGTTGGGTGGAAGAACTGCCAGCAGTACTGTGGAGCTTAAGAACAACCCCTAACAGATCCACAGGATTTACACCATATTTCATGGTCTATGGAGCAGAAGCAGTCATGCCCAGCGATATCATACATGATTCACCAAGAGTTGCGGCTTACATCGAGACAGATAATGAGATAGCTCGGCAAGACTCGGTGGACACATTAGAAGAGGTTAGAGACTTGGCAGCATCAAGGTCAGCAGTATATCAACAAGACTTGCGACGCTATCATGCCAGACGCATCAAAACCCGCACCTTTCAAGAAGGCGACCTAGTACTGCGACTTAAACAAGATCACAAGGGAATGCATAAGCTGTCCTCTCCATGGGAAGGACCCTACATCATCAGCAAGAAGCTAAACAATGGGTCGTACTACCTGCTGGATGTAAGGGAAGAAAGCAGCGAACGCCATGATTTCGAGGATCGTCTCGAGGCACCTCGCCCTTGGAACGTCGCACACCTGCGACCGTACTATACATAAGAAAAGGCTAATCAGAGCCAAGCATCATCCTTTCCAGCTTTATAGCTGAGTATCATCACAGCCACTCAGGGCTAGAACTTCAACTTTGGTCGCCACCTAGGCGCGACCTATGCAACATCTGATCGCCACCCAGGCGCGATCGACCCTTGTATCAGAAACCGGCTGCCACCTAGGCGCGGCCGTAAACTTTGTATCATCTCTGGTCGCCACCTAGGCGCGACCGACCCCATGTATCACCATGGATCGCCACCTACGCGCGATCCAACCCTATGTATAACACTCGGTTGCCACCTAGGCGCGACCTTATGTGTCATCATAATCAAAGCTTATCATAGCTTAGCCTATCATGGCAATATCATTATGTTTCTTGGGGTCTTTGTTACCCTGAAACAGCCGATTTATTGGCAATTATCAAATTTACCTTAAGTTGGATTGCTACTCGCATTATGTGGCCAAAGTACTGGGGTGTGGCGTCAATCGAGCTTGATTGCCTATCATGGCCGCTCTCGACCCTGAACACACATGTTCCTAGGAAATACTGAGTCGCGCGAGTGCCCACTTAAGGATTCAGATGGCCTAACTAGAGGTCGATGTACTGCTTATAGTACGGCAACACCAATTACAATTACTTGTATCTTAACAATTGTTTTATTCATGATATCAAGTTACAGGTGATGACCTTCAGAGTTCTCTGAGAAGAATTGAGATGATTACCACATACATCCTCTCAATCCTTGGGGGCTACATCATATTATCATCAAAAATTTGAAGATGGATCGTCATCAAGTTCTGAAGCTATCAGGCTACTCTAACAAAGAAGCTCACGAAGTCAGATGATCTTCCAGGTGCACAATTATAAGTCGCGAAACAAGGAAAAGCGCGGCCTAAACATTCAAGATCAAGAATACTATGAAGTTCAGGCCACGCTTGGGGGCTAATGTCGGGGGAATACTTTCTGGATTAACCCGCGGCCCAGTGCGACTTAACTTACTCGCACGGACAAAGGCCCACTTGGGAGCAAGCCCAATATTGAACCGCCATAAGGGAAAGATCTAGAAGACATATCCCGGAGGACGTGAAGACCAAGTAGTCTCCGAGTAGGCCTCTGTGGATATTCCTTATGGGGAAGTTTCCTTTGTAACCTAGCGAGCCTCTGTGTATATAAAGAGGACTCGCAGGACTTAGAGCGGGTCAAGCTATCAAGCCCTAAACCCTAGCTCATACGGCGAGTACCAGATCGGATCGCCTCCATTGTAACACCTCGATTATCATATCAATACCAATCTAGGGTAGGCAGGAAGTAGGTCTTTTACCTCACATTGAGGGGGCCGAACCTGGGTAAATCTGTGTTGATCTTTGTTCCTGCGATCCCAAGCTCGGAGATGCTTGACTCGCGTAATCCCACACCTACGAAGTCATCTATGACACCTGACGTGACAAACCCACGACAACGGGAGCAGGTGATTGTGCGGCTGCTGCCTTTCTGCGGTTTACGTAATCGTTCGCCATTTGGTCGAACTCTCTGCAGTTTCTCATCGAGTGATTGGATCGCAGTTTTCCGTCGCCCCCCTTGTATAGGTGGAACCTGCAATCAGCGTCCATCTTCTCTTCGAATGACCGCTCAGATTGTGCCCGTGACTTGCGCCAGTCCTTTCTCTTGTAGCTATCGCTGCGTTGGCCGTGGTCTCGGCTGTCTCGACGATCATCTCGACTGTCTCGCCGATCTTCGGACCGTCGGTCACTTCTGTCCTGATCATTGCGGGGTGTGGAGAACCCAACCACCATGAATTCGGGTCTGTCATCGTCGTAGTGATGTTTTGAACGTTTGCGCCTTCGGTCGTCTCTGTACGAGTCTCTGTGGCTTCGACTGCTACTCTCATGTTTGTCACGGGGTGAGGACCCGCGTGTGGTGCGCGCCATATCTTCTCCATCTGCCCACTCAGTCGCTACCATCAAGAGGTTAGCCACGGAGGTTGGCTTTTTTGCGACCGAGTGCTTCTTTGAAGTCATGCCTGGCGAGGCCCATGATAAAAGCATCCATGGCCATATCTTCTGAGATTACTCTGACTGAGTTGCGTATCTCAGTCCATCGTCTGATGTATGACCTCAACGTTTCACCTGACCGTTGAACGCAGGCTCATAGTTCTTCGAACGTTTTTGGTCGCTCACATAGAGGCTCGAAGTTTTTGATGAAGTCCGTGCGGAAGTGGTCCCACGAGTCATATGTTGATGGAGGTAGAGCCTTGAGCCAGTCGCGGGCTGTGCCTTCAAGCATGAATCGTATGTATTGCATGGCTGTGGTGTTCATGCCACGTTGGCACGCGACAGCCAGCCTGTAGTCTTCTAGCCACCCGGAAGGTTCCTGTCGACCCGTATACTTGGGCTGTTCAGTTGTGAGTTTGAACCTTTTGGGCATCCGTGTCTCGCGGACGCATCGAGTGAAGCACAGGGCTCCATGTAGCTCAGGCTCTCGATCAGAGTATGAGTCGCTACTGTAAGATCTGTGCGATCTGCTCCTGGACCTGCGCCTATGTGAGCTGCTTCTTTCCCTCGAGTGGTGGCGATGGCCACTACGATTGTGCTCTCCGCGACGTGTGTCAACTATGGCCCGATCTCGACTCCCTCCTGGAGTTCTTGAGTTTGGTGTATGGCCTTCGCAGCTAAGGCGAGTGATTTGATCTGTTGGTGATGCAGTTTTGCATTGGGGTCATCCGCTGGAGGCTTGATTGCTTCCAGATATGTTGCGGCAGTGAAGAGTGCACCCGCAGCTGTTTTGGTACTGGCACTCCTTCCTCGTCGTATGTCATGAAGGAGTTGCCCAAGTTGCGGGTGAGCGCCGCTCTCTCGTCCGGCGAGAGGTGTGATAGCCTTGATCTGGGTCTTGTATCTGCTTGCCCAGTGGAGCTCAGGGAGAGCTGTCTTCTTCGCGCACTCGATAAGCTAGCTTGCTTTTTGCGTTCTTCGAGTGTCGCTCTCACCTGCCGCAGTCGAAGTGATTCCTGCCAGTTGAAGTACTGGAAGGTCAGCATCTCCTCTTGTGTTGCGTCTGCTGGCATCATTGTGAACTCCTTGATAACTTTATCTGCTTTTGCTGCCATCTCAGCAGTGATTGTGAGAGTTGTGACTCCGTCTGGCATAGTAACTGTGCACGGGAATTCTGTGGGCCTGCGGCTGGCCGTAGCATCTGATGATTCTGCGACGATGGCGACGTAAATCTGCTGGGGTATCACCCGAGGGTATGTGTATGTGCTTTCGAGTCCCGTCATGGACTCGACGTCGTCATCAAGACTCATGTCGGAGTCGATATGCTCGTCGAGTAGTCCTTCTGGATAGATCTCGCAGTCGATGCCTTCATCGCGCATGCTCATCTCGGTGTCAGCGAAGCTGTTATGAATCTCAGAATCGAGGTTGTTGTCGATGCAGATCTCGGAGTCGACGTGGTTGTCGATATGAGATTTGGGTTCATCGAAGTCGCTGAAGGAGATCCCACAGTCGATGCTATCTTCGAGTGGAAGATCGATCTCGGGGTTGTTTATGCGGTACGCTGACTCGGCCTCCTCACCTTCGAGTTCCTCCATGAGCTTGTTAAGTTCCCGAGTTGAGATGGATGTTGCAGACGAGCAAGTTTGGAGGAGCAATGATGGTATGGATGCAGTTGATGGATCCGCAGTCGAAGGAGCCGCAACCGATGGAGCCTCAGGTGCGGAAGTCGCGAGTTGACGTGGATCTGTCAAGTCCTGCACACCAAGCTTGTTGACGAAAAAATTGAACGAACCAACGGTTAAACCCAAACCTGACTCGAGATCGGAGAAGGTCTCCTGGAATTCTGGCGAGTGTGGCTCGAAATCCATCAGAGGATCCGATGCGCTTTTTGCGGGTGAAGCTGGCGTGTTGCCGTTTGTCGAGTGCGTCGGCGAGTTGCTGTGTGTTGCCCGAGTAGGCGAGTTCTGGTTTGTTGATGCAGCCGGCGAGTTGCCGTTTGTAGATTTGATTGGCGAGTCACCGTTCTCCGATGGAACCGAAGGAACCGTGAGTCCAGCACTATTCTTTCCCACAGACGGCGCCAATTGACGAGGTGTACCCTCATCAAATCCCATGGTTAAGGACCTAGGGTTGAGATTATGGGGAGAGAACGTGGTAGTACTGGTGGTTTCGTCGGCTGACAAGCAGAGGCAAAGATTTACCAGGTTCAGGCCCCTCGGGTGGAGGTAAAGACCCTACTTCCTGCCTGTCTTTTATTGATCGTGAGAGATTATGAGGTTACAAGGTGGCTCGGTGAGATGTTGATCTCACGAGAGCTTTGGTGGTTCTGGTATGGCTTGGTCCCAGATCGGCACCCCTCCCAGCCTTTAAATAGGCTGGGTCTCGGGAGTTTGTAACCGACCTAGTTTACACGTAAGGAAAGCCTAAACCGACTATGCCTATGTCTAGTCTTGGAGGGTACTCTATCTTCTTGGGCCTCTTGTCTTGGCTTCGAGTAGGCTCTTCGATATTGGGCCGTAGTCGTCACGTGCACCAGGTACCCTCATGATAGGGTACCCGATATGTATACCCATGTCAGCCGCTACTGTTAATTCCGAGAAGAACCTTCACAAGAGATAGGCAAGTTTATATTATCACAAGCTTAACTCTTTTTTATCTCCCTGCATTTTATTTTTATTCATTGCCTTGCACGCTCAACTCACCAGTACCTAAATGTAATCAGGCTCAACTCTTTTTTTTAGTACCTAAATCTGTTTTTTGTTTGTGCTTTCACTGTCCAGTCCATGTCCAACTCTTTCGCTATCTTCTTTGCAAATCATGCAGAGAATAAAAGAAGTTTACCATGGAGTGTGCAGACTCAGGAAAGATAAAAACAAAAGGTACGTTACATTAACTCCTTTATTTTATTTTTTGGCGTTTGTGAACTTCACACTTTGTTGATATGAACCTCTATATGTATGTCTTCCTTTTTTATATATTCTTTTATACCAGGGATAATCCACTGTTCATCCATGATGAATGTCCCTACACGATTGGGCAAATTGCCGATGCTTTTAGTCCATCTGGTTATCTCTGCTCGTTCACTGCTTGTCTCGGAACATTTTTGTTTAGTCGAAAGTACCGGCACTCTGACAAGCTTATAGCCTCATATGTCTGCTCTGTACGTGAACCCTCCATTTGCATTATGTGAACCTCCTGTTTTTTATTCTGCTCTTGTTGTTTTTATCTCTTTTTTTACTTTGTTATGTTTCTTATTTACTCAATCAGAGGCATTTATTCGAAGGTAACTTAACGAGTAATGTTGTGAGGAAAATTTTCAATCCTAGATCTGATGAACGTGTGGACGAGAAGAGTCTTGTAAGCACAACACTTTCTTTTTGTTCCATTTTTGTGCTTGTTACAGATTATCCGTGCTCTCTTATAACTGTTTTTTTTGTAGATTCTGTTTTCTGTTCTTGATGGTCCAGACCCTCCAGTCCTTAATGTTGTTGGCCATTTTTGCTTAGTAGTTGTCAACCTCGAAAAGAAATGTTTTGAGCTTCTTGATTCCCTGCGCGGAGCTATTGATCCAGATGGCTTGAAGGTTATACATTTGATGGCACGTAACATAAAGAAAGTATGGAAGGAAGCAAGAGATTCAGATGGGAATTCCTTACAGCCAGAATCAATTGATGATTGGAAACTGCAGTATGTGAATTCTCCGAGATAGGGAAACACGTCAGTATTCTTACCCTAATGCTTAGATCTCTTCGTTGTCTTTCATATGTTGTCGCACATAACTTTTTTTGCATGATACAATATAGTTTTTTATTAATTTGTCCTTTCTATATTTTTTTTTCGTGAAATGTGCAGGCATGACTGTGGTTTTTTCATGCTTCAAAATTTGAATTCCTATGACGGGAATGGTCTGGTAATTTATGGACAAAAGGACATCTTGAACATCAAGATGACTTTACTTTACAGCTGGTTGACGAAAAGTGATTTTGCCATTGACCTCAAGGCTGTTATAGGTGTTGAGGCAGGTAGTAAACTATTTTTTGTTTTCACGCCCCCATTTTCCCCCTATGTGTATCAGTAAAACCTTTGTGTGGTGGGAAGTGAACTTCCTTTATCTGACATGTTTTGTTTTGTCTTTTTAGGAGAACATCTTGACATGGACGATGATGATTTCTCTCTGTTTGAGACTCAATGGTACACACCTGATGTTCAAACTATTCCTGAAGAACCTGTCGTGATAGTTAGAAGCAAGGCGCAGAAAGCTGTTGACCGCCTCCATCCCACTGTTAAAACAAGGTCCAGTAAGGCTTCATCTATCGGAGATAAAGGGAAGGCAACTGTTGTTGCAGTTGAAGATGACGACGATGATGATTTCACCGATACGGCACCCTGGAAGCGCAAAGGTAAAGATGCCCAAAAGGCTATGCAGAAGGTTAGACCACCTATCATTAAAAACCCAGTGGGCTCAAAGAAGTTGCCTTCAAAGGTCACCAAGGAGTTGAGCATCCAAGTCCCAGTGCTTGTCAGTCAGGAGTTCCCACATCTATCTGAGGCCAGGGAGTTGAAACATTTAATATTAAGCAAGGAGTTTTTAGGTGCCCACGGCAAGTGAGTAATGCTGCATTTTTTAATGGATTTTTTTGGGTGTCCAACAAATAGTTGACTGCATTCTTTTTTAGTTTCCAACTTTTGTTCATTTTTTTGTTTTGGTCCATGCAGGGAAAACCTGGCGATGTTTGTGACTCCTAATGATCCTCTTTGCATTGATGGCAACCGCTTGGAAAGTATTTTCGGTCGTTGTGAAATGATGGAAGCTAACATTATGGACTTGATTATTTCCTACTGGAAAGATTCTGGTGAGATGGATCACTTGTTCCAATCTGGTGAACGTGTTCTGCTATCACCAAATACGATCCCCGTAAGTTGTCTTTTTTTAACCTGCGAGCAGTGAGTTTTGTTTTCTGTTTTGTGACGATAGGAACTTCTGATTAGCTTCAACCTAAACTCCTCATTTTTTATGTGCAATTATCTCTTTTTTGTTAGTTACGTAAATGCTGATTACTAACTTCCATCACCCATTAGTCTGACCTTAAAAACCATATTTTTTCTCTCTTCCATGCAGTACCTGCTCGACTACATACCTTGGGATTTAAAGGATTCCAAGGGCAATCCTATCCAGAGGCAACCATTCGATGTGAAAGGTGCTGCTAAAATGTGGAAGTCATATGTGAGGGATTCCGAAAACCTTCTGACTGCGAAGCTGGTAATTTCTTTTTTTAATTGCGTGTTATTTGTTTTTGTTTTTGTTTGCCTCTTCAGATTATTTTATTTTTGTGTATGCAATATGAACTTCTATTTTTTTGTGTGTAAGCTGAACCTCCTCCTATCTTAGGTTACGATCCTTCACTACATCAACGACCACTACTCGTTGTATGTGATAAATAAGTACACTGGGAAGTTCAATATAATTGATTTGAGAAGGTATACCAACATGACACACACAACCAGGAAAGAGCACCACAAGCACCGTGTCGAAATTGTAAGTTTGATTCCAAACATCTATATTTTTGTTTTGTCATGCCATGGGCTGTTTTTGCATCAGTCTAATTGTGTACCATATTTTTTCTTCCTCTGTGTGGATCTATTTTTTTTATATCCAGGTTGAGAGATTTGTTGCTGTCATGAAAGAGGTGTACGGGGAAGCAGAATACAACAATCACAATGAAGTTGATTTGGTAAAAGCTGCAGAGGAGTGCAAGTATTTGACAACACCACAACAAGGTGCCAACGAGTGTTGATTCTATGCCCTGAAGCTTGCCTGCATCTTTGATGGTTTAAAGTTCGTAGAGAAGATAGAGAAAGCTGATGTAAGCCCCTTTGTGTTTTTGTTTTCTAGTTCGACCACTAACACGAATGTTTTCTTACTTTTTTCGTCTATGCTTTTTTTTTTCTGAAGGCTCGTGTTGAGGACTGGAAGGCCGAATTCATTTATCAGCTCCTGTTCCATCCTAGAAATGAATTATGTGTGTTGGAGTGGCCTTCTCAGCTACAAGATCTGGTTATTCTTCTAGGCTTAGGATCGGAGACTACAAAGGAGGTACTGAGCTAGGCTGTGAGAGACCGTGGTTAGAATCAAGCCAGGAAATAGATAACTCCCCAATTTTTGGGGTGCAATGTGTGTAAAACATAACCATGTACTGATCTTTTGACAAGTTGATGTAACCGTACTCCAAGACTTATTAGATCTGATCCTTTTTTAGTTGTAGGTGAACTTCATGCAATCTAGTTTGCGAACATCTATGTTATATATCTTTTGTTTTATGTTATGACCATGTGGATTTTCCTATTGTTAACTTCCACTTGCGTATATGTAAACTCCTGGCACCCTACATGTGAACTCCCTTACTACTCGTAAATATTTTTTACATTCTCTCTTTTTTTCTAGCTGAACTTTTCTCTTTTGTAGACGTGCCAGGTGGGCCGCATCTGGGCCGCCTCTTGTTTGGACCTTTTTAGAAACTTATAATTATCTAATAATTTTTCTTTTAATAGCCACGACAGTGAACTTCCGTGTATAACAATGTAAACTTCCGCGTATTAATATGTGACCTTCCCTCAGAGAATTCCACATGAATCTTTTGTTCCACCTTTTTTTTGTGATGATTTATTTGAATCAAATATCAGAAACTAACCTTTTTTCTGTTTATTAATGCGAAAAAGACAGTAAGTCTATGTATATATGTTTATTCCATTCTTTTTTTTGTGCTAGAATGCATACAATCTATCATGATAAAATTCCACTTACAAATGTAAATTTGGCACTATATTTTTTTGTTTCTATCTTTTTCACTATGCTGTTTGCAGCCTCTTACTCCTTCTTGGCTGCGCTATTGATTGTGTGTCATCTTTGTGTCCCCTCTTGTTGCACTGCTGTTTTGTTTTGTTTTGTTTTGTTTTGGTGGAAGCAACTTTTTCTTTTGACTCCAAGGCATGTCTAAGCTCTTCCTCCATCTGCAACCTCTTGCATGTCCTGGCGTTGTGCCCTCTTATTTTTCCACAATTCCCACACACCTTTGTTCCTTTTCGCTCCTCTTTATTGTCCCCATCCAACTGACGTGCTAAAAGTTTCTGTTGGAGGATCTCCAGCTTCCTGGGGCAAGTCCTCGCATTGTGCCATTTTTTTCATTGCATAGGCTGCATCTCCGCTGACCCTCCGCCTCTGGAGTAGCTACATCTGTAACATTTTTCTGATCTGCATGGTGGAAACGATTCTGCAACGTGTTGTCTTGACTAGGCTCTTCTGCGTCGTCAGCATCTTGGTTCCCTTCCTCACCATCGTTTTGCTCTGATTGATGTGTGTCATGGTTATCTTCTTCTGTCTCATTCCCAGAGCTCTCATCTTCATCATCTTTTGTCTCATTCCCAGAGTCCTCATCTTCATCAGTATCGTTGAAATTCTTTTTATCATTTTTCTTGAAGGACTGCTTTACAAGCAAGTTTTTGATTGACATCTTCAAATTACGCGTATTGTTGTCAGTCCCATGCAACTTCTGGTGCTCCTCCATTAGCTGTTTCTCAAGCTTCCTCCTTTCACACGTCCTGCGGTTGTGCCCAGCAATTGTGTTACACCCGCTGCACAGTCTCTGACCTTTAGGATTACCATTCTCATCAAGCTCTGGTTCTGGCCGTGTAGGTGCAGTTTTCTTTCTTTTATCTGTTTTCACTTCAGCACCACCCTTTGCACTCTTGCTGGCATTCCCGCTCCCTTTAGTGTTTGACTTCAGTGGTGGCAGGATATGCGCATAAGGAGCAGCAGTAGCAGCGTCTTCTGCATTTGGTATGTCACCAAAACCATTGTATCCTGTATATTGATCATCTGGATATCCACCAGTGTTTTCTGTTGCATCGTCCTCATCCATTGCTGCATTGCGCAGACCTGAGCTTACATTTTTATGTGCATATCCAGATGATCTGGCATGACCATCTTCATGCGACGAGTGATTTGTTTCATTGTTTGAATCCATGGCGGCGTTGTCCAGACGCGAGTTCACCTCTTTGAAAGCAGCCAGCGCAGTGTCAAACATGTGGTCCGAAGAGCATCCTTTGGAAACCAACTTTAAGGCCTCACTGTACAGGATCGTTCGCCTGTAGTGAAGTGTGTTCCCGCTCTCTTGTCTTACACAATCTTTGCGGTAGAACTCTGGTTCCGTTACTGGGTTCTTTGTGTATCTTTGCAGTACATAAATACTTGGTATCTTGTCCAGCCTTATGTGCTCAAACACTGCTATGACGTGCTGGCAGAACACTGCTATGACGTGCTGGCAGAACAAACCTACAAACATCAGTAAAATTATTTAGTTTTCAGGCATAATAAACATGTAAACTCATAACTACTTTTAGGCAGTGAACTTCCTGATTTCCATCAGTATAAATTGTTTTGGGTTTAAAATTTTTACATCAACCAAGGATAATGACAAAGAATGTGTACCCGTGTGCTCCCAGAGCTTGCACTCGCATCTGAAGCCGCCTTCTTCTTCATCTGCTGTCACATGAAACTCATGTCTCAACCAAGCAAACACTCTGCTTTTGTTGTGGTGATGAACAAGGTAATTCCTTGGATCCTCACGCGATTGCTTGATGCGAAACGCCGTGCTGTGCCATAAGCGTTCCCGAAACACAGAGTACACATTGCAGGTGTATTCACCAATTAGTTGTTCTTCAAAGCCATAACGAGTCACTGGTTTCCTTATGTTCTGCTCATTTTCAATAAGAGTTAGTATTTTCTTCGAAGTGAACTTCCTACAGTAGGATACGTGATCTCCCAGTTTTCTAAATAATGAATTATCCAAAATAAAATAAAAAACTCCCATTTATTATAAGATAACTTCCAACAGTGTCATACATGAACTCCCATATATTATAAAGATAACTTCCAATAGTAGGATACGTGAACTCCCAAATAAGTAAAATGATACCTTCTCCGAACTAACAGAGTAGTTTTATGTGAACTCACATAGTAGTTTTATAAGATCCTCACATTTGTTTTTTTATTGTACCTAGTGTTATCTGCCTAATGGGGTCGAATCAAATGAAGGAAAATAAAAACATACCATTGAAGCCATTGTCTCTGCAGTCTCTGCCATATGTCTGGTTTGGATGCAGTTGTTATCTTGCTGCACAAAAATATGCAGGTCTTGATGTTCTTTTACAAACCCCTTCTTCAGTACATGGTTCATGCTCTCACTTCTTTGAGTTGATGTCATCCGAGCACAGAATACTTCCTTACAATAGGCAGATACCCAAGATTTCCTTTCATCCCACAAATTTATCATCACATTGACATCATGGAGGCCATACTTGTCAACCAACTCGTGCCACGCAGCTTCAAATTCTGATGGCATTAATG
The DNA here is from genome assembly GCA_947311845.1 of Poa pratensis. Taxonomy (NCBI): domain Eukaryota; kingdom Viridiplantae; phylum Streptophyta; class Magnoliopsida; order Poales; family Poaceae; genus Poa; species Poa pratensis. Next base: position 17,397,059 of record CAMZMU010000113.1, read on the forward strand.
GATGGTTTACGACTGCAGCTAGCTGTTCTTTCAGGTCAGGGAACAACGTGTAAAGTTCTTTCAGAGCATTTTTTTGCTTTCTCATTATGTGCCACCTGCACCACTTATGCAGAGAACGCTCCAATATCCTGGGTATGGCCTTCGCCATTGCTGGGCACTGATCTGCAGACAGTTTGTTTTTTTATATTAGAATAGGAACATAATGCATTCTTCTTTTTTTTATTTGTTGTGGGAAAGCACAAACCTGTTAGTATGACCATAGGTTGCTTGCCTCTCATGCACCTCAAGAATGTGCTGAATACCCAACTGAATGAGTCTTCGTCCTCGTCACCCATCAGCGCAAGAGCAAAAATACAGGACTGCAAGTGATTGTTCACCCCAACAAACACTGCTAGTGGCATGTGGTGTTTGTTAGTTTTGTATGTTGTATCAAAGGTCACGCAGTCACCAAAATCTGCATAATTTGCTCTGCAACTTGCATTTGCCCAAAAGATGTTCTTTATCCTATCCTCCTCATCAACTTGCACATCATAAAAGAAGTTTTCATTTTGAGCCTCCATTTCCTCAAAGAATTGGAACATTTTTGGGACTGCTCCTTTGGACTCCTCACGTGCAAACGCTGCCATCCTGCAAAAAATAGCACATAAATATCAGTATACACTTTAATAGTTTATATTCCGAAAACCCCCACTAGGTTTTATGTGAACCTCCACTTACATGTTCAGTATATCCTTGTCATGGAAGGGCAGGTTGGATCTCCCATTATGCATTTTAGACAGGAGGCCCATTATGTTCACATGTTTGACATTACTGGGCTGCAGGTCTTTTACATAGTCCATCAGGGTTGAGTCCACCTTCTTGTGTGAGTGCATGTACACGAGCATCGATGGGCTTAAAAGTAGGGGGTGGTTGTGACCATGCTGAAATCTCTTTAGGACACAGGTTCCATCATTCCTTTCCTTAAATCTTACCAATGCCTTGCAACTAGTTTTTGCGCTGAGTTTATCTCGCTGATGGTCACTGTCAGGCACAGATGGCTTGTATGCACCGTCTCGCACGTATCTAAGATACCGTGCTTTCCCGTTGTGCTGCGCTTTCTTGATGCCAAACCCTGTGTGTCTGGCATATGTGTTGTAGAATTCATACACTTCCTTAGAGGTATTGAACTCTTGACCGATGCGTGGTATGAGATGTTCCGGGAGATCTGGTTCCTGCAAAAAAAAAATACGGTGTGTCAGATACTATGGTAACGATGCTAGTAGTTATAAATGTACAGTTTCTTTTTAGCATCTGTCAGCACACAAACTTACGTGTGTGTATACTCGCACTTCTGTTGGAGTCTCCGCATCTATAGTTCTGTGTAACATCCCAAGTTTTCAAAAAGTTGAAAAATCAGAAAAATTTAAAACTTTTGAAAACTATTATGTATTTTGCTTTGAAAAGAAAAATCATGCATGCATTCATCATCATATAGCATTGTTTGCATTTGGATATTTCAAAAGTGGGAATTATAATTCCACTTGAAAACATATTTGATAAAATAATATGAATAGGCTTTATTATGCCCTATATAATTTTTTTGATTTCTAGAATATTACCAAACTATTTTATTATAAAATTTGTGTGGTTGATTTGATTATTTTATTTTTGAAAATATATGTTTTAAATAAGTTATTTTCAAATATTTACATTGTGGTATTTTATTTGATTTTAACAAGCCGCAAATGATTTTACTTAAAACCTTATTTTAAAATTGACATAAAGGTGTCAAATAAGCCTTTATGTGTTATTTCAATTTTTCAAAATTAAAGGAACTAGACCACAAAGGGCAACACGTGCAGAATTCAAGTTTTACTCTGAAGAGACAGTACATGGTACATGTACAGCGTAGGCAAAGAAGGAGCAGCCTTAGGATTTCGCCCAAAGTAGACCACGAGCAAGTTCTTCTTTCTCTCCCTCACGTTTGCAGTTCCTTTATTTTCTTCTTTGAAATTCTTTTTCCTTCTCCGAACGTACAGCACCGTATACATCAGACCATCTTGTGCCCTTTCTGAACGTGCAGTACCACACCGAGCCATCGTCCTTGTCTTTCGGAACTGAAACTCTTTTCGTTTCTAAACTGAACTCGGAAACGGCTCCACGAGACGTACGTAATCTACAACGAACGCGTTTCCAGGAAAATCTCCAAATTCTTGTTCGATATCTTTATCTCCTCGCCACCAAACCCTCGTATAAATACCTCCTCAACACCGTGGTTCTGTTTTCCACAAACTACGAAAACCTGGCCGCCACAGATCAATCCTTCGATCGTAGCTGCCGTCCTTCTTCACCGAGACTTCGGTGAAGGTTTGCTTCCCTTCGATCGTAGCTGCCGTCCTTCTTCACCGAGACTTCGGTGAAGGTTTGCTTCAATTCTCGTCGCCCCGAGACTTCTTCTCCCTATTTAACCCTAGTCCTCTTGTCTATGCATCTCCCTAATCCCGTTTTCTACACAAACTAGAGACGGGAGCGACCTGTTCGTGGAGCTGTCCGTGGCCGGAGATTGGAACTGCGGAGGACGTCGTCTTCACCGTCGGACCTGCAAGAGTTGCTGCCGAGACGGCCGCTGAGAGTCCCGGTGAGTAGCTGATTCGTTTGGTATTTTTCTTGAGTTGTACAACCACCCGATCACCGCCGGACACCGTCGCCGGAAGCAGCTGTACAGCCATGGCTAGCCAGTTCGATCGTACCAGGGAAGATACACAGTAGCCGTAGGATCCTTCATAGATGGTTTAGATTAGATTCAAACCTGAAGAGGTATTGGACAATCACAGGTGGCCATGTGGCAAGTGACCAGTCAGAGCCTGGTCAGCGCCCAGTCAAAGCGCACAGCCAATCGCGCTGCGACATGTGTCGCGTTTCCTGTAAAATTCGAATAAGAAAACAGAAAATAAGTGAATCTTGTAATTTTCGTATCAATTAATCTACACGTCAGAAATTTATGTTCTTTATACCGTTGGATTCATATTTTAGTGTAGAAACTTTTGGCTTAGTTAAATTTATGTTTTGACAAATTCAAATTGGTTCAAATTTTAAATTTGTTTGTTTAAGTAAATTTGACTTAACTTGAGTTTTAAAAACTATTTTTGGGCAAATCCAATTGCTTTAACTTTGTTTAATTAATACTTGGCCGTAGGAATATTCTACCAATTTTTTTAAAAGTATTTTCTATGATTTTTGTAATTAATATTGATTAATTGCTTTTTACGTGTTATTTTAATAACTAAAATTGATTAAAATTATTTTTCTTCACCTATTCGGCTAATAAAATGACTTAGTCATATTTTGATCACTTAGTTACAAAAAGTACTTACAAATATTTTATCTCTCCAAACAAAGTAATTTTCTTCCTTAGAAAATATTTGATAATTATTTGACAACACTTTTCCTTAGAAAATTCCTTAGAAAATTTCAACACCATAAAAGTGCAAAATCTTTTCCTTAGAAAAATTTAGCATCTTGAAAACTTAGTTGTTTTAGAATATTTTCCTAAGTGTTATTTTTGACAAGTGTTTGTCCTTAGAAATTTTATCGACTATTGTTTTAAAGTATTTTTCCTTAGAAAAATACCAACACCTTATTTATGAACTCTTACTTAGAAATTATTGACTTAGTGTTTGACCTTTGGTCCTCAGTTATTTTTGGACCATCTTGCTTGCTTGCATTCCTTAGAGTAATTTTCATGGCATGGCATGCATATTAAGTCCTTAGTATTATTTTGTACATCACACATGATATTCCTCCTTAGAAATTTTGAGGATGCATGTTAATGATTTTGACTAAGTTAGAAATCATGAAGGACCAATGAAGAATGCAATTGTCATCCTTAGGAAATTTCAACATGAAGCTAGAAGAACAATGAAGGACTCAGCAAGAAAACAAGACTCCAGAAACATCTCCAAGAAGTCAAGGTACTTAGAAGAAAATCAAGGGGAAGTTCACGAAGACCAACCACCTACATTTTTCTAAGTCATTCTTTCCTTTCTCTCTTTTCTTCCTACTTCATGGTGGCTAAGTTATATTCAAGACCAACCTGGATGCGGCCAACAAAATCAAGTCTGCAGAACCATCAAGTCTACAAATTTCAATGGAGTCATCACACCAAGGAGCAAGCGACAAGGAAGACTGAAGATGATTCTTGGAAGACCAACTACTTCTTTCTTTCTATCTTCTCTTTCTTTATATTTTGTCTCACCTTGGACATAGACCAAGTCTTTGGCGTATAAGACTAAGTTCATAGAGTACTAATTGAAGACCATTGAAGAATACAAAGGAGTTGAAGATGTTTTGAAGATCAAACGTGTGAAGATTTAAACTAACCTTGCAACTTTTCAAGTTGTTATTTCTTGCTCAATCTTGACCTTGCCTTAGCCAATGGGATTAAGTTATTTTATGTCCTTTTCCTTAATTTGTTTTGTATGTCTTTCTCATCATAATGATGTGTATCATTTTGCATTCCATGCATGTCATATTTTTCTAAGTGTTGCATTTATGATTGTATGTTTATTTGTGGTTTGTTTGATGTGCTAGAAATTTCGGAGAGATACGAAGGTGGTTGCAACTGCTACTACTACACTCCCTATTGCCAAGGCAAGTGGCACACCCCCATAAATTTCCTAAGTATTTTTCCTATACATGACTTAGTGTATTTCCTTATATGCATGTGTAGGATAGTATTGCTATGCTAAAACTACTATCTCCTTTACACTAGTTGTGTCTAGAATCCTTTTGATAACTTAGTAGATTATTGGATGCTATGCAAATGTGTTTTCTTTAAAGCTAAATTCTACTAAGTAATTTATCGCCTGGGTGGACTTGGTTATGAAAAGATGATGGAAAGGTTGAGTGTCATCTCTTAGGGGTGACCTCTAAGGGATGGTCACTTGTGGTTGCCACCCAGGGTATTAAGGGGCCAAGGTTTTCTCTAAGTGAAGTTGCTTACCGTGCAGCCATTAGTCATATGGGCTCTGGCTAGATGGATTAAGTTGCGTGGACTCATCCCGACTTGACAGGTGGTGGTAGATGGTTAGATGGGAGCGCGTCAAGGCGGCATGGGATGGGAAAATGCTTCTGAAAAGTCTCGTCTCAACTCTCTCCTTTTCCTTAGCACAAATTGAGTGCTCGAGGATAGTTTGGGTTTGTTGGGTCTAATGGTGAAAGTGCACAACCTCTGCAGAGTTAAAAACTAAGTACTTAGCCGTGTCCCCGGTTACGGACAATTTGAGCAGCTGATCAAGGATTCAACGGAGGCTTCATCATTCCAATTTCGAAATTAAAACTTGATGGTGAACAAGGGTAGTTAAGACAATGGTTTTCAAGCCATCTTGTCTCAAAATTTTGAAGGAAAAAGTTTTACAAAGTGTTAGGCAAAATTGGCTTTTATGCAAAATAGCCTTGAACTCCACCAGCCAACTATGCATATAGGCTATAGAGTTATTCCATTAAGTGTCCACATAGTGTCACTTGCCAGATCCATTTTTAATGGTATCTGACCCACTCTGTTGCAAATTTTTATTTGTTGCAGATTGTTCTGACGAATGAGTTTTCGTTAAGGTTTCGAGTCTGCAACCAACATGTTTTCGCCTGTGGCACATGCAAAGGATGAGGACTCCATGAAGATTATTATTTCCGCTGCTTTACTCTTTCAAGCTAGCTATATGCTATGCAAGTTGTAATGAATATTTTACCAAGTCTGGATTATTCGATGTAATAATGATACTTTGTTGTGATACTACATCTTAAACTGTGTGTGCAAATGAAACGATCCAGGGGTTTGCACTATACACAGGTACCTTGCCATATTTTAAGTGCAGGTACGCTACATTCTGATTGGGCAAGGCGGGGTGACTATTGGGACATGGCACAGGGGATCCCTGGGAGGCATGTGTGTTGATGCCCTTCTGCCTTGCTGCATCCCTTCACCCTGGCCACCATGGCCATTAACTTGTTGGTCGGCCATAGCTTTCTTTGATGGAACTTTGGTGGACGTTTTATTCATCTGAACTTCAGACTCTGTATATCCAGACTTCTGATTCTGCCGCAAGGTACGTTCATCGTGGCCTGCAGCACTAGATCCATCGCCACCCACGTTTACTTTACTCATATGGACACTCTGAACCTCCTTAGCTATTGTTCTGGACTTCTGTTTAGACTCATCAGGTCTAGGATTCTGTTGTATGATACGCTCTCTCTCGCCTCCTGCACTAGATCCATTGACATCCACATTTTTTGATAAATCTTCCTTAACTGCTGTTCTGGACTTCCCAGCACTGTTAGTTTTGATAAATCTTCGTGGTTTGCGGTACACTGGATCCGAAACAGAGACCTTCTGATTGCATATTATTGGAGAACGTGGAGGCTTTGGTGGACCTGACAACATCACAAAGTCATCCTCTTCTAGCTGGTTGCTTCTCCTAGGCTTCGTTACTATTGGACCTGCATCATCAGTGCTGCTGAACTTCCTTTTTTCCAGATTACTGTCATGTTTTTGTGCAACCATAATCTCCAAAGCTGATCTCATTGGCACAATGGTCATCAACCCCTTGCGCTCACTGCAACTCATTGGTGCATCTTCCACACATTCACTATGTTTGTTTCCATATTGCTTCTCATAACCGTTAAGCTGCATCACAGTATCAGCATGCAGGATTGGAGGTTTATTTTGGCGAGACCAGCTAGATATATTAGCTTGCATTTCTCCATATAACTTTTCAAGCTCTGGTTTAGTCTCCAAAACTGTTAGATCCTTCAGATATCCTGAAGCTTGATAGCCATGTTTTTTCTTCATCCAGCACACTGTGATCCACTCTTGAACGTTTAATCTGTCCCAATCCCTACAACACATTTTTTGTTTTTTCTTTTGTTAATTATCACAAATCCAAGTCAACATCCACGGGGGGGGTTAAGCTGGTGAACTTCCAGCAACACATAATAGAGTATATATTTTTTAAAAGACACTACAACACGAAAATTCAGGTTAATTTTTCAGAGAAATACACAATGCCAACATCATTGATCAGAGTGTAGTAACTCCCTCAAGCAAACATATGAACTTCCACAACCCATGAAATAAGCATACATAGTTTTTATCTATTTTTTCAGTGCGCAATTCAACACAGTCATTTATAGTCGTTCAAGCGTATGAGTTTTTTTTTAATTTTTTTACCTGTTGATGCGGCATGGCAGGTCGTTTTGTTGACGAAGATCCAGTCGTGTTACTCCCCTCAATTTGTCGACGTATCGGAGCCATGTCGGGGCTCCCGCCGCTGCTTGCTCGCCGTGACGGATGAGGAAGGAGGTGGTTTCGATCCGGGAGGGACGCCTCCTCCGCCGTGGGCTCCCTCGCGCTGGCTGCCGCCGCCGATCGCTCCGCCCTCACTCGCCCGCGCCGGGGATGAAGAAGGTGGGTCAGATCCGGGAGGGATGCCGCCTCCGCCGCGGGCTCCCTCGCGCCGGCTGCCGCCGCCGCTCACTCGCCCGCGCCGGCGAGGAAGAAGGTGGGTCGGATCCGGGAGGGCAGCCGCTTCCGCCGCGTGCTCCCTCGCGTTGGCTGCCGCCGCCGCTCGCTCGCCCGCGCCGGCGAGGTAGAAGGTGGGTCGGAGTCACGGCGGGGCGTCGGGATCGGGTGGGGATCGAGGTCGGTGCCCTCCTTTTATTAGCAGCTTCCGCGCGGGGCGCGGCACCATGTCGGAGTCTGGTTCGGGGACGTGCGACGCCCTGTACGTACGTACATGACCTACTTTGTTTTGCAGTTGCACGCGACGGGCAGCTCGTAAATTGAAAAGGTGCTCTGAATAGTTATTTAGAGCATCTCTTAAGGGGGTTTCTAAATAGTCCCACCCTATATATATATATATATATATATATATATATATTGACACTTCTCCTCACCTTTGCTTACACAAGCCATGGCTAACCGAATCCTCGGGTGCCTTCCATCAATCACATATCCATGGAGGAGTGTCTATTTTTTTATTTCTGATATTGGACTAACCAGCAATGTGCAATTTTGTTGACGAGCAGATGAAGCATGCAAGTCATATAAACATTATTTGGTATGGAAGATGATAAACCCAGCTACTACGTCCTCATGAGCTAAAACAGTGGCACAAAACAGGAGTAATAACATTTTGAAAATTTAAAAGTAGCACACAAAAAATTTACTTGGAGTGGCAAGGAAATACCACATGTAGGTAGGTATGGTGGACACAAATGGCAAGGATATTTGGCTCAAGGATTTGGATGCACGAGAAGTATTCCCTCTCAGTACAGAGTTTTTGGCGTAGCAAGGTATCAAGCAAACACATATCATCAACCCAATACACGAATGACCACAAGATATACATTAAGCATAACAATTAGACCTCATACCGTCTTCCTTGTCAACCAAACATGCTTTTACAAAAAGAATACCTATACTTTGAGAAAATACCAATCAAAACAAGTGTCATAATTTAAGCTTTACGATATTTCTCCACAAATCCATTCTTAAGTAAATGATCCACAATTTTAAACATTTAATCTAATTCATCTTTTCAAAACAATTGACAAGTATCAAATTATTCAAGACAATGACCTACAAGATTATGTAATTTTTTTACCACTTCCTACATGATAGTTTTCCTTTCAACCAAACATCAATCAACTTATTTGAACAAAACTCTCTAAGCAAGTACGCATGAAACACAAGAGAGTACTTCCTAACTACAAGAAACTAATAGCTTTGAACAAGAGATACATGAAAAACAATAGCTAGAAGCTAAAATAATAAAAGGCTAAACACTCTACACATATAAGTGAAAAACATGAGTGTTTTATTAAAAAGCGGAGCGTGTCTCTCTCCCACACAAGAATGCAATGATCCATTATTGAAAATGACTAGCAAACAAAACAAAACTGAAAGCAAAACATAAATGATGCTCCAAGAACAGAACATATTATGTAAAGGATTAAAAATATAGTTTCATGGGATCGACCTGATTAATTGTCGATGAAGAAGGGGATGTCTTGGGCATCCCCAAGCTTAGACGCTTGCGACTTCTTGAATATTTGGTGGAGGTCCAGGGGAGCCTCCCCAAGCTTGAGCTTTAATCCCTTCCTGGTCTTCTTTCATCACCTCATTCTCTCAACACTTGAAAACTTTCTTCACACAAAACTTTTCACAAACTCATTAGACGGGTTAGTACTCGAACAAAATAATCCACCTTCAGTTCTCATTTGGCACATTGAAAAAACTTGTTCCTAAACATTGGCTACTGTCACAAAGATATAAGTGATGTTCTAAGATCAAAAGAACTCCACTTTGCTCGTAAAAGAAGCAATGCAAAAACAAAGACAGAATCTGTCAAAAACAGAATAGAATATAAAGATGATTTTTTTCGGGATACTAGGACACCTCAAATCAGAAAACTTAAAACTAACGAAAGTTAGACACAACCCGTATGCTTGCTGTATAAAAATTTCAGCTGTAGATCACGTTCTGTGATTTGTTTGAATTTCGTACAGTGACGGACATAAATTTGTTTCTAGACAGCAACTCAAATTTTTTACTTTCCTCTCATTAGAGGATATTCTTGGCACAAAAACAAAAATAAAAAGGTTACAAGGTAGTTGCTACAGAGGCAACAACACCCAAAAACAAAGAAAACAAAAACAAACCGAAAGCAAAAATAATGGGTTGCCTCCCATAAGCGCTTCTCTTTAACGCCTTTTAGCTAGGCACAATGGCAAAAGTCAAGTATTATCAATATCACCACCCAAAGAGAGGTTGGAAATTTTTTCATAGATACATTGTATTTTCCCTATGCAAGGTTCATAATTTCCTTTCTCACTTCCTTTAGGTTGGCTACTTTCATCAAAAGGATTTTCAGGAACAATCCAATCAAAATTCTTTTCTAAAGCTTCATGCATTGCTATAAGCTTAAAGGGTATAGGTATTTTTAATTCCCTTTGACATTCGGTTTTTCCCTCATACTTCATCCTTTTAATTTCAAAAGTTTCTAGGGTATGCTTAATATTAAGGCTACATCCAAGCATATTATAATGAGCAAAAATCTTTCTAGCTTCTCTAGCAATATCGTCAAATTCCATAAGCAAGGTTTTAAACAAGAAATCTTTGTCTCCCCCTTTCTCCATAATTTCAAGTTTAAAGAATAATTGCTGTATCGTAGGATGAAGGTTAACAAACCTAGACTCTAACTTTTCCACCAAAGAAACTACATCAGTTTCATAATCGTGTGTAAGTTCCACCAAAGATTTTTCATTAAAATCATAGAGGCTATTAATGTGATTGAGGAATTCTTCAATATTATTATTACCAATGATGGAACCACTTCCTACCTTAATGTCTTTCATAGCAAACTTGGGTAAAAGCATAATGACTCAAACAAGCAATAAAGCCAAGCAAACCAAAAAGAAACTACTTCCTGGATTTTTTTTTGTATTTTTGAGTTTTAAGGCGAACGAAAAGCAAAACAAGACTAACAAAAAAATATACTAAGCAAGACAATAACAAAATAGAGTGTAAGGACGTGCGAAACTCCCTCGCTGAAAGTTCCAAGTCCCCGGCAATGGCGCCAGAAAATAAGCTTGATGGCGTGGATCACACGTTCGCTGGGAACCCCAAAAGAAAGGTATGATGTAGCGTAGAAGCAATTTTCTCTTGATTACAAAACCAAGGTTATCAATCCAGTAGGACTTGGAGAAGGCTCTGGAAAGGTGTCAATGCCTCCTTTTACGATTGTTGACATGGACTTGCGCACACACGGACAAACTATTTTGCCCCAACGAAACAGAGAGGTTGTCAATCTCTCCGGCTTGTTGAACACAAAGAATTAAATGTATGTGTGTAAAATAATATGAGAGCAAAAAAGACCAGCGATCAAATGACCAGGAAAAACTATGAAAACGGTTGTAAGCAATATAGGAAAATAGGACCGGGGTCCATAGTTTAATAGTGGCGTCTCTCCAAAAGATAAACATGTTGGGTAAACAAATTACAGCGAGGCAATTGACAAACATGGGCACAACACAATACTATCATGAGACAAAGTTCACCGTTTCATCTAATATGGGCATTACGTCAAAATACATAGACCATTATCCAACTGCATCTATGACTAATAATCCACCCCAGGATCGCTATCCAGCCTGTCACCCAAAAGTATTAAGTTGTAAGCAACAGATAATTGCAATAAGCATGGCGTGTAATGTAAGCAATGGTTACAACATATAGCAATAAACACCGCTATTTTACCCCTAGTAGCAACATCACATCTCAAGCCTTAATCGTTTCTATCAACTCGAGCTCAGACAAGAGATGCATGAACCCACTATCTAGCATAAATACCCTCTCTAAGACACTAGCAATTACTTCGGCCAAATCATCAACAAGCATCGGAGAGCATGCAAGATCATAAATAAAACATAGCATAAATAAACTGAACAATAATGTCATGACTCCATAATTCATCGGATCCCCGCAAACAAACATGTAGCATTACAAATAGATGATCTTGATCATGTTAGGCAGCTCACAAGATCTAAACAATGGAGTACAAGGGAGAGAGACAACCATGTAGCTACTGCCATGGACCCGTATGAAATGACAAGGATGTCGCCTACAGGGGGGGTGAATAGGCGAATTAAAACTGTTCCGGTTTAGGCTTGATAATTGCGGAATAAAACTAGAAGTTTAAATTAACAAGCCAACAATCTAAGTAAACTAGGCTCACTTATGTGCACCAACAACTTATGCTAAGCAAGACAAGCGACAAGGTGATAGCAAAATAAAATACTTCAAGCACGAAGGCTATCACAATGTAAAGTGCATAAGTAAAGAGCTCGGGTATAGAAATAACCGAGGCACGCGGAGACGAGGATGTATTCCCGAGTTCCTCCTTTTTAGGGGAGTACGTCTCGTTGGAGGGGTGTGAGCTTTCAAAGCTCAAGCGCCACAACTGGCCTCACCCTATTCTCCGATGAACCTTGCCAAGGCTTGGTTCACCTTCCACTATCGGAATCCTTCGAGGCGGAATCCGGAGCCTTTACAACACCAAACTGGGGCACACACCCACAACTGAATTGGGGGCTCCCGAATGACCACAAGAGGTCACAACCACCACAAAGGCGTCTAGGGTCCAAATACCCAAGAGTAACAAGCTCACAACTTTCACTTCCACGAATCCTCGTGGAGAGAGCAAACCGATGCACCAAATGCAAATGACAAGAGCACAAGTGCTCAAATCTTTCACTCTCAAATCCCACCAAAAGCGACTAATGCTTATGGGGGGAGAAGAGATGAAGAACAAAGAAGAACTCAACAAATGGAACTCCAAGATCTAGATCCAAAGGGTTCCCCTCACTTAGAGGAGATATGGATTGGTGGAAATTTAGATCTATATCTCCTCTCACTATTTCCTCAAAGATATGCAAGAATCATGGGAGGAATTGAGAGAGGGGCAAACTTTCCAAGGTCAACAATGGAGGTGAGAGAGGGGGGAAATTCGTGCTTGGAAGAGCTGGTTGCTTTGGGGAAGAAGGGGGCCTTTTATAGGTCCCCAGAAAAAGAGCCGTTGCAGGAAAACTCACACCGGAGACTCCGGTCTGCTTAGACCGGAGACTCCGGCCTACCCGGAGACTCCGGAGACATTCCGGTCAGGTTCCGGACCAGGGACCAGTAGCTCACCACGTTTGGGATGAAAAAAGTAACGCGCAGACCAGAGACTCCGGCCAGGAAAATTCTGCAGCAACACCAAACACGAAAACGAAGATATCTTGAGCATACGAACTCCGTTTTTGATGTTCTTGGGCTCGTTGGAATCAAAACAACGAGCTTTAAGAGATCATGTAGATAAACATCATAGTTCAACAATGAATCATAAAACCAAACGTGGAAAGGTTAAACCACTTTATAAAGACAAACCGACAAAACCTTCAATATCAAAAACGCAATAAGATATTCATATGAAATTCGTTTTTGATGAACTAGATCTTGGTATGGAGGTGAACACAAGCTCTAAATTCTCACATGGATAAAAGCCAAATAACAACCAAGAAGGATGATATGCCAAGTATGCAAAGGTTTGAGCTCTCCACAAAGATGAGATAAAGTTACTCACTTGAGAGCCCCTCTTGATAGTATACCGTCTATCCTATAACCCGGTCTCCCACTAACACCATGCGACCAATAAAATAGAAACCCTATCAAGATCATACCTTTGCCTTGAGCATTCTATTTGAGCTAGATGATGACGATCTTGATCTCTTCAAGTGGACCACCTTTCTTGATTGCTCTTTGCTTGGTGAAGACTCACATATCGCTCCCCCATACACCAATATGGGAGAGCCTATCTTAGGCACATATTCACTTGACCATTATCTCTAAATGGGTGACAAGCTTCAAGCGTAGGATTTCTTCGAGATGCTTCTCTTGAACTTGCACTTCATCTTGATCTCTTGATACAAATGGTGGCTTGGAGATAAACATGAATGTTCACTCAATCTTCTTTTCCAAGCCACTCTTGCAATCTAGATGACCATTCTTCATATAAACCCTTGGATAGAATCTTGGTCATCATATAATCTTCTAGAGTCCAACACATGAACTCCAATCTTTTCCCATGGACAAGATCTATAGAGATATATCAATGCAAACATTAGTCCAAAGAGATTGTCATTAATTACCAAAACCACACATGAGGGCAAATGCACTTTCACCGTAGTCCTGTGGTGACTACTCACGCATCACTCCGGAGGCAGTCATGGTGGTGTAGATGCCTCCTGTGATGATCTCCTCGTCCGGCAGGATGCCAGGAAGAGCTTTAGGACCCTCCCGATCTAGGGTTGGCGACGGCGGCGGCCCTGGATGTTTTCTGGAAAATATGATCGGGTATCGAGGATTTTCAGGATGAAGGCAATTTATAGGCGAAAGGGCAACTCGGGAGGGCACCCGAGGTGCCCAGGTGGGCCCCAGCCGTGGTCAAGGGGTTGATAGGTTAGTAGGTTAGTTCCATAAAATATGCCAAAATGATATAAAAACATTATAAAAACATGTGGCAATGATATATAACAAGCATGGAACAATCAAAAATTATAGATACGTTTGAGACGTATCACCGTGCATAGAGTCCCAGGTACCAATAGTAACTCTTATGATTATGTAGCTCCTATTAGCACTATAGGGCAGAGTGATAACCAACCATCTATTTCTTCAGACAATTTGCATATAGTTGTACGAAAGTCCAGTAGAGCTTGAAACCCCCCTGAATATCTCAAAGACTTTGTTGGACATAAATATGATATAGCCAAGTATGTCGGAAAGTTGTTTGTGCTCCCAAGCTCCAGTGATATCACCCATTTTCAAAAAATTAAAAACATATTTAAATTTTTAAAAAAACTAAAAAAAGTCATGCATGTTCCTACTGACATGTCCTATAAATGTGCAAAATACAATACATTTTGACCTACGCAAAAATGACAAAAGTTGAAAATTTGAAACTATATATTGTTCACTATACTTAGATCTGCACATTTGTCTTTTTTGTGTTAGCTCAAATTGTAAAGTCTTTTGCATTGAGATTTTGCATGTTTGTAAGAAATAACTGTGGGAACATGCATGATTTTTTTCATATTTTTTTTGAAACTTCTAAATATGTTTTTGAATTTTTGAAATGGGCGAGATCACTGGAGCTCGGGAGCACCAAATCTCCACTCCAATTATGTTTCCTATAAATACTGTAGCCCATCATTCCAAAGTTTCATTGCTTCTTTGGATTCTGTATGTATACCACATGACTGGAAAAGAAGCCTTAGAGGACTCGAAGTGGAGGGATGCAATGCTTGATGAGACGAGGGCTCTGAAAGAAAACAAAACTTGGGAGCTCGTAGATCTACCAAATGGTAAGCAACATGTAGGGTGCAGGTGGGTCTTTACTGTTAAACACACACCTGAAGGAAAAGTTGAGAGATATAAGGCTCGTCTAGTAGCGAAAGGGTATACACCAACTTACAGTACAAATTATGAGGAGACCTTTGCCCCAGTGGCAAAGATGAACTCAATTAGGATAATCATATCCTGTGCTGCAACCTTTGATTGGAATATCTACCAGTTGGATGTTAAAAATGCCTTCATACATGGTGATCTTTGTGAGGAAGTCTATATGCATATTCCACGTGGTTTTGAGTCTAGTCAAACAGAAAGAAAGGTGTTACATTTGTGCATGTCACTATACGTTCTAAAGCAATCACTGCGAGCGTGGTTTGATAGATTCAGACAAGCTATGCTAAAAAGAGGATATAGTCAAAGCAATGCCGATCATACACTATTTTACAAACACAATTGTGATCTGGTTGCCACTGATAGATTCAACTTTGCGAGGTTGAACTTTCGGGGCGCAGATTCACGTGGTCTAACGACCAGACCACCCCTACCATGTCCAAGATTGATCACGTTTTCGTCTCGGATGACTGGGATATGCTTTTCCTTGATGTGCACCTACAGGGGCTCCCCTCCACCTACTTGGATCATAGCCCCCTCTTCTCCAGGGTGCCTCAGATGAGAAAAGAAAGCCCTCTTTCAAGTTTGAGCAGTTTTGGCTGAAAATGCCAGGTTTTCACGAGTCTGTGTTTGGTGCTTGGACAAAGCACGTTGCGGCGTCGGATCATATTCGTCGGGTCCATATCAAGCTCAATCGTACTACCAGGGCTCTAAAAAAGTGGCATCGTGCCTCCATTGGCAACATCCGCATGCAAGTTGGGGTTGCAAAAGAGATAATCGGGCGTCTGGATATCGCCGAGGAAACTAGAGGCCTCTCTACTGACGAGCGAAACCTTAGGAGATCTCTCAAGGCCCGATATCTTGGTCTCCTGTCCATCTAGAAGATCCAGATTCAATAGAAATCACGGCTTACTTGGATTAAAGTTGGTGATGCAAATACCAAGCTTTTTCATCGGAGGGTGAACGGCAGGAGACGTAAGACCTTTATTCATTCCCTCCATACCGCCTCTGGTTTTTCTATTTCCCGCGAGGACAAAGAAGCTGAGTTGCACAAGCACTTCCACGATCATCTTGGCACAACTTCCAACCGTAACACGTTGCTAAGCTGGGAGACCTCTGGTTACCAACCCCGCGACCTCTCTGCTCTTGAGGCCCCTTTTGATGATGACGAGATCAAACAGGCCGTCCACTCTCTTCCATCGATCAAGGCCCCGGGCCCGGATGGTTTCATTGGCGACTTTTTTAAGGCCTGTTGGGACACTATTCGGGAAGACATCTCCTCTACTATCCGCCACCTCGCTAGCCACAGTGGCAGTTGTGCAGGTCTTGTGAACTCTGCCAACATTATTCTCCTCCCGAAGAAGGCTGATGCGAATGCGGTGGGGGACTTCCGCCCTATCAGTCTTATCCATAGTATCTCGAAGATCTTCTCGAAGCTACTGGCAAACCGTCTGGCACCCTTGCTCCCCTCGTTGGTGTCCTCGGTTCAGAGTGCTTTTGTTACGAAGCGGTGCATCCACGAAAATTTTCTCCATGTCCAAAGCGTCATCAAAGAACTGCACAACTCCAACTCTCCTGGCCTTTTTCTCAAGTTGGACATCTCCAAGGCCTTTGACTCTGTTAACTGGGCCTACATGCTTGAGATGTTGGAGAAACTTGGGTTCGATCCTAGGTGGCGCAATTGGGTGTGTCATTTGTTTGCTTCCGCCTCCTCCAGGGACCTCCTAAATGGCACTCCGGGATGGATGGGGAAAAACACGACTCGGGTAGCGAGGGTTACTTTGGCCAAGTTGGTCCTAACTTCCATCATCACCTTCCACCTCATGGTGTTGCCTCTGCTGAAATGGGCGCAACGGTTGTTCGACCGCACCTCCCGCCAGTTTATCTGGCACGGGGACGACCAGGAGTCTGTCAGCGGTGGCCACTCTCTCGTGAACTGGAAGACTGTGTGCAGACCTAAAGATCTGGGCGGGCTGGGGATTGCGGACCTTGACAAATTCAGTAGGGCTCTGTGTCTCAGATGGCCCTGGTTACATTGGACCGAGCCTCACCGTCCCTGGGTGGGATCCCCCTTCCTTGTGATGCCTCAGATATGAACCTCTTCCGGGCATCCACGAAGATCACTCTGGGAAATGGGCTTACTATGCTCTTTTGGCATGATTCCTGGTCGCCGGGCGCCCTCTCTCCATCAGGGTCCCTAATCTCTACAAGATCGCCACTAGGAAGAACATAACTGTTGGCGTCGAGCTGCATAATGACACCTGGTGTAGTGACCTCACCTTTTACGAAAGGTTGAGATCCATGTGTATCGTGCTAGTCCCTGGATCGACTTGCTAGCACACACAATTTAAGATGAAATATCATAACATTGCATCAAATTCTATTACACGATGATCCAGAAATTAAAACGTTCGATACAAGGTGCATAGCCGAAGGCTAGCTCAAACCAAAGCAAACACACAGCGGAAAGCAATTGATACAGTGAGCCCCATCATCTTCATGCGCCACAGGCAAACATGTTGGTTGTAGACTCGAAACCCTAACGAAACCTCACTCCTCGTCTGATGAACCTGCAACAGTGAGTTACAGCCCAAAATCACTGGGTCAACACAATTGAATTGTGTTGGCAAATGACACCTATGTGGATATAAATGGCATCCTATCTTCTACATGTATATTAGGCTGAGTGGGGTTTTGGCTAGTTTGCAGAAAGCTGATTTTGTCCTATATTTTGAAAAGACATTTTCTCATTTATAAAATAAGTCGGTACCACTGATTGAAATCAGTGAATCTTCTCCCCTTGTTCATCCTTCCAAATTTTATTAAAGAAATTTGCATGATGAGGTAACTCCATCAGTTCCTTGTCCAGCTGCTCAAAATGTCCGTAACCGGGGACACGGCTAAGATCTTAGTTTCGTGAACTCTCGAGATTGTGTGCACTTTCCCAACTAGACTCAATCAACCCAAACTTCCTAAACACTCATTTAGTGTGAAGGAAAGAAGAAGATTGAGACGAGATCTTTCAGAAGTAATCCACCTTTGTAACGGACCGCTCCCAGAATTCTCCTACTGTCCGCCAGACCGGTTTCTTACAACATACTTAATCAAGCCAGAGCCCATATTAGCTAGTGGCTACACTGGAAGCTAATCTAAACTTGGAGTGACTTCGAAACCTCTTTGTTCCTGGGTGGCCGTCCAGAAGTGTACTACCTCAGGTGAAAACCACCACATACCATGGCCCTAAGTATAGTAGAAACTACCCTAGGTGATAACCACCATGGACGTGGCCCTGAGGTGCCACTCAACTTCATACCAACCAAGCAATTTATCTATCCACCCAGGTATTTCATTAAACTTAGTAGAATTTTATCCTTACTCAACTACTAGTAAAACTTTCATCCATTGCATAACTAAGCAAGTATGCTAAGTTTAATGGCTGCTATCTACAGGATATAGGGGTGGCTACACACTACATAGGATTTAGCATGGCATAGTATAATACCCAAGAATAATCCTATCATGCATACTACTGAAAACACCAAATGCAGAATAGTAAAAATAGTAGGACTTTTATGGGGTGTCACTTGCCTTGGCCAACTGAAGAGTTGTAGTTGCACTCTTCAAAGTACGCAATACACTCCGTACAATCTATAAATAACACAAGCAAAACATACAAACAGTTCAACACATGCACAAACAAGGAAAAATGATACGCATGTATGAATGCAAACAACATTGTTAAATTGTTAATCACTTTATTAGTTCTCTGGTTGCTAAAATGATGCATGATGACATGAGAAAGTTTTAATGCAATAATATTCTTTGAAAACATTAGAGGGTTTAACATGCAAAATTGATACTTTTGTAGTTTATTGATCAATAAAATTGGCTTTAGTTTTCTCTGTTCAGAGGATGCAATTATTGACATTTAACAAAAGGATTCATTTTAAAATCATTTTTAAAACTCAAGTTTTGAATTAAATGGCCGAAATGCCTCTATGTATTTTGATCAATTTTAACAGATGCAAAATGCACAACTAATGATGCCAAATTAAACTACATGTCCAGAGCTTTCCAACGGTATAAAATTTGTTAAATTTGGAGTTTTGGTTTGAAAGTTATAAATTTCTAAAGTTTGGTTTGATTTCTGTTAATTTAAACAATCTCAGAAAATTGATTAAATCTCGGCCGTCCGATCTAACTTAAATCGACGCGCCAGATCTGGGGATACCCCATCGCACTGCGATCTAATATGGGCCGCCCGATCGAGATCTAACGGCCCTGATCCAATTGACCATAACTGGGCGGCGCCGGTGTGCCGGAGCAGCGCCGGTGGCGGCGACGGCATGGCCGGCGGGCACCCGCTCAAGGAAAAAGAGGAGGAGGGCTACTGCGTGCGTACCTAGTGACAGAGGGCGACACGGCGAGGTCGATGGTGGGGTCGCGGATGTCGGGGGAGGTTTGGTTCGCCGACAATCTCTCGCCGGAGTTGAGGAGGCGGACGGCGAGCTTCGGGTCGTGGACGAGCTCGTCGACTCCGGGAACCTACGGCCACGAAATGGTGGCAGGGAGATGCGCGAGATGATGATGATGCCGTAGAAAGAAATGGGAGGGGATGGCGTCGGCTTGGCTCACCGGAATCGCCGTTGAACGGCGGCGGCCGAAGTGGTTCTTCCACGCCGATTTCGGAGCAGCCTGGCGGCATTTGGGTGCGTGTGAGCTAGGGATACACTGCGGAGGGAGAGGCGGATTTAAGGGCGTGCTCGAGGGTGCCATTGCGGCTCCAGGGCGAGTGGAGCGCGTGCGCGACGTGGGCGATGGCGTCCCGGTTGTGGGCGCGGGGCATGCGGGTGGTGGTTGAAGACGAGGCTGACGGATAGGGCCCGCATGGCAGTGAGGGAGGGAGAGGCAGGAGCGCGGGGCTGGGCTGCTGCTGGGACGGCTCGGCCCAGTGGCAATCCACTCTCTTTTTTTTGTTCTGTTTCTGTTTCTTGTTATTTGAACTCAATTTTCAAATTAGACTTGATTCAAATGCTTCCAGAAAAATATACAAAAATATGTTTTGGAAAGCTTATCCAAAATGGAACTCTTTGGTCCTACTTTAGGACTCAAAAATAATTTATTAAAATCAAAATATTTTATAGGACAAATAGGCTCCTTTTTTTAAGGAGATAAATAATTAGTATTAATATTTGGAAGATAAATTCTGGAATTTTGTGATTTATATGCAATGATGAGATGATGATGACGAATGCATGCATGTTTTAAATTTTTCAAAATTTTCCCAATTTTCGGGATGTTACAGACTACCACCCTTAAAAGGAATCTCGTCCCCGAGATTCGTAGAGGCTAGCAAAGAGATGGGTTCGGGGTATCTGGGTGGCTACCACCCTTAAAAGAAACTTTTGTGGCTTTTCTAACTCTCTTGTTTCCATTGCCGAGGTATCTCAAGTGTGTGGGCTATATCTTTAGTTGTTTGAGTTAAGCTTCATCATCCTTGACCTATACATATAGCATGTACTAGTATTTGAAATGAAGAAGTGCTGGAAAATAAATGCTTTTGGACTTACTGTTCACAACTTCAGGCCCACCAAATACTTCTTCCACATTGACATGATTGACGTGCCCTTTCTTGAATGGGTTAGGCTTAGCAGCATCTTGAGTCTTATTCTCGGGGCACTCATTTGCATAATGTCCTTTATTCTTGCACTTGAAACATGTCACCTGACTGGCATCCTTCTTGATGTCATGGTTGTGGCCATGCTGGACATTGCCATGGTTGTGTCCATTATGCCCATTGTTTTTGTAGTCATTATTGTTTACCTTGAATCCTCCATTTTGGTTATGATTGTGGTTGTTATGGCCATTTCCAGCTGAGTAATGGTTGCGATGCTTGTGAAAGGTGTGGCCACCACTTCCCTCATAAGGATGGTGCCTCTTGTGTGAAGGTTCAGAAAGGTACTTGCCCACAATGTGCTTCTTCCCCTGTTTTCTTCCTTCCTTAGGTTATTGTCCAAAGTGATAGCTTGATCCAGCAAGGCTTGATAGTTTGGAGCATATGCCACTGACAGTGGTATCTTCAGCTCACCATTCAGGCCACTGAGAAATTTATCCTTCCGCTTGGCATCTGTATCAATATCGTCAGGTGCGTACCTTGACAGGGAGCAGAAGTCATCCATGTACTCCTTAAGGGTTCTGTTTCCTTGCCTCAGGTTTCGAATTCATCCCTCTTCAAATTCATTATTCCTGAGGAGATGTGAGCATTGCGAAATCCCTCCTTGAATGCCTCCCAAGTCATTCCTTCCAAAGGATGAGTAACTTGATAGGTCTCCCACCAAGTTGCTGCGGGTCCTTCAAGTAGATGGGCAGTGAATCTCACCTACTCAGCCTCAGTGCATTCACATGTCACTAGATCCTTGTGAACTGAGCGCATCCAATCATCAGCCACTATTGGCTCGGTGGCAGAAGAGAAGCGAGTCTGTCAACTTGGGGTGGGGTGGTGGCGGGTTGTTGTTGTTGTTCTGGTTGTTGTTGTTCATCATAAACTGAGTCATGAACTGCATAAACTGGGCTTGTGCATCATTGTTGTTGTTCCCACTATTCTCCTCATTGTTGTTGTTGTGGTTATTGCGACGAGGAGGCATCTGTGGGTTTAGCATAGATGAGATAAAGATAGAGAGATCTAGGAAGAAAACTCCTACCCATACACAGCAGATCAAGGCAATTCATCTTAACAAACAACATCTAGCAAGCAACACAATCAAACAACCTTTTTCTTTTAAAATTCAAACTATTTCTTGGATAATTTCAAATTAAACAACTAAGAAGTTTTGGAAAACAAATAAGCTAATTAGTACTGCCATTCCACAAGTTGGTAGGTCAATAGACATCGCAAAAACATAACTAAATGTTAAGCTATTTTTGGTGGTATTCTACTCCTTCTTGAGTGCATCGAGTTCCTCCTCTATTTCCTTGAGTTCATCAAGGTGCTTCTGGGTGTTGTGAAGTCTAAATCAAAGTCTTTCTCCAAGGTATTCGATGGCCTCCCATGCTGCACTTCTTGCGGAATCAAAGAATGATGTTTGAAGTATTGGGTTGGTGAACATGCAGCAAACTTCGGTCTTGTGGTCATCATCTTTGCTTGTATATATGGAGTTGCACCTGATGACTCCCAAGTGCAGGAGATCAATTGTAGTACCTTTCGAATAGAAAAGGTTGTCGAACCCACGAGGAGCTGAAGGTATTGGTTATTAGAAATGATAAATAGACAATAAAAGATGCAAGTGTTTTTGGTATTTTCGATTGTATAATTGCAAGACAGTGACAATGCAGCAGGTAAATGGTAACAAGTAAAAGCTCTCAAAGAGAGAGAAAGCCCAATCCTCTATGTGTAAGAGGACAAGCTCAAGTGATGTGTAACTTATATGTGGAAAACGTTCCCGAGGGCGGCATGGATATTGCTAGGCATATAGATTTATTAAACAACACGTTGAATATCTTGTCTAGTTTTAATCTTCTTCGGACGGAGCTATTATTAGGTACAGCTAAATAAATAGACTAAACCCCTTATGATGGATCATGTGGCCAATTAAATGACAGCACAAGAATTATTAAGATATAAAATCCCACCATAGCATTACGCTCTAGGTCCCCGATACTAATACCCCGTAAAGTAACTTAATGATTCGGTCTCAGGCTTTCGTGTCCTCCCAAGTCTCCCTCACGCCATTACACTACGGTGTTCTCCTATGAGCCCATATAGGTGAAGTGTTGTGCAGTCGACGTTCGCACAACACCATCATAGAATCACACAAAAAGATAAACACTAGACAAAATACCAACACATGTCATATATAAATCATTGCCAATTCATCCTATGCCCTCAGGAACATACGGGAACTACTCACAACGTGCAAACATGGTGATGATCAGTGGCATAATGGTACAACACAATCTGAAAGTATAACTCACCAACAAATAATGACAAGTACTCAATCACAAACATGAATAGTAGCACAAGACAAGTATCTAGGGTATAGCAACTCTCAAACTACGAGGGGGACGGAGTGGATCACGGAGATGATGATGGAGATGGTGCTGGTCTTGGTGATGGTGATGATGTAGAGGCCTCCTCCCACGCCAAGGAGGAGAGGTGATGATGATGACGATGATTTCCCCCTTCTCCGGAGCTCCGGAGCAGCAGGATCTGATCCCCCTCGGAGGGAATCAGGAGTTTCGCCGCCGCCGCGGCCTCGGATGGACTTGGAAAAATTAGGGCGTTACTTTTCGGGCGAGACGGAGACCTCGTTAAAAAGCCCCAGGCGAGGAAGTGCCCGAGGCTCCATTTGGTGGGTCCCACGCGGTCAGGGAATCTGGCCGCGTGGGCCCACCCATTTTGGGCCTCGTGGCCTTCCTCGCTTGCTTCTTCTTCCCTCTGGTGTTCTCCCGAAGAAAAACCAGCTGTGCAATTTTCCTTTTATTAATTGGGCCTTCGTAGCTCCTGAAACAATAAAAACAGAAAAAGGAGGTTTTCTGCCTCCCAGAAATTAAATACTAAAAATAGGGACTTTGTAGGAAAGTCCCCTAAATCATCTAAAACATGTAAAAACAATGATATAATAATGCAAATAACATCCTAATATGGTGGTATAAGTGGTATAGATGATGATATAAAATGCACGTATCAACTCCCCCAAGCTTAAACCCTTACTTGTCCTCAAGTAAGTAAGGACATAGATCATTACATGCATCAATGGACTTATGGTTGATAAATAAATACGAGCATTGTATCATCATCATATTCAATTGCAATGTAAGATTAATGAATTAAAACTCATACACATAAGGGCAGCATAAGTAGAAGCTCTAGCAATCACCCCTTACACTTTGAAAGCAAATAACCATTGTATGTTGGACAATTGAATCACACTATTTTTAACATGCTTTTGCTCTTATGGCTAGCATCATAATGTTTAATACTTTACTGAAGTTTAAAGACAAGATAAACTCTCATTGGATAACAAGTTAAAGAAGACAAATGAAAAGACAGATATAAAATTATTTGCACCCTTGCTTCACTAGTAACTAGTGCAAACTTTAGTCATGGATGTTTCAATCAAGTTCTTATGCTCAAACAACCTTTATCTCACACTTTCCATGGCTAACCGAATCCTCGGGTGCCTTCCTTTCATACACTTTACAAGAGCATAAGTATTGACACATCCATGATCATTAATTTGCTCAAAAGATACTAGATTCTAACAAGAGTGTTTCATATCCTTTTCATTAACTATTCCCAACTTTTTATGCTACAAGACTATATCTCAACCTTAAACTTATTAATTCTCAAGTCATAATGACTCACTCTTTTCTTATTTATATTGAGCTAGATTCTACAATTGTCCAACATACTCAAGTTAATTAAATTCAAGGCAAGATGTGACTGAAACCTCTAAAATAAACCACGCTCATTTGCATGAGTGTTACCCATAAATCTCCAAACAAGAGAATCATGGATGACACCATACTTTAATATTCATTGATAAACCATAAGATAGGGATACATGATAATGCTCCATGAGCTCACACAAGCCTAAAAGAGATTGATAACTAAATGATAAAAGCAAAACACACCATGACTAGATAGATATGATAAACTAGTAAAGATAAAGACTAGGTGGAACTCCCCCAAGCTTGACGTTCTGCCAGTGCTTTCTCTGCTGCAGCCTCTTCTTTCTCATATTCTTCCTCCCATTCAGCCCTCTTCCATGGGAAAGGCCTCCCATTGTAGAAGGAGTTAGGTGGATCATTATACCTGAGGGTAGCAGCTGCTGCAATCTTCTTGAAGCGCTCTTCATACTCACAGTTTTGATTTTCCACATCCCACAGTAGAGCTTGATGCTTGTCCAACTCAGATGTGACATGTAGATACCTCTTCTCCAAGTCCTCCAGCCTCTCCTTGTACTCTTCAACCTTCTTCTCCAGCTCCAGGTTCATGAAGTGATGAGCATCAAGGCTGCGTTCAACAACAGTATTATACCTGAAGATCTTCTGTTCCAGGTCCTCCAGCCTCTCCTCCACCGTGCCAATGATCTTGGGAGCCTTCACCTCCTCTATGAGCATCGCGCCCTCCTTGAAGGACAAGGTCTTCATTGGTGCCATCACGGAGTTGAGGTAGCGGTTCACAACACCTCCCTTGGGGAAGCTCTCCCCCTCATGATCGGATCCGGAGCTAGACATGGCTAAAACCTGACAGACAGAAACAGCAAAAGCAAAGAACGCTCGAAAGCTCTCGGTACGAGATTAGATTGACGAAACGGGGTATATATTGACGGTTTTTAGGGCAAGACGAAGAGTCGGAGTCGAAAACGGACGAATCGGGACTCCGAGGGGCAAAAGGAGTGGGCCCACGCGGTCAGGGAATCTGGCCGCGTGGGACCCCCTCTTTTCCTTCTCGAAGCTCCGTCACGTCCAGTTTTCTTGTCCCACACGTTAATTTCCATAAAAAATGATGTCCGTAAAATATTACGCAATTCCGAGAAACTTTCCAGAGTAAAAGTTACCTTTTATTGATTTTGGATTTCTGAAACTGCAAACTTCTTTGCAATTACCTCCTCCGGTGTCTGTAAAATGAATTCCTCCACCTTTCCAATGAAGCTTTTTCCTGCAATATAATGTTTAAGGCGTTGTCCATTAACCACATGAGGTTTACCTTTCATATCACCATGAAGACGGATAGCTCCTGAACGGTATACTTCCTGTATCACTAATGGTCCCTGCCACTTTGAAGCTAACTTACCTGCAGAAAACTTGAAACGAGAGTTGTATAATAGCACTTGATCACCTACTTTGAATTCTTTCTTTTTAATTTTCTTGTCATGCCAAATCTTAACTTTTTCTTTAAACATCCTGGCACTTTCATAAGCTTCATTTCTCCATTCATCTAGTAGGTTTAAATCAAGAATTCTCTTCTCTCCAGCAGTTTTAAAATCAAAGTTCAATTGTTTAATAGCCCATCTAGCTTTATGTTCTAATTCAACAGGTAAATGACAAGCTTTTCCATAAACCATTTTATAAGGAGACATTCCCATAGGATTTTTAAAAGCAGTTCTATAAGCCCATAATGCATCGTTAATTTTAAGTGGCCAATCAGACCTAGACTTATTCACTGTCTTTTCCAAAATGAGTTTAATTTCCCTATTACTTAATTCAACTTGTCCACTAGTTTGGGGATGATAAGGTGATGCAATTCTATGGTTAACATCATATTTTGCCAAAGTTTTCCTAAGAATACCATGTAAGAAATGAGAACCACCATCAGTAATTAAAAACCTAGGAACACCAAACCTGGGGAAAATGATGTCCTGAAGCATCTTCATTGCCGTGGCATGATCTGCACTTTTGGTTGGAATTGCTTCCACCCACTTTGTAACATAATCCACTGCAACCAAAATATGAGTATGCTTTGTCTTTGATTCGGGGAAAGGTCCCATAAAGTCAAAACCCCACACATCAAATGGTTCAAGTGGTAAGGAATAGTTCATAGGCATTTCATTTCTCCTACCAATATTTCCTACTCTTTGACATTTATCACAAGATTTAACATATTCAGCACAATCCTTAAATAAAGTAGGCCAATAAAAACCAGACTGTAATACCTTTGCACCTGTACGATCTCCTGCATGATGTCCTCCATAGGGACTGTCATGACAATCTCTTATAATAGCCTGTTGTTCATACTCAGGTACACAACGTCTAATAATACCATCCACACTCTTCTTATAAAGAAAAGGATCATCCCAAAATAATGTCTAAGATCATAAAAGAATTTCTTTCTTTGTTGAGTAGTGAAGTGTGGAGGTAAAACTTTACCAACAATAAAATTTGCATAATTGGCAAACCATGGAGATGCAACTTTAGCACTAGAAACATTAACAATTGCAAGTTGTTCATTAACAAAGCTATCATTAATAGGAATAGGATCATCAGGTATATTTTCCATTCTAGAAAGATGATCAGCTACTTGATTATCTTCCCCTTTCCTATCAACAATGTGTAAATCAAATTCTTGCAATAGAAGTACCCATCTTATTAATCTAGGCTTAGCATCTTTCTTATGCATTAAGTATTTAATGGCAGAATGATCAGTATGCAATGTGACTTTCGAATCAGTAATATAAGGTCTAAACTTGTCACAAGCAAATAGCACTGCTAAAAATTCTTTTTCAGTTGTGGCATAATTCCTTTGAGCAGCATCAAGTGTTCTACTAGCATAATAAATGACATTCAGTTTCTTATCAACACGTTGGCCCAAAACAGCCCCAACTGCATAATCACTAGCATCACACATAATTTCAAAAGGCAAATTCCAATCAGGTGGTTGAATAATAGGGCACTTATTAAAGCATTCTTCAAAATATTAAAGGACTCAATGCAATCATCATTAAAAGAGAAAGGAACATCCTTTTGCAAAAGATTGGTTAGGGTTTTGATATTTTAGAGAAATCTTTAATAAACCTACGGTAAAAACCTGCATGCCCAAGAAAACTTCTTATACCTTTGAGATCCCTTGGGAATGGGAGCTTTTCAATAGCTTCTATCTTTGCTGGGTCAACTCTATTCCTTTCCAGAAATCTTATGCCCAAGAACAATACCTTCAGTAACCATGAAGTGACACTTCTCCCAGTTTAAAACTAAGTGTTGGTCTTCACAACGCTGCAAAACTTTGTTAAGGTTGAACAAGCAATTATCGAAGGAAGTACCATACACAGAAAAATCATCCATAAAGACTTCCATTATCTTTTCAATATAATCAGCAAATATAGCATTCATGCATCTTTGAAAAGTAGCAGGAGCATTGCACAAACCGAATGGCATTCTCCTATAAGCAAATGTACCAAATGGACATGTAAAAGTGGTTTTCTCTTGATCATCTTTATGAACAGGAATTTGGGAGAAACCTGAATAACCATCTAAATAGCAAAAGTGAGAGTGTTTAGATAACCTTTCTAACATTTGATCAATAAATGGCAATGGGTAATGATCTTTACGAGTTGCTTTGTTTAACTTCCTGAAATCAATACACATTCTATAACCAACAACAGTGCGTTGAGCTACAAGTTCATCCTCATCATTTGGAACAACAGTCATTCCACCCTTTTTAGGAACACAATGAACAGGACTAACCCACTTACTATCAGCTATGGGATAAATGATACCAGCTTCAATAAGTCTTATTACCTCTTTCCTTACCACTTCTTCATTTTTGGATGGAGACGGCGTTGATAATCAACAACAGGTTTTGCATCTCTCCAAATTAATTTTATGCATACATAGAGCTGGGCTTATACCTTTAAGATCATCAAGAGAGTATCCAATGGCTGGTCGGTGAGCTTTAAGCACATCAAGTAATTTCTCTTCTTCTTCAGCTGAAAGGTTAGCACTAATAATGACAGGATATATGCTCTTCTCATCCAAATATGCATATTTCAGATTTGTAGGCAAAGGTTTTAATTCAAAGCTAGGATCCCCTTTAGGTGGTGGTAGCACTCCTAAATTATCAGGTGGGATATGCAATTGTAATTGTGGTGGCTGTTGTGAAAGTATTTGTTCTAAAGCATCTTTTTCTTCTTCATTAAATGGTTCATCTTGATTAAGCATGTATCTTTCCACCACGTCTGTTGAAGCTACAGCTACATGAGCAAGAGTTTCAATTACATCTTCAGAAAATGGCTCTTTCTTTGAATGCTTATCAGAAAATTTAGAAAAGTTGAATGCAAGTTTTTCTCCAGCACAATTAATAAACACTTTCTCTTTAAGCAAATCAATTTCAGCACCAACAGTATGTAAGAAAGGTCTACCGAAAATGATAGGACAAAATGAATCTTGAGGGCAACCAAGCACAATAAAATCAGCAGGATATTTAATTTTACCTACCAATACTTCAACATCTCTAACAATTCCAAGTGGATTAATATAATCTTTATTAGCAAGTTGAATTGTCATACCTGTCTCTTCCATACTGATAGGATCAATATCAGGCTTGATTTCAAGATACAGAGAATATGGAATGACACTAATGCTTGCTCCAATATCACATAAGCCATGATAACTAGAAGTCCCAATAGTGCATGATATAACAGGCTTACCAACCTTGGCCGAATTGCCTTTAACAACTTTAGTAGCATCTTCACATAGATAAACATCAACAGGATCTTCTTCATTTAATTGTTTGATAATAGAGATTTGACTGTTGACTTCCATCTGTTCATAAGGCTGAGATCTTCTTCTTTTACTCTTGTTAGAAACAGCAATAAGTAAATTTTCCTTGACTTGGTTTGGATATGGTGGTGCCTCAACATACTCCTCAATTGTCAAGGATGACACTGGTTCTACCTGTTTAATAACTTTGGGTACAACAATAGATTGTTTAACAGGTTCAACATAAGCTTCAAACCCAGTTTTAGGAATACCAATATGATTAGCAAAAGATTTAGCTACCTCAATTATAACATAAGGATCAAGATTAAAAGTATCACTCAGATTTTTAAACAAGGTAGAAGTAGAGAAATTCTCTACACATGAATACTCATAGTCCAGATAGGGCTCATTACCTTTATCAAGATCCCAATGACCAGTATTCTCAGAAATAGTCTCCAATAAATTCCATGCTTCTTCTTCAGTATTATTTGTAAAGCTTCCACTAGATGAATTATCCAGAAATTCCTTTTGTTGCCTTGGTAGCCTCACATAAAAGTTTATCAGAATAATTTTCCTTGTAAGATCATGACAAGGATTCTTGCGGAGGAGTTCCTTTAACCTCCCCCAAGCTTGAGTAATACTTTCTCCCAGATGTGGCCAGAAATTAAATATATAGCAGCGGTTCTCATAAGCTTCTCTAGGAGTAAAATACTTAAGAAAGAAAACCTTCCTCAAAATACTCCAGTCCATAGTGACTTCTTCATCTAAAGACCTGAACCAAATACGAGCATTACCAGATAAAGACAGATATAACAGCTTCCTTTTTACCTGATCTTCAGAAATACCAGGAAGTCTAAATAAACCACATATAGCCTCAATTGTTTCCATGTGTTCACGTGCAGATTTAGTTCCATCTCCTGTAAATGGATTTTTCATAACTCTTTTAACATGACCAACGGGAATTTTATATCCCACTTTAGGTATCTCAGGCACAGTATTTCAACAGTTTTAGGAGCATAAGCACTTTCATATAGAGCAAGATGTAGCGAGGCACGATTCATAAATGCCATAGTAGCAATGAGATAAAACAGTAAATAAAATTCACCTTTCAAGTTTCCTTACCAAACTTCTTACCAATAGCGCTACGCTCCCCGGCAACGGCGCCAGAAAAGTATCTTGATGACTCCCAAGTGCAGGAGATCAATTGTAGTACCTTTCGAATAGAAAAGGTTGTCGAACCCACGAGGAGCTGAAGGTATTGGTTATTAGAAATGATAAATAGACAATAAAAGATGCAAGTGTTTTTGGTATTTTCGATTGTATAATTGCAAGACAGTGACAATGCAGCAGGTAAATGGTAACAAGTAAAAGCTCTCAAAGAGAGAGAAAGCCCAATCCTCTATGTGTAAGAGGACAAGCTCAAGTGATGTGTAACTTATATGTGGAAAACGTTCCCGAGGGCGGCATGGATATTGCTAGGCATATAGATTTATTAAACAACACGTTGAATATCTTGTCTAGTTTTAATCTTCTTCGGACGGAGCTATTATTAGGTACAGCTAAATAAATAGACTAAACCCCTTATGATGGATCATGTGGCCAATTAAATGACAGCACAAGAATTATTAAGATATAAAATCCCACCATAGCTCTAGGTCCCCGATACTAATACCCCGTAAAGTAACTTAATGATTCGGTCTCAGGCTTTCGTGTCCTCCCAAGTCTCCCTCACGCCATTACACTACGGTGTTCTCCTATGAGCCCATATAGGTGAAGTGTTGTGCAGTCGACGTTCGCACAACACCATCATAGAATCACACAAAAAGATAAACACTAGACAAAATACCAACACATGTCATATATAAATCATTGCCAATTCATCCTATGCCCTCAGGAACATACGGGAACTACTCACAACGTGCAAACATGGTGATATCAGTGGCATAATGGTACAACACAATCTGAAAATATAACTCACCACAAATAATGACAAGTACTCAATCACAAACATGAATAGAGCACAAGACAAGTATCTAGGGTATAGCAACTCTCAAACTAGGGGGACGGAGTGGATCACGGAGATGATGATGGAGATGGTGCTGGTCTTGGTGATGGTGATGATGTAGAGGCCTCCTCCCACGCCAAGGAGGAGAGGTGATGACGATGACGATGATTTCCCCCTTCTCCGGAGCTCCGGAGCAGCAGGATCTGATCCCCCTCGGAGGGAATCAGGAGTTTCGCCGCCGCCGCGCCTCGGATACTTAAAAATTAGGGCGTTACTTTTCGGGCGAGACGGAGACCTCGTTAAAAAGCCCCAGGCGAGGAAGTGCCCGAGGCTCCATTTGGTGGGTCCCACGCGGTCAGGGAATCTGGCCGCGTGGGCCCACCCATTTTGGGCCTCGTGGCCTTCCTCGCTTGCTTCTTCTTCCCTCTGGTGTTCTCCCGAAGAAAAACCAGCTGTGCAATTTTCCTTTTATTAATTGGGCCTTCGTAGCTCCTGAAACAATAAAAACATGAAAAGGAGGTTTTCTGCCTCCCGAAATTAAATACTAAAAATAGGGACTTTGTAGGAAAGTCCCCTAAATCTATACTACTATTAAAAGAGCAAACATGTTAGGATACATTAAATTTGATCCCTTCAATATTTGATCAAAGCTCCAGATCGCTCCAATGTTTAACAACTCAACACACCTTTTTATTTTGGTGATAATTACAAGGATTGCCACAGCTAAAAGAAATACTTCAACACCCGTGCCGACGCCGCAGCATCCTTAGAGTCGCCGCTGGCCGCTTGCTCTGCCGCCCTTTGCCTCGCAATTGACCGGGAAAAGCAACCACGAACAGCGAACACATATTACCCGCCACAGCTAAAATAAATATTTCAACACCCGTGCCGACGCCGCAGCATCCTTAGAGTCGCCGCTGGCCACCCTTTGCCTTGCAATTGACCGGGAAAAGCAACCACGACCAGCAAACACATATTACCCGTATTGACGTACGTCATGTGGCGACGTGCTCTCCGACCGGACGAGATGTGCGTCCTCCAGTACTCGCAGCCGACGTCCACCCTCGACGTGCTTGGCTGGGAATACTCGGTGCCTATGGTGATCGTGTCATCGCTCACCACGTCTTTCCCCTTCTTGCCGGTGATGGCGCCGTAGGTCTCCACGGCTTTGATGGCGATGGTGGCCGACGAGCAGCTAATGTGCACGACGGTCTGATCCGTGCTACCTACAAAAGAGATTCCGCCCGGCTTACCGAGCCATCGCCCAAGCAGGTCACCGCGTCCTTCTCCTATCTTCTTTTCATTATTTGCTGATCACCTCCCTCTATTAGCTTTTCCTATCAGAGAATTAGATGACACCGGTGCGGAGACACATGCAGCAGTTTGGCCCGGTTTCGTTGGTGATTGGTGAACTTCATGGTTGCAACCACATCTGGCCACCATCAAATTACTGATTCGTTCGTGAACTTGCTGGCCGTACTGAGCCATATTGCCGGAGAACAGTTGCAACAACAACATCATTTCTTTCTCTTTCTTTCCATGATATGGGGAAATGCCAAATTCGAGCCGTGAGGGCCAGCGTGAAGATTTTGACCTCACCATCAACAATTTGGTCGCGGATGTGATCAACTGAGTCATGTGCTACTCCCTCAAGAGCTATGAACGTAATATATCCACTTCAAATTATTCCCCAACCAATATATCCTCCTAATTTCTTGGTGCCAGGCAACTCACTCTGGTGTTTGATGAAATGTTAACTTGATGCATACTGCGTTGTTATGGTAACATGAGGTATCATCAAAAGAAATAATACACGTAGACCTTGATCTTTTCCTACTTGTAAATTGTCCCCTTTGATTATGAAGACGTGTGTTGCACGTACATACCAACTAGTCATCTAAAACATGTAAAAACAATGATATAATAATGCAAATAACATCCTAATATGGTGGTATAAGTGGTATAGATGATGATATAAAATGCACATATCAGCACCCACCAGTACTCTTGACCTTCATCCATGAAAGGAAATCCTTTGTATACTGCTTCTCCTTCAAATCCCAAGTTGTTCATGTTACTCTTAAGTGCTCTTGAAAACTCAGTCTCACATTGTAGAGTCATGGTCATCACTGGTCCTTTCTTGATGGATTCGATGAGGCTGGTCATCTAAAAACAAAAGCAGATACTATCAGAGGATAGATACTAGATGAGAGTATAAGAAAAGATAAAATGAGTTATTTATAAATTTTTGAAAACTGAATAAAAATATATTTTTAATCCTATGGTCAAAACCTATTTCTATCCAAACCTAGGGTCACGAACCTACTGGCAACACAGTGGTCTGATACCATCTATAGTGACCTCACCTTTTACTGAAGGTTGAGATCCATGTGTATCGTGCTAGTCCCTGGATCGACTTGCTAGCACACACAATTTAAGATGAAATATCATAACATTGCATCAAATTCTATTACACGATGATCTAGAAATTAAAAGGTTCGATACAAGGTGCATAGCTGAAGGTTAGCTCAAAGCAAAGCAAACACACAGCGAAAAGCAATTGATACAGTGAGCCCCATCATCTTCATGCGCCAGAGGCAAGCATGTTGGTTGTAGACTCGAAACCCTAACGAAACCTCACTCCTCGTCCGACGAACCTGCAACGGTGAGTTACAGCCCAAAATCATTGGGTCAGCACAATTGAACTGTGTTGGCAAATGACACCTATGTGATATAAATGGCTTCCTATCTTCTACATGTATATTTGGCTGAGTGGGGTTTTGGCTAGTTTGCAGAAAGCTGATTTTGTCCTATATTTGAAAAGACATTTTCTCATTTATAAAATAAGTCGGTACCACTGATTGAAATCAGTGAACCTTCTCCCCTTGTTCATCCTTCAAAATTTTATTAAAGAAATTGGCATGATGAGGTAACTCCATCAGTTCCTTGTCCAGCTGCTCAAAATGTCCGTAACTGGGGACACGGCTAAGATCTTAGTTTCGTGAGCTCTCGAGAGTGTGTGCACTTTCCCCAATAGACTCAATCAACCCAAACTTCCTAAACACTCATTTAGTGTGAAGAAAAGAAGAAGATTGAGACGAGATCTTTCAGAAGTAATCCACCTTTGTAACGGACATCTCCCAGAATCCTCCTACTGTCCGCCAGGCCGGTTTCTTACAACATACTTAATCAAGCCAGAGCCCATATTAGCTAGTGGCTGCACTGGAAGCTAATCTAAACTTGCAGTGACTTCGAAACCTCTTTGTTCCTGGGTGGCCGTCCAGAAGTGTACTACCTCAGGTGGAAACCACCACATACCATGGCCCTAAGTATAGTAGAAACTACCCAAGGTGATAACCACCATGGACGTGGCCCTGAGGTTCCACTCAACTTCATACCAACCAAGCAATTTATCTATCCACCCAGGTATTTCATTAAACTTAGTAGAATTTTTATCCTTACTCAACTACTAGTAAAACTTTCATCCATTGCATAACTAAGCAAGTATGCTAAGTTTAATGGATGCTATCTACAGGATATAGGGGTGGCTACACACTACATAGGATTTAGCATGGCATAGTATAATACCCAAGAATAATCCTATCATGCATACTACTGAAAACACCAAATGCAGAATAGTAAAAATAGTAGGACTTTTATGGGGTGTCACTTGCCTTGGCCAACTGAAGAGTTGTAGTTGCACTCTTCACAGTACGCAATACACTCCGTACAATCTATAAATAACACAAGCAAAACATACACACAGTTCAACACATGCACAAACAAGGAAAAATGATACGCATGTATGAATGCAAACAACATTGTTAAATTGTTAATCACTTTATTAGTTCTCTGGTTGCTAAAATGATGCATGATGACATGAGCAAAGTTTTAATGCAATAATATTCTTTGAAAACATTAGAGGGTTTAACATGCAAAATTGATACTTTTGTAGTTTATTGATCAATAAAATTGGCTTTAGTTTTCTCTGTTCAGAGGATGCAATTATTGACATTTAACAAAAGCATTCATTTTAAAATCATTTTAAAACTCAAGTTTTGAATTAAATGGCCGAAATGCCTCTCTGTATTTTGAACAATTTTAACAGATGCAAAATGCACAAATAATGATGCCAAATTAAACTACATGTCCAGAGCTTTCCAACGGTATAAAATTTGTTAAATTTGGAGTTTTGGTTTGAAAGTTACAAATTTCTAAAGTTTGGTTTGATTTCTGTTAATTTAAACAATCTCAGAAAATCTATTAAATCTCGGCCGTCCGATCTAACTTAAATCGACGCGCCAGATCTGGGGATACCCTTCGCGCTGCGATCTAATATGGGCCGCCCGATCGAGATCTAACGGCCCTGGTCCAATTGAACATAACTGGGCGGCGCCGGTGTGCCGGAGCAGCACCGGTGGCGGCGGCGCCATGGCCGGCGAGCACGTGCTCGAGGAAAAAGAGGGGGAGGGTTACTGCGTGCGTACCTAGTGACAGAGGGCGACACGGCGAGGTCGATGGTGGGGTCGCGGATGTCGGGGAGGTTTGGTTCGCCGGCAATCTCTCGCCGGAGTTGAGGAGGCGGACGGCGAGCTTCGGGTCGTGGACGAACTCGTCGACTCCGGGTCCTACGGCCACGAAATGGTGTCAGGGAGATGCGCGAGATGATGATGATGCCGTAGAAAGAAATGGGAGGGGATGGCGTCGGCTTGGCTCACCGGAATCGCCGTTGAATGGCGGCGGCCGAAGTGGTTCTTCCACGCCGATTTCGGAGCAGCCTAGCGGCGTTTGGGTGCGCGTGAGCTACGGAGACACTGCGGAGGGGGAGGGGGATTTAAGGGCGTGCTCGAGGGTGCCGTTGCGGATCCGGGGCGAGTGGAGCGCGTGCGCGACGTGGGCGACGACGTCGCGATTGTGGGCGCGGGGCGTGCGGGCGGTGGTTGAAGACGATGCTGACGGATAGGGTCCGCATGGCAGTAAGGGAGGGGAGAGGCAGGAGCGCGGGGCTGGGCTGCTGCTGGGTCGGCTCGGCCCAGTGGCAATCCACTCTCTTTTTTCGGTTCTGTTTCTGTTTCTTTTTCTGTTTCTTGTTATTTGAACTTAATTTTTAAATTAGCCTTGATTCAAATGTTTCCAGAAAAATATACAAAAATATGTTTTGGAAAGCTTATCCAAAATGGAACTCTTTGTTCCTACTTTAGGACTCAAAAATAATTTATTAAAATAAAAATATTCTATAGGACAAATAGGCTCCCTTTTTTTAAGGAGATATATAATTAGAATTAATATTTGGAAGATAAATTCTGGAATTTTGTGATTTATATGCAATGATGAGATGATGATGATGAATGCATGCACGTTTTAAATTTTTCAAAAATTTCCCAATTTTCGGGATGTTACACCTGGATCCAGTCGTTCGCGCGCCTCTCCAATCTCACGCAGTTTGCTGAGTTTCTGGACCTTGCCACCATCATCCAAGAAACACACCTCGTGGCTGATCAGGCTGATTCTATCAGGTGGCTTTGAACGGCCGATGGCTGCTACTCTGCCTCCTCGGCCTACTCCGCTCAGTTCGTTGGCTCCTTCCCAAAGTTTGAGCCCTCCAAGGTGTGGAGGGCCTTCGAGGAACTTAAGGCCAAGTTTTTCGCTTGGTTGGTTCTCCACAAGCGCATCCTGATACCCAATGATGCTATTATAACGGACGCCAGAAAACAGTCTTGATGGCGTGGAGTTACCTGCGTGAAAAGAATATGGGTTAGGTTGAGACTCCAAGTGCAGAGTGTATGTAGTAGTGGAAGACAGTTTTCCCCACGAGGGGTGACTCGAGGGTTTAATATCGAACTCTCGGGGAACCAGTATTTCAGGTGTTATCTCCTTATCCTTCTCTTGAGAACCTGCAACAAAATAAATAGTTTTGTGCCCTCAACCTCACCAAGTGGTTGTCAAGCACAAGGTGTGAGAATGATAATAAAATAAATATGCAAATAGTAGTAAATATGCAATGATGGTGGAAACAATGGTAAATGATATTTTTGGGTTTTTTTATAATGAATGCAAGATATAAAAGTGTTTTTGTATTTTCGGATTTAATAATGGCAGCAAACAAAAGTGGTGATAAAAGTGTTGGAAAGGTGTTTCTTATGATTAAAAATGGACCGGGGTTCATGGTTTCACAAATGCACTCTCTCTTGATAACGTGGTAGACAATGGAACACTAAAATTAACATGTAAGATGGCAAGACATGGTTTGACAAGTTATAAATATATGGGCATCTGATACGTGCATTTTATATCATCATTTATACCACTTATACCACCATATTAGGATGTTATTTGCATAATTATATCATTGTTTTTACATGTTTTAGATGATTTATGGGACTTTCATACAAAGTCCCTATTTTTGGTATTTAATTTCTGGGAGGCAGAAAACCTCCTTTTTCTTGTTTTTAATGTTTCAGGAGCTACAGGGACCCAAATGGAAAAGGAAAATTGCACAGCTGGTTTTTCATCGGGAGAACAGCAGTGGGAAGAAGATCGAAGGGAGGAGAGCCACGAGGCCCAAAGAGGGGGGCCCACGCGGCCAGATTCTTTGGCCGCGTGGGCCCACCATCTGGAGCCTCGGGCACTTCCTCGCCTGGGGCTTTTTAACGAGGTCTCCGTCTCGCCCGAAAAGTAACGCCCTAATTTTTACGAGACTATCCGAGGTCGCGGCGGCGGCGAAACTCCTGATTCCCTCCGAGGGGGATCAGATCCTGCTGCTCCGGAGCTCCGGAGAAGGGGGAAATCATCGTCATCATCATCACCTCTCCTCCTTGGCGTGGGAGGAGGCCTCTACATCATCACCATCACCAAGACCAGCACCATCTCCATCATCATCTCCGTGATCCACTCCGTCCCCTCGTAGTTTGAGAGTTGCTATACCCTAGATACTTGTCTTGTGCTACTATTCATGTTTGTGATTGAGTACTTGTCATTATTTGGTGGTGAAGTTATATTTTCAGATTGTGTTGTACCACTTATGCCACTGAATATCACCATGTTTGCACGTTGTGAGTAGTTCCCGTATGTTCCTGAGGGCATAGGATGAATTGGCAATGATTTATATATGACATGTGTTGGTATTTTGTCTAGTGTTTATCTTTTTGTGTGATTCTATGATGGTGTTGTGCGAACGTCGACTGCACAACACTTCACCTATATGGGCTCATAGGAGAACACCGTAGTGTAATGGCGTGAGGGAGACTTGGGAGGACACGAAAGCCTGAGACCGAATCATTAAGTTACTTTACGGGGTATTAGTATCGGGGACCTAGAGCGTAATGCTATGGTGGGATTTTATATCTTAATAATTCTTGTGCTGTCATTTAATTGGCCACATGATCCATCATAAGGGGTTTAGTCTATTTATTTAGCTGTACCTAATAATAGCTCCGTCCGAAGAAGATTAAAACTAGACAAGATATTCAACGTGTTGTTTAATAAATCTATATGCCTAGCAATATCCATGCCGCCCTCGGGAACGTTTTCCACATATAAGTTACACATCACTTGAGCTTGTCCTCTTACACATAGAGGATTGGGCTTTCTCTCTCTTTGAGAGCTTTTACTTGTTACCATTTACCTGCTGCATTGTTACTGTCTTGCAATTATACAATCGAAAATACCAAAAACACTTGCATCTTTTATTGTCTATTTATCATTTCTAATAACCAATACCTTCAGCTCCTCGTGGGTTCGACAACCTTTTCTATTCGAAAGGTACTACAATTGATCTCCTGCACTTGGGAGTCATCAAGATACTTTTCTGGCGCCGTTGCCGGGGAGCGTAGCGCTATTGGTAAGAAGTTTGGTAAGGAAACTTGAAAGGTGAATTTTATTTACTGTTTTATCTCATTGCTACTATGGCATTTATGAATCGTGCCTCGCTGCATCTTGCTCTATATGAAAGTGCTTATGCTCCTAAAACTGTTGAAACTACTGTGCCTGAGATACCTAAAGTGGGATATAAAATTCCCGTTGGTCATGTTAAAAGAGTTATGAAAAATCCATTTACAGGGATGGAACTAAATCTGCACGTGAACACATGGAAACAATTGAGGCTATATGTGGTTTATTTAGACTTCCTGGTATTTCTGAAGATCAGGTAAAAAGGAAGCTGTTATATCTGTCTTTATCTGGTAATGCTCGTATTTGGTTCAGGTCTTTAGATGAAGAAGTCACTATGGACTGGAGTATTTTGAGGAAGGTTTTCTTTCTTAAGTATTTTACTCCTAGAGAAGCTTATGAGAACCGCTGCTATATATTTAATTTCTGGCCACATCTGGGAGAAAGTATTACTCAAGCTTGGGGGAGGTTAAAGGAACTCCTCCGCAAGAATCCTTGTCATGATCTTACAAGGAAAATTATTCTGATAAACTTTTATGTGAGGCTACCAAGGCAACAAAAGGAATTTCTGGATAATTCATCTAGTGGAAGCTTTACAAATAATACTGAAGAAGCATGGAATTTATTGGAGACTATTTCTGAGAATACTGGTCATTGGGATCTTGATAAAGGTAATGAGCCCTATCTGGACTATGAGTATTCATGTGTAGAGAATTTCTCTACTTCTACCTTGTTTAAAAATCTGAGTGATACTTTTAATCTTGATCCTTATGTTATAATTGAGGTAGCTAAATCTTTTGCTAATCATATTGGTATTCCTAAAACTGGGTTTGAAGCTTATGTTGAACCTGTTAAACAATCTATTGTTGTACCCAAAGTTATTAAACAGGTAGAACCAGTGTCATCCTTGACAATTGAGGAGTATGTTGAGGCACCACCATATCCAAACCAAGTCAAGGAAAATTTACTTATTGCTGTTTCTAACAAGAGTAAAAGAAGAAGATCTCAGCCTTATGAACAGATGGAAGTCAACAGTCAAATCTCTATTATCAAACAATTAAATGAAGAAGATCCTGTTGATGTTTATCTATGTGAAGATGCTACTAAAGTTGTTAAAGGCAATTCGGCCAAGGTTGGTAAGCCTGTTATATCATGCACTATTGGGACTTCTAGTTATCATGGCTTATGTGATATTGGAGCAAGCATTAGTGTCATTCCATATTCTCTGTATCTTGAAATCAAGCCTGATATTGATCCTATCAGTATGGAAGAGACAGGTATGACAATTCAACTTGCTAATAAAGATTATATTAATCCACTTGGAATTGTTAGAGATGTTGAAGTATTGGTAGGTAAAATTAAATATCCTGCTGATTTTATTGTGCTTGGTTGCCCTCAAGATTCATTTTGTCCTATCATTTTTGGTAGACCTTTCTTACATACTGTTGGTGCTGAAATTGATTTGCTTAAAGAGAAAGTGTTTATTAAATGTGCTGGAGAAAAACTTGCATTCAACTTTTCTAAATTTTCTGATAAGCATTCAAAGAAAGAGCCATTTTCTGAAGATGTAATTGAAACTCTTGCTCATGTAGCTGTAGCTTCAACAGACGTGGTGGAAAGATACATGCTTAATCAAGATGAACCATTTAATGAAGAAAAAGATGCTTTAGAACAAATACTTTCACAACAACCACCACAATTACAATTGCATATCCCACCTGATAATTTAGGAGTGCTACCACCACCTAAAGGGGATCCTAGCTTTGAATTAAAACCTTTGCCTACAAATCTGAAATATGCATATTTGGATGAGAAGAGCATATATCCTGTCATTATTAGTGCTAACCTTTCAGCTGAAGAAGAAGAGAAATTACTTGATGTGCTTAAAGCTCACCGACCAGCCATTGGATACTCTCTTGATGATCTTAAAGGTATAAGCCCAGCTCTATGTATGCATAAAATTAATTTGGAAGAGGATGCAAAACCTGTTGTTGATTATCAACGCCGTCTCCATCCAAAAATGAAGGAAGTGGTAAGGAAAGAGGTAATAAGACTTATTGAAGCTGGTATCATTTATCCCATAGCTGATAGTAAGTGGGTTAGTCCTGTTCATTGTGTTCCTAAAAAGGGTGGAATGACTGTTGTTCCAAATGATGAGGATGAACTTGTAGCTCAACGCACTGTTGTTGGTTATAGAATGTGTATTGATTTCAGGAAGTTAAACAAAGCAACTCGTAAAGATCATTACCCATTGCCATTTATTGATCAAATGTTAGAAAGGTTATCTAAACACTCTCACTTTTGCTATTTAGATGGTTATTCAGGTTTCTCCCAAATTCCTGTTCATAAAGATGATCAAGAGAAAACCACTTTTACATGTCCATTTGGTACATTTGCTTATAGGAGAATGCCATTCGGTTTGTGCAATGCTCCTGCTACTTTTCAAAGATGCATGAATGCTATATTTGCTGATTATATTGAAAAGATAATGGAAGTCTTTATGGATGATTTTTCTGTGTATGGTACTTCCTTCGATAATTGCTTGTTCAACCTTAACAAAGTTTTGCAGCGTTGTGAAGACCAACACTTAGTTTTAAACTGGGAGAAGTGTCACTTCATGGTTACTGAAGGTATTGTTCTTGGGCATAAGATTTCTGGAAAGGAATAGAAGTTGACCCAGCAAAGATAGAAGCTATTGAAAAGCTCCATTCCCAAGGGATCTCAAAGGTATAAGAAGTTTTCTTGGGCATGCAGGTTTTTACCGTAGGTTTATTAAAGATTTCTCCAAAATATCAAAACCCTAACCAATCTTTTGCAAAAGGATGTTCCTTTCTCTTTTAATGATGATTGCATTGAGTCCTTTAATATTTTGAAGAATGCTTTAATAAGTGCTCCTATTATTCAACCTCCTGATTGGAAATTGCCTTTTGAAATTATGTGTGATGCTAGTGATTATGCAGTTGGGGCTGTTTTGGGCCAACGTGTTGATAAGAAACTGAATGTCATTTATTATGCTAGTAGAACACTTGATGCTGCTCAAAGGAATTATGCCACAACTGAAAAAGAATTTTTAGCAGTGCTATTTGCTTGTGACAAGTTTAGACCTTATATTACTGATTCGAAAGTCACATTGCATACTGATCATTCTGCCATTAAATACTTAATGCATAAGAAAGATGCTAAGCCTAGATTAATAAGATGGGTACTTCTATTGCAAGAATTTGATTTACACATTGTTGATAGGAAAGGGGAAGATAATCAAGTAGCTGATCATCTTTCTAGAATGGAAAATATACCTGATGATCCTATTCCTATTAATGATAGCTTTGTTAATGAACAACTTGCAATTGTTAATGTTTCTAGTGCTAAAGTTGCATCTCCATGGTTTGCCAATTATGCAAATTTTATTGTTGGTAAAGTTTTACCTCCACACTTCACTACTCAACAAAGAAAGAAATTCTTTTATGATCTTAGACATTATTTTGGGATGATCCTTTTCTTTATAAGAAAAGTGTGGATGGTATTATTAGACGTTGTGTACCTGAGTATGAACAACAGGCTATTATAAGAGATTGTCATGACAGTCCCTATGGAGGACATCATGCAGGAGATCGTACAGGTGCAAAGGTATTACAGTCTGGTTTTTATTGGCCTACTTTATTTAAGGATTGTGCTGAATATGTTAAATCTTGTGATAAATGTCAAAGAGTAGGAAATATTGGTAGGAGAAATGAAATGCCTATGAACTATTCCTTACCACTTGAACCATTTGATGTGTGGGGTTTTGACTTTATGGGACCTTTCCCGAATCAAAGACAAAGCATACTCATATTTTGGTTGCAGTGGATTATGTTACAAAGTGGGTGGAAGCAATTCCAACCAAAAGTGCAGATCATGCCACGCAATGAAGATGCTTCAGGACATCATTTTCCCCAGGTTTGGTGTTCCTAGGTTTTTAATTACTGATGGTGGTTCTCATTTCTTACATGGTATTCTTAGGAAAACTTTGGCAAAATATGATGTTAACCATAGAATTGCATCACCTTATCATCCCCAAACTAGTGGACAAGTTGAATTAAGTAATAGGGAAATTAAACTCATTTTGGAAAAGACAGTGAATAAGTCTAGGTCTGATTGGCCACTTAAAATTAACGATGCATTATGGGCTTATAGAACTGCTTTTAAAAATCCTATGGGAATGTCTCCT
The DNA here is from genome assembly GCA_947311845.1 of Poa pratensis. Taxonomy (NCBI): domain Eukaryota; kingdom Viridiplantae; phylum Streptophyta; class Magnoliopsida; order Poales; family Poaceae; genus Poa; species Poa pratensis. The sequence continues at coordinate 17,440,391 of CAMZMU010000113.1, forward strand.
TATAAAATGGTTTATGGAAAAGCTTGTCATTTACCTGTTGAATTAGAACATAAAGCTAGATGGGCTATTAAACAATTGAACTTTGATTTTAAAACTGCTGGAGAGAAGAGAATTCTTGATTTAAACCTACTAGATGAATGGAGAAATGAAGCTTATGAAAGTGCCAGGATGTTTAAAGAAAAAGTTAAGATTTGGCATGACAAGAAAATTAAAAAGAAAGAATTCAAAGTAGGTGATCAAGTGCTATTATACAACTCTCGTTTCAAGTTTTCTGCAGGTAAGTTAGCTTCAAAGTGGCAGGGACCATTAGTGATACAGGAAGTATACCGTTCAGGAGCTATCCGTCTTCATGGTGATATGAAAGGTAAACCTCATGTGGTTAATGGACAACGCCTTAAACATTATATTGCAGGAAAAAGCTTCATTGGAAAGGTGGAGGAATTCATTTTACAGACACCGGAGGAGGTAATTGCAAAGAAGTTTGCAGTTTCAGAAATCCAAAATCAATAAAAGGTAACTTTTACTCTGGGAAGTTTCTCGGAATTGCGTAAATTTTACGGAAGTCATTTTTTATGGAAATTAACGTGTGGGACAAGAAAATTGGAAGGAACGGAGACCCGAGGGAGAAAAGAGGGGGTCCCACGCGGTTAGATGCTTTGGCCGCGTGGGCCCACTCCTTTTGCCCCTCGGAGTCCCGTTCCGTCTCGTTTTCGACTCCGACGCTTCGTCTTGACCTAAAAACCGTCAATATATACCCCTTTTCGTTGATCTAATCTCGCACCGAGCGTTCTCGAGCGATCTTTGCTTTTGCTGTTTCTGCCTGTCAGGTTTTTAGCTATGTCTTCGGGAGACTCCTTCCAATGCTCCTCCATGGACAATGATGATGATGAACTCGAGGGCAACAGCCCCACGTCCATGTGGAGAAGGAATAGGAAGAGGAAGGACTACTCGGATGATGAAGACTACAAGCCCGACGAGGAGGAGATGGAGAAGGAGGAAGCGGAAGAGAAAGAATACAAGCCCTTCGTCGACATCGCACCTATTGCAACAGCACCACCTTCCTATCTCCGTTGCTGGTGTGAGGGTGAACGTGTCTCTTGGAAACAAGAGGCAGACGGCTCGCATGAGCACAGGAGGGAAGGCTCCTAGGCACGCACTTGCTAGCAAAAACGTGGTTTCTACTCTTATTGACAGGGAATTCAAGCGTGCCACCCAAGAGAACTATCCTGGTGAATGGGATCGTAAGATCCCTAATGTTAAAGTACCAAGCCCGGAGTGGAAGCCTCGCAAGGAGACGGTGGAGAAGAATCTCATGGAAAAACTGGGAGAAGCTGCAAGGGAGTTTGAAAAGGCCTACAACCTTATGATGAGCATTGTTGGAAAACTTGAAGATAATTATTATGAAGACAAGAAGAAAGAGCAGAAGTGGTTCTAGCAGGACGTCAAGCTTGGGGGAGTTCCACCTAGTCTTTATCTTTACTAGTTTATCATATCTATCTAGTCATGATGTGTTTTGCTTTTATCATTTAGTTATCAATCTCTTTAAGGCTTGTGTGAGCTCATGGAGCATTACCATTGAAAGGGCATGGCGCCCCCATGTGTGGTTTTGGTAATTAATGACAATCCCTATGGACTAATGGTTGCATTGAGTTATACTTGTAGTGTTTGTCCATAGACCATGCTTGAACTCCATATGTTGGATTCAAGGTTGATGCCATGAATATATTGATATAATGAAGTATTTGGCATCAAGATCAAGAAGAAGAGTATGTGATGACCAAGTTATTATTCAAGGAGTTATCCGATGATTGGTCATATGTGTTGAGCATATTGCAAGTATGTCTTGAAGAAAAGGATTAGTGATCATTCATGATTATCTTCAAGACATCATCTATTGAAAAGAGAAGAAAAGATACAAGGTTGATCAAGTATTGATCAACACACAAAACTACAAGATGTACCAAGTGGGATCATGTATCTCTTGTTATGGTAAGCAATTGTCCATATAGCTTTGTGAACTAACCCATGATATGTGTGTAGCATTTCTATGTGTGGTTAGGTATCTTTCTATGGGCTTGCATCAAATAAAGATTTCATATGGCCCATGATCGATGACGTCAAGTGGTGTTCGTCATCAATGTTGAGAAGCGCAAGTTCAAGAGGAGCATCTCGAAGAAATCCTAGGCTTGAAGCTTGCCACCCATTTAGAGATAATGTTCATGTGAAGATGTGCCTAAGAGAGGCTCTCCCATAGTGGAGTATGGGGAGCAATGTTTGAGTCTTCACCAAGCGAAGCGCAATCAAGAAAGGTTCTCCACTTGAAGAGATCAAGATCGACGTCATCTAGCTCAAGTGGAATGCGCAAGGCAAAGGTATGATAGGGTTTCTATTTTACCGGTCTCGTGGTACTAGTTGGGAGACCAGGTTATAGGATAGATACCGTACTATCAAGAGGGGCTCTCGATTGAGCTTTAGCGTATCAGTTGGAGAGAGCTCAAACCTTTGCATACTTGCCTTCATCATCTTTCTTGGTTCTTATTTGGATTTTCTCCTTGTTGGGTTTTGGTGCTTGTTGTGATCTTCATGACAAGCCCAAGTTCTCCGAAAATGGATTTCGTATGGAAAACTTGTTGCATTTTCAGGTTGGAAATATTATCGGTCCACCTTCGAGATAGGGTCCACATCTTCCCATGTGTGGTATCCCCTCTATATTTGTGACCCTTAATATTTCCACTTTTTGTAGTAAAGCTCTTGTCGCTACCTTTCCAACAGAATTGGATTCACCTGTTTTGGAGTTCGAACGAGAAAGTTATTGCATTTCAGTTTTGCTGTTTTTGTCTGTTTTACTCAAACAGGGAATCGGATTATCCGATCAACCTTGATTCGGATTATCCGATTCTCAAGATTGCTCGAATTCGGCTAAGGACTTTAATAGCAATGCATACTGGAGCCTTTCGGATTATCCGATCCACCTTGATTCGGATTATCCGATTTTCAAGTATTGCTCGATATTGGCTAAGGACTTCGTGTAGCCAGTTTTGTTGCATCGACACTGGAGATGTTCGGAATATCCGATATATGTTGAATCGGATTATCCGACTCAGTCGGATTATCCGATCCTAACTTATATCGAAATATCCGATTTTCCTGGCTGCAACGGCTCTTTTTCTGGGAGGGGTATAAATACCCCTCCACCTACCTCCAGCCTTCTAGCTTTTGCTGGAGCACGAAATTGCCCTCCATTGTTGACCTTCTTGAGCTTTGCTAACTCTCTATCCCTCCATGATTCTTGCCTCCATTTAGTGGAAAAAGAGAGAGGAGATCTAGATCCATTGTTCCACCAATCAATCTCTCCTCTAAGTGAGGGGTACCTTGTTGGATCTAGATCTTGGAGGAATTTGGTGTTCCTCTTTGTTCTTCCTCTCCTCTCCCCCAATAGCATTAGTTGCTTTGGTGGGATTTGAGAGTGAAGGATTTTGAGCACTTCTTGTGTTCTTGCCCATTGCATCGGTTGCATCGGTTTGAGTTCTCCACGGTGATACGTGGAAATCGAAGTTGAGAAGATTGTTACTCTTGGTACTTGGGGTGCCCTAGAGCTTGTCCTCTTGGGTACTTGGAGTGCCCTAGACGGTCCTTGTTGATCTCGGAGTTTTGGTGGCTCGCGCCCCAACCTTGTGTTTCTTGTGGCTTTGGGAGCCGCGAGAATTCGGTGAGAGCCTTCAATTAAGTTGTGGAGTGTGCCTCATCCTTGTACGGGTTTGGTGACCACCCTCGAGTGTCCCATAGTGGTTCGTGGCACTCTACATTGGTAGAGGCACGAAGGAGATTACGGTGTGCCATTTGACGGCTATTCGGGGATCACTTTGTGACTCCGCACCGCTCCAACGGAGACGTAGCTTCCATTGGGATGTGAACTTTGGGATAAATTATCGTTCCAAGTGCCTCGGTATTTCTATACGAGCTTCTTACTTATGCAATTTACTTTGTGATAGCCATCGAGCTTGAAGTAATATATCTTGCTATCACATAGTTGTATATCTTGTTTAGCATAAGTTTTGGTGCACATAGGTAAACCTAGCCTTGTTTAGGTTTTGTGCTTGATAAATTAAACGCTAGTTTTATTCCGCATTTATTCAAGCCTAAACCATAAAGAATTTTAAATCGCCTATTCACCCCCCCCCTCTAGGCGACATCCGTGTCCTTTCAATTGGTATCAGAGCGGGTTCTCTCCTTATTGGCTTCACGCCTGGAGAGTAAAGATGTCGTCTAGTGGACTAGTGCACAATGCTTCTCTTATATTAGATGGCACAAATTATGATGTTTGGAAAATTCGCATTCTTAATATTCTTCGGGTCATTGACCCATACATAGAGCGAATTCTAGATAGGGGTTATTCTCCTCCAAAGAATCCCAAAAGATTATCTTTGTTGGATGAGAATAATTCCTATCTAAATGCTCAAGCTTCTAATGTGATTTTCAATGCTTTGAGCGATGTAGTTATTATGTCGGTCTCTCCTTTTCGGAATGCTCATGAGCTTTGGACCAAGCTTCAAGATAAATATGATGTGTCCAAGAATTGTGGAGATGATTGTTGTCCCTCCACTTCCGGCCGTGATGAGTTCTCAACTTCTTCTACTTCACCTACATGTGGCAAGCCACAAAGTAATGCAATGGTGAGTAGTGATAGATATTGCAATAATGATAGTAAGCTTATTGTTGATGATACTTCACCACTATCTTATTGCAATGATTTATCTTTGGACTTAAACGCATCTAGAACCAAAAATGATCTACATGCTTGTGTTGATAGTCCTTGCATATCATGTACAAATTGCTTGATTAATCCTTGTGATGATATGCTCTCTATATCTTGTTGCCATGATAAAAATGGTTCTATTTCCTCTAGTATTTGTTTGGCTAACAATGTAGAGGAAACCGAACACTCCATGGAACAAGATATGGATTTAAATGGTGACTCAAGTAATTCTTCATCGTCATCATCATGTACTCACTTTTGCCTTATGGCTAAAGCTTCCGAGGTATCTCCTACTTTGGATCCCAATATACTCATGATGATAGTGATGAGGAAAATGAACAAAATGATAATGATGCTTCCATACTCGAGAAGGGTAAAATGGTTATTCTTTCTCTTTCAAAGAATAAAGATGCTCGTGCTAACTTCTTAGAAATCATGTCTACCCTTGTTAAGCGCAAACTTACCATTGAGGAGTTGGAAGCTCACATTGATGAAAGCTTAACCGCGAATACAAGTATGCGGAAGAGATCGCCGATCTCAAGGAAGCTCTTGAAGAAGAACAAACACAAGAGACTCTTGAGGAAACTTTTGCTCTCGAACTTTCTAAGTAAAGGGATCCCATGATAAATCTCTTAAAGTGGCAAATGATTTCAAAATAACAAATGGTAAGCTTATAGATGCGCATGCCAAACTCCTTGAGAATTTTGAGCACCTAGAAAATGGCTCTAGGGTCATTAAGGATGAGCTCATCAAACTCACCGAGTCTCATGCGCAACTTAAAGCTTCTCACTCTAAAGAGCTTGCCAAATTACTTTCTCCTATTGTCATAAATAATGATGCTTGTGCTACTAACTCTATCTCTTGTGAAGCATCCATATTAACGGAGAATGTTGAGCTAAGGGCTCAACTTGCATTGCTATCTAGCAAATATGGGAAATTGGAAGAAAGCCATGAAAAGCTCTCGAGCTCTCATGAGGATCTTCTAGTCTCCTATGATAAGCTAAAGATAGCTCATGAGGCTATTATTACAAAGGTGAAATCTTGTGAGTCTCATGTGGACAATGGCACAACTTCTACTCAACATGCTTTATTGCCATGTGCTAGTCCTAGTAATTCATCCACTCATAATATTGCTACATCTTGTGATGAATTACTTTCCATGCCTTTTTGCTCTAACAATGAAGCTTCTACTTCCTCTAGTGTTTTTGTTGATACTAACCATGTAGAGGAATTAAAAGAGCTCAAGGCCCAAGTCACTTCTTTGAAGAAAGACTTAGAAAAGCGTCATGATGGGAAGCCCACACTTGACAACATGTTGAGTGTGCAAAGACGTCCCAATGACAAGAGTGGACTTGGATTCAACTCCAATAGTAAGAACAAGTCCAATTATAACAAGAAAAAGAAGGGCCAAGAACAAGTCAAGAATTCGGCCAAGATCACTTGCTTCAAGTGCAAAGTTGAAGGGCACCATGTTAGATCTTGCCCTATGAAGAAGAAATCTCTTAGCAAGAAGCAACAAGGGAAGAGACCTCAAGTTCAATCTCAAGTTAATAAAGATGAAGAACGGTCCCTTCCCAAGAAGAACCATGGCATGCCTCCTCATGATGAAGCTTCAACTAAGAAGAAAGGAGGAAGCAAATGTTGCTACATATGTCGTGAGAAGGGTCATTTTGCTTCTTCATGCACTAGTGGTAACTTATCCAACCCCATAATAATTGATAATGCTTATTCTATTAGGAAGGATAAGGTTGGTAATGTGTTTGCCAAATATGTTGGAACTCAAAGTGGTGTCAAGAAAAGGACCATTTGGGTTGCCAAGCCTATTGTGACTAACCTCTTAGGACCCAACTTGGTTGGGGACCAACAAGTTAAAACTTGATCAATAGGTGTTGGTGGAGGGCATTGGAGACTTGGCTACATCATGAAGAATTAAGGGATCTTCATCAATTTTATTCTCTCAAGCCAAGTCATTTGGATTATATTGTTCTATCTCATATCCAATGTTCCTCCTTGCGGTAACTTGTGTTTAAATCATACATACATTGAAAGTTGCTTGCACCCTTGCATGTGTTTGGTTTTGTACCTTGCTAATGTTTGCATGTGTTGTGCTCTCTACTTACTTTTCTTGAGCAATCAAGTATGTGTATGTTGGTTTGCACACCATGTATGTGTGAGTTTGTGTTGAGCCATTTGTATCAATTGCTTATATCTTAATTGGCTCTTTTTGAGAGATTAATGGACTATCCCATTTTGGGGGAGTGATATGTTTGCACACTTCACAATCCTAAAAATGTGTATACATGAGTACTACCACTTAGTGTTGATATATCAATTTTATCTAGTCTCTATATGGTATGTCATTCTCATGAGAAATTCAAATTCTATAATGTCCATTAATTATCTCGAGTTGAGTTCTATTTGCCTCTTGTGGAGAATGGATGCTTTATCACATTATGGGGGAGTAATAAGCTATGTGCATATTACAAGCCTAGAAAATGTGAACATGTGAGGTATTGCCACGTAGAATTGATATTCTAAATTATCTTGCTCCTATGCGGCTGGTGCTCAAACAAGTTCCACTTTGCTTAAATGATTTTGTTTCTCATAGTTTGGATCTTGTTTGAAAGAAATGTTCTTGGTATGGTTCTCCTCCAACATGATATTATATATCCATTTGGGAACCGATTGCTTCAAGCAACTCTTTATAGTTGCTTTGCTTGTTCGCGTGAATACTGAAAGCTATCAAGAACATATATCTACCTAAGCATTGCTCTTAAATCTTATCCTTTGCCTTATGCTTATGTTGTGAATATGATCTTGAATTTCACTCCAATATACCACCGAGAAATATCTCCATATACTCCTTGTCCTTGACAAGTGATACTCATAATTGTGGTGAAATTTGTAGATCGTCTTCATGTTGGCTCTTGATTTTATTGCCTTATTCCTTGCCAAAAATTAATGTGATTTAACTCCTTTTGTCTTCCTTACCTCTTGTGGATCATTTTGCTTTACTCAAACTTTCCTAGTGTTTTATTTGGTGTAGGAGAGGCATTGATCCCATCATTGTGCACCTTGCATTCAAAGGCTACTTATAGATAATGCACTATTCTTGGGTGAGCTATCCTATATTGAGTACAACTTATATTTTCATTAGTATTGGATCTCATTGCTTTTTCTTGATATATGACTAGTGTTTGAATAGATATTTGAGAGCGATGATTCCATGTGTGTGCATTGTGTATTCAAATACAAGATCATAAAATAATGCACTTTTGTTGGGAGAGCTATCATGTACCTTTTTAAACACTATTTATATTCTATTTGTATTTGATCCTTTCCATTGGTCTTTGATCCCGATGACATGTCTCATGGAAGACAAACCTTTTTGGCTTGGTACTTTGTACCATCATGAAAAGTGTAGAGGGTGTGGTTTATTTATTGGAACCCCGCTCTTTCTTTTGAGAGTTTGTCCCAATTGGCATCTCTCTTTGGGAGTGGGTTATATCATTCGTTGATTAACATCTCTCTCTCTTTTGGTATCTCTTTTGGAAATTTGATATCTAGTCCTTTTATATATTGATTAATTGGTATCTTATTTTTTTTGATATTTTATCCAATTGGTATCTTATCAATTATGTGTTGATTTGCTTTTAGTTTCAATTGGCTTCTCTAAATCAATTTTTGATTTGGATCTTTGATATAATTTGGACCCTCTTTGATCTCTTAATATTTGTCCAAATTGTATCTCCCTTTGGTTATTGAAGGTCATAGGCATGCATATCTACTACATGTTTATTTTATGGCATGCTTTCCTTCTTTGTGCCAATATATAGGGGTACTCCACGGAATCCTAAATCGGCTAAGATGTGCATGAAATTCAATTTCATATCTATATGCACATATTTATGTGGAGTTCCTTCTATGTATTGTAGTTTGACTAACTACTTGGACCCAATTAGTTTGGGAACAATTTTACTTGAATGTGTTTTAGGTACATGGAGATGCATTGGATGCTTGTCTCATTTACAATGAAAGTATCTTCACCACATGCTTATTGGAGCCAAGCGAGGATGGTTGATGAAATTTTATCTACTACATCAACCCAATGTCATCTCGGTAACAAGTATTCACCCTCATGCATACTTTTCTAGCATCCAACCTTGGGTAGGTTGCATCATGGCATGAAAAGTATTTATTTGCTTTTGTTGTAGCATTGCAAATTCAATATAGCTCTTATGATACTTGTTGCTTTCCTCAACGTGTCCCAACTATCTCCTTTCCCTTAGTGATATTTGTGATGCTTGTGTTGAGGTTGAATTTGAAGTTCATTATTATACAATATGAGAATATTGAGCTATGGGCCATGATCCTAAACAAACATCATATGTGTATATGTTATGACTTCCCTTTGGATATCGTGTTTCTTTTCCTTAGTAACTAATTTTATGTGTACATGTTTCTTTGTGGACACTTAGAAACTTATATACATGAGAGAAATTACATCTTTACTCGATATCCTAATTCTTCGGTGTCACCTCTTTTACTCCGTTTTTGATTCTTTGGCGTGACTCCGAAAAGAATTTGATTTATGAGTGCATATCCTATTTTGTCACATCTTGGTGCTCTCATCTTGGTGAATATCTTGCTTGTCTTACAAGCCAATAATCTTCACCATGGATATGTCACAAGCTTTGTTTTTCATTTGCATCTTATTGAGCTTGTGAATTCGTTTGTTTTTGTGTTTTAGAGGATACCGGAGGAGTGAGGATTCCATGTTTGGACACCTTGTATTCAAATACAATAATTCTAAATTGTGTACAAATATTGGGGAGCTCCTCTATTTTCTTTAAAACACTCTTTTGCCCAAATCATAATATCTTGTGTTTATTTGGTTAGTCGGATCTTTTTGATTGCTTACTTTTTATTTGGAGAATTGTAAAAAGTTTTCCATATCATTCTTTTGCAATCTTTGGATCCTCAATATAGTTTGTGCTCTCTCCAACTATTCGTCATTGGATATGTGTATTTGATTTCACTCATATTTTGAGAAATGCACACGTTTTGGGGGAGCTCATACTATATTGACCTTCTAAGATTTTTCGCCCATTTTGGAAATGGATGCCAATGGGGGAGAAGTTTTATAGGGTTTAAGGGAATTTGGTGTTATGCTTTTGTTTTGGACATAAGCATTTACCTTTCATGCTCATGCATCCATGCTTGTTGATTTGCATGGTTGCTTAATTCACAATATAAACCCTTGTAAAAGAGATTGTCATCAATTACCAAAATGGGGGAGATTGAAAGGGCATGGTGCCCCATGTGTGGTTTTGGTAATTAATGACAATCCCTATGGACTAATGGTTGCATTGAGTTATACTTGTAGTGTTTGTCCATAGACCATGCTTGAACTCCATATGTTGGATTCAAGGTTGATGCCATGAATATATTGATATAATGAAGTATTTGGCATCAAGATCAAGAAGAAGAGTATGTGATGACCAAGTTATTATTCAAGGAGTTATCCGATGATTGGTCATATGTGAGTTGAGCATATTGCAAGTATGTCTTGAAGAAAAGGATTAGTGATCATTCATGATTATCTTCAAGACATCATCTATTGAAAAGAGAAGAAAAGATACAAGGTTGATCAAGTATTGATCAACACACAAAACTAAAGATGTACCAAGTGGGATCATGTATCTCTTGTATGGTAAGCAATTGTCCATATAGCTTTGTGAACTAACCCATGATATGTGTGTAGCATTTCTATGTGTGGTTAGGTATCTTTCTATGGGCTTGCATCAAATGAAGATTTCATATGGCCCATGATCGATGACGTCAAGTGGTGTTCGTCATCAATGTTGAGAAGCGCAAGTTCAAGAGGAGCATCTCGAAGAAATCCTAGGCTTGAAGCTTGCCACCCATTTAGAGATAATGTTCATGTGAAGATGTGCCTAAGAGAGGCTCTCCCATAGTGGAGTATGGGGGAGCAATGTTTGAGTCTTCACCAAGCGAAGCGCAATCAAGAAAGGTTCCCCACTTGAAGAGATCAAGATCGACGTCATCTAGCTCAAGTGGAATGCGCAAGGCAAAGGTATGATAGGGTTTCTATTTTACCGGTCTCGTGGTACTAGTTGGGAGACCAGGTTATAGGATAGATACCGTACTATCAAGAGGGGCTCTCGATTGAGCTTTAGCGTATCAGTTGGAGAGAGCTCAAACCTTTGCATACTTGCCTTCATCATCTTTCTTGGTTCTTATTTGGATTTTCTCCTTGTTGGGTTTTGGTGCTTGTTGTGATCTTCATGACAAGCCCAAGTTCTCCGAAAATGGATTTCGTATGGAAAACTTGTTGCATTTTCAGGTTGGAAATATTATCGGTCCACCTTCGAGATAGGGTCCACACCTTCCCATGTGTGGTATCCCCTCTATATTTGTGACCCTTAATATTTCCACTTTTTGTAGTAAAGCTCTTGTCGCTACCTTTCCAACAGAATTGGATTCACCTGTTTTGGAGTTCGAACGAGAAAGTTATTGCATTTCAGGTTTTGCTGTTTCTGTCTGTTTTACTCAAACAGGGAATCGGATTATCCGATCAACCTTGATTCGGATTATCCGATTCTCAAGATTGCTCGAATTCGGCTAAGGACTTTAATAGCAATGCATACTGGAGCCTTTCGGATTATCCGATCCACCTTGATTCGGATTATCCGATTTTCAAGTATTGCTCGATATTGGCTAAGGACTTCATGCAGCCAGTTTTGTCGCATCGGCACTGGAGATGTTCGGAATATCCGATATATGTTGAATTGGATTATCCGATTCAGTCGGATTATCCGATCCTAACTTATATCGGAATATCCGATTTTCCTGGCTGCAACGGCTCTTTTTCTGGGAGGGGTATAAATACCCCTCCACCTACCTCCAGCCTTCTAGCTTTTGCTGGAGCACGAAATTGCCCTCCATTGTTGACCTTCTTGAGCTTTGCTAACTCTCTATCCCTCCATGATTCTTGCCTCCATTTAGTGGGAAAAGAGAGAGGAGATCTAGATCCATTGTTCCACCAATCAATCTCTCCTCTAAGTGAGGGGAACCTTGTTGGATCTAGATCATGGAGGAATTTGGTGTTCCTCTTTGTTCTTCCTCTCCTCTCCCCCCAATAGCATTAGTTGCTTTGGTGGGATTTGAGAGTGAAGGATTTTGAGCACTTCTTGTGTTCTTGCCCATTGCATCGGTTGCATCGGTTTGAGTTCTCCACGGTGATACGTGGAAATCGAAGTTGAGAAGCTTGTTACTCTTGGGTACTTGGGGTGCCCTAGAGCTTGTCCTCTTGGGTACTTGGAGTGCCCTAGACGGTCCTTGTTGATCTCGAGTTTTGGTGGCTCGCGGATAGTTGGGAGCCTCCAATTAAGTTGTGGAGTCGCGCCCCAACCTTGTGTTTCTTGTGGCTTTGGGAGCCGCGGGAATTCGGTGAGAGCCTTCAATTAAGTTGTGGAGTGTGCCTCATCCTTGTACGGGTTTGGTGACCACCCTCGAGTGTCCCATAGTGGTTCGTGGCACTCTACATTGGTAGAGGCACGAAGGAGATTACGGTGTGCCATTTGACGGCTATTCGGGGATCACTTTGTGACTCCGCACCGCTCCAACAGAGACGTAGCTTCCATTGGGAAGTGAACTTCGGGATAAATCATCGTCTCCAAGTGCCTCGGTATTTCTATACCCGAGCTTCTTACTTATGCAATTTACTTTGTGATAGCCATCGAGCTTGAAGTAATATTCTTGCTATCACATAGTTGTATATCTTGTTTAGCATAAGTTGTTGGTGCACATAGGTAAACCTAGCCTTGTTTAGGTTTTGTGCTTGATAAATTAAACGCTAGTTTTATTCCGCATTTATTCAAGCCTAAACCATAAAGAATTTTAAATCGCCTATTCACCCCCCCCCCCCTCTAGGCGACATCCGTGTCCTTTCAATCATGTATCCCTATCTTATGGTTTATCAATGAATATTAAAGTATGGTGTCATCCATGATTCTCTTGTTTGGAGATTTATGGGTAACACTCATGCAAATGAGCGTGGTTTATTTTAGAGGTTTTAGTCACGTCTTGCCTTGAATTTAATTAACTTGAGTATGTTGGACAATTGTACAATCTAGCTCAATATAAATAAGAAAAGAGTGAGTCATTATGACTTGAGAATTAATAAGTTTAAGGTTGAGATATAGTCTTGTAGCATAAAAAGTTGGGAATAGTTAATGAAAAGGATATGAAAACACTCTTGTTAGAATCTAGTATCTTTTGAGCAAATGAATGATCATGGATGTGTCAATACTTATGCTCTTGTAAAGTGTATGAAAGGAAGGCACCCGAGGATTCGGTTAGCCATGGAAAGTGTGAGATAAAGGTTGTTTGAGCATAAGAACTTGATTGAAACATCCATGACTAAAGTTTGCACTAGTTACTAGTGAAGCAAGGGTGCAAATAATTTTATATCTGTCTTTTCATTTGTATTCTTTAACTTATTATCCAATGAGAGTTTATCTTGTCTTTAAACTTCAGTAAAATATTAAAACATTATGATGCTAGCCATAAGAGCAAAAGCATATTAAAAATAGTGTGATTCAATTGTCCAACATACAATGGTTATTTACTTTCAAAGTGTAAGGGGTGATTGCTAGAGCTTCTACTTATGCTGCCCTTATGTGTATGAGTTTTAATTCATTAATCTTACATTGCAATTGAATATGATGATGATACAATGCTCATATTTATTTATCAACCATAAGTCCATCGATGCATGTAATGATCTATGTCCTTACTTACTTGAGGACAAGTAAGGGTTTAAGCTTGGGGGAGTTGATACGTGCATTTTATATCATCATTTATACCACTTATACCACCATATTAGGATGTTATTTGCATAATTATATCATTGTTTTTACATGTTTTAGATGATTTATGGGACTTTCATACAAAGTCCCTATTTTTGGTATTTAATTTCCAGGAGGCAGAAAACCTCCTTTTTCTTGTTTTTAATGTTTCAGGAGCTACAGGGACCCAAATGGAAAAAAGGAAAATTGCACAGCTGGTTTTTCATCGAGAGAACAGCAGTGGGAAGAAGATCGTAGGGAGGAGAGCCACGAGGCCCAAAGAGGGGCCCACGCGGCCAGATTCTTTGGTCGCGTGGGGCCCACCATCTTGAGCCTCGGGCACTTCCTCGCCTGGGGCTTTTTAACGAGGTCTCCGTCTCGCCCTAAAAGTAAAGCCCTAATTTTTACGAGACTATCGAGGTCGCGGCGGCGGCGAAACTCCTGATTCCCTCCGAGGGGATCAGATCCTGCTGCTCCGGAGCTCCGGAGAAGGGGGAAATCATCGTCATCGTCATCACCTCTCCTCCTTGGCGTGGGAGGAGGCCTCTACATCATCACCATCACCAAGACCAGCACCATCTCCATCATCATCTCCGTGATCCACTCCGTCCCCCTCGTAGTTTGAGAGTTGCTATACCCTAGATACTTGTCTTGTGCTACTATTCATGTTTGTGATTGAGTACTTGTCATTATTTGGTGGTGAAGTTATATTTTCAGATTGTGTTGTACCACTTACGCCACTGAATATCATCATGTTTGCACGTTGTGAGTAGTTCCCGTATGTTCCTGAGGGCATAGGATGAATTGGCAATGATTTATATATGACATGTGTTGGTATTTTGTCTAGTGTTTATCTTTTTGTGTGATTCTATGATGGTGTTGTGCGAACGTCGACTGCACAACACTTCACCTATATGGGCTCATAGGAGAACACCGTAGTGTAATGGCGTGAGGGAGACTTGGGAGGACACGAAAGACTGAGACCGAATCATTAAGTTACTTTACGGGGTATTAGTATCGGGGACCTAGAGCGTAATGCTATGGTGGGATTTTATATCTTAATAATTCTTGTGCTGTCATTTAATTGGCCACATGATCCATCATAAGGGGTTTAGTCTATTTATTTAGCTCTACCTAATAATAGCTCCGTCCGAAGAAGATTAAAACTAGACAAGATATTCAACGTATTGTTTAATAAATCTATATGCCTAGCAATATCCATGCAGCCCTCGGGAACGTTTCCACATATAAGTTACACATCACTTGAGCTTGTCCTCTTACACATAGAGGATTGGGCTTTCTCTCTCTGAGAGCTTTTACTTGTTACCATTTACCTGCTGCATTGTTACTGTCTTGCAATTATACAACCGAAAACACCAAAAACACTTGCATCTTTTATTGTCAATTTATCATTCTTACTAACCAATACCTTCAGCTCCTCGTGGGTTCGACAACCTTTTCAATTCGAAAGGTACTACAATTGATCTCCTGCACTTGGGAGTCATCA
Organism: Poa pratensis; assembly: GCA_947311845.1. NCBI lineage: Eukaryota > Viridiplantae > Streptophyta > Magnoliopsida > Poales > Poaceae > Poa > Poa pratensis. The sequence goes on from CAMZMU010000113.1 coordinate 17,455,527, forward strand.
GCATCACGTCCTAACATAGAAATCTCAAGTATAAGTTGTTCTCTCTCTTATGCTCTACCAAGATGCGAACTAAATCATAACACCTTAGTAATTAAGATAAATCTGAGCATAACAATAAGTTCAATGACATGAAGTTAAAATAAGAACATGCTAGATCTAGTCATGGAGGTAGTGGCCAAGGTCACATCCACTCTCCGGTAGCATGGTATTTTTGTTTATCCCTAGTGAGGCAACAAAGTAAGGTAGAAAACCCAAGTGGATCGCAGAACTATCTGTCACGTTCACTGCACTAGCCACCCCCCGTTACTCCAACTAATGCACACGTTCCCCCTCACATGCTCTCATAAACATGCTTGATCATGACAAGTAAATAAGAACGGGGTACATAATATGCATCTACTTTCATAACTGAAACAAAACCATTGCAATCTCAAACATGTATTAACTCATAATAAAGATCCACCACAAAGGAATTACATAGATGACCGTAATCATGTTCAGCAGCTCATACGGTACTAATTAGTGAAGCTCATAGAGAGGAGAGACATAAGTTACTTCCACAAACCCATAGTCCAGGGGTGGACTACTCCCCTTCATCATGGTGTCGGTGGAGATGTTGTTGGAGGGGAAGGAGACCACCCGGCAGCGCCCCGCCGGAGTTTTCCCCCTCCAATCTTCAGCTCCAGGTCTCTGTTTCGTGGTTTCTGTTTTCGGCGGCGCTCCCTTTCGCGAAAGCCCTGGGGGGTCTATATATAGTCGTTTTTAGGTCAAGACGAAGCTTCGGGAAGAAGGATCGACGGCAGCGGAGGCCCGAGGGCCAGGATGGGGGTCCCACGCGGTCAGGGAATCTGGCGTGTGGCCCACTTTTTGGCCTTCTGGTCTCCGTTTCTTCGATTCCTTTGCGCCTACGTTTCGTTCCTTCCAAAAAAGTGATCCCCGTAAAATTTCAGGTCATTTGGACGTCGTTTGGTCGCCTGAAACAAAATATAGAAAAAGGGGTTTTCTGACAGCAGGGTTAATTCCAGAAAAATGGGGAGTTGTTAATTATCCCCAAAACTCAATATAAATCATGAATATAACCCTTATATGATGCAAATAACATGGAATAACATGTAATAAAATGTAAAGTTCATGTATGCATTTTACATGCATCAACATCCCCAAGCTTAACCCATGCTCGTCCCGAGTATGAAGGTGATAAAACTAACATGGACTTTGCATTTTAATACTATCAATGGATATCAAAGGTGATTACTATTGCTACATAAGTCAAATGATTCATTCTTCAAAGGAATAACAATATGCAAGATAAATTATGAAGTGATATCAAATACTCAATGTAAAGATGTTCAATGATAAATTCACAAAGTGTAACATAGAAGAAAGTACTATGGACCAAATGTATGCATAATGAAAAGTAAAAACATCCTATGGTGGTCATAGAGTACTTCTTATGAAAACTGAATATAAAAGGTGGACACTTTGGATAGATAAATAAGTAGAGGTAAAGCATGAATAAGTTTCATCTAACTTCCAAACACTTCTACTTAAGTTAATGCTTGCAATGTGGTAGTCATTGGTGTGGAGCTCTCATTACCCCTATCATAGCATCTTGAATGATTAATGTTTAAAGTGAAAGCAAATATGAGTGGTGTGCTTGACAATGTATTGGTTGAATGTCTCATGTCCCTTGAATACAAGTACCTACACCATGTGTTACTCACTTTGGTCCACAAAGTAAATTCAAATAAAGGTCATTGCAAGTAATAATAGTATCATCAAGAACTGCACTGGGGTACCTCTTGCCCCTTGACATGAACAAGCCCATGTCAAAACAACAAGACAAACAGACAATGAACAATCTCAGCACTCTTTTATTTACTATGGGTATAGCTTTTTATTATGAGGTGCATCACTGAATGAACATTATGGTTATGCTGTAAATTTCCACCATGAATGATGCATGGCTTAGATTAGCGGCCCAGGCATTTCTCTAACCATTTATACAAACTCTTTGAACTTACTAAGTATCCACATTCATTTCACCCATGATAGGCATCCATAAACAAAAGTACATGACATCAACTAAATATAAATAAGTGCAATGTTGAAAGCTTGCCATGTGACAGCACATATGGGCTAACTCCCAACCAAAACTATTGTCAAGCCCACAACTTCATAATTTTAATCACAATGGTTCATGCTTATTAAATGCAATAAAAGTAAATTGTGCATCAAGTTCGTGAGAGCTTTTAACCAATTTTTCCCATGACAATCAATAACATAAGCATTTAAATTCAGAAATGTAGATAACACAATATAACATGATAAACATACTTGGAATAGCATAAAGCTAATAGGTAGATATGGTGGACTCACTGGAAAAACTTTGGTTGAAGGTGTTGGGAAACAAGCTTTTTACTTGTTGTAATTTTTGGGCTAGCAATAGGGAGAAAGTTGACCATCTAAATGCATGCATAAGTGTCCATAGAACTAATCAATCCATGTTAAACCAAGTAAAGTTAAAATTCAACATCTAAACATGGTAAAAGATAGCTCTTGACAACACACTTGCAAATTAACATTCATTCAAAGCACATGAATTATGCAACTATATGTATCTTTTAAAATCAACTCAAACATCCCTATCCCAATATATTTAATAGCATCCAACATAATTCAACCCAAACTTCCAGTAGCTCTCTCATATATAAATGATAGTGGTGGTCTTATAAAAATCAAACCGAAATAACAAAAGCAAAAAAAACAGACGCTCCAAGTTTATACGATAAAGTGCTTTGATCGAAAAACAGAAGTTAGACGTGTGCAAACCGAGAGTGTGTTGGTCTAGTGGGGTTGTCTTGACATCCCCAAGCTTATGGTCTTCACCATCCTTGGATAGCTCTTGGTGCAGCTCCTCTAATCCCTGTGAAAAAACTTCAAAACACCGTTTCTCCCATTTCTTTTCTGTGGGGTGATATTAGTAGTGATAAACAAATAGGTTCCTTGCTGCATAAAATCCTTAGGCAAAAATTCATATGAATGTCCAGAGAGTATATAATGTTGTATGCCTACTCATAAACTCAATTGAATCAAAAAGATTCAAGCAAAAAGCTCAAAGAATGCATCAAACAATATCAAGACAGAATCTGTCCAGAAAAACAGCAGCAGCAAAACGCATTTTTCTACCCTACTTAAACTCGTCAGAAAAATCTGCAAAAATCACGTGTGCAGAGGATGAAAAGTTGAAGCTAGTTCAAATTACAGCTCAATCGGAGTTACAGATAAAAAATGAAAAATCAAACCGTGCACAGACTTCGTGCAGGCAGAAAACTCTCCGAAAATGAATAGCAACTTTTCAAACCCAAAATAGGTAAAACTTGGTTCTTTATTAAAAATCCCAGAAACAAAACTAACAAACTACTCTCTTGTTACAGCAAGAGGACTCAAAGAAAATCTCAAACAAAAACAACCGGGTTGCCTCCCGTAAAGCGCTTTCTTTATAGCCATATAGCTAGGCTTACTTACTTGATAATCAAAGGGGACGTAGCTCATGAGGGAGCTTGAACCTTGGTGTGTCCCTCTTCCTTGGGAAGTGTTCCATGCTCTTCTTGTGTGGAAACTGAAACTTCACATTCCCTTCCTTTGAATCAATAATGGCACCTGTAGTACGAAGAAAAGGTCTTCCCAAAATAATAGGACTAGAGGTTTTATTCCCCATGTCCATGATTAGAAAATCAACAGGCACAAAAGTCATGTGTAACTCTACCATAACATCACTTACTTTTCCTAGAGCATGTCTAATGGAATCATCAGCAAGTGCAAGTTCAATAGAGCATTTCTCAATATTTTTAAGTTCAAGGACTTCATATAGTTCTTTAGATAATATAGAGACACTAGATCCTAGATCTAAAATGGCATGGTGTGTCTCTTTTCCAATGGTTACTAGTACCTTAGGGATCCAGATATCCCCAAGCTTAGGTGGTATCATAGCTTCTTGATTGTACCTAGCAATCTTTTCTTTTAAGACATGATTAGCAATATAGGAACCAAAACCAGCCTGGTTAATATTAACAGAAGGATCACTTGCAAATTTTTGTAAGATAGAAATTAATTCATGCAAGCTACACTTCTCTAAATCAACAAATGGTTCCTTAACTTCACTAAGCATTTTAACTTCCTCAACTTTCTTTCTAACTCGACTAACATAAGAGATTCATCATTTTTAGTTTCATTAACTTCTTCCTTTAAACCAACAAGTTGAGACATAAATGGCAACAAATATTCAGGATATTCAAGCAGTTCATTAAGAGTTCCCTCCAAAGTAGAAGGGACACTTTCAGCAATATTAATAGAATTCATCCCAACCGTGGGTGGTGCTTGTGGTTTCCCTGCTAGTTTTGACAAGGCTTTGTCTAGTCCTGCAGCTTGGAGTTGTAAACCTCTAATATCAGAACTAATAGAAGCAACAGATTTATTCAACTCTTGTATCATGGTATTATGACTAGCAACTTGTTCAATAAGAATTTTATTTGCTTCGAAATTATCATTGCTTGATGACATAGGCTTCCATTTATCATTAGCATTAGGATATGGCACTAAAGGACGGTTGTTAGGAACATATGGGGGTTTATTATAAGAGTTGTTATTGTTACCATACCCATTATTACCATAGTTCCTAATGAAGTTGACATCAACATTTTCAGGATTATTACCAACTAGTTCTTGCAAAGGCATATTTTCAAAATTTTGTTTATTAATAAAAGCAAGAATGGTGTCCATTTTAGATGACAAATCATTTGTTTCTTCTATAGAGTTCACTTTCTTAGATGAACTAGGTGCTCTATCAGTATGCCATTGACTATAATTTTGCAAGATACTTTCCAAAATGTTCTTAGCTTCTAATATAGTTTTTCCCATGAAAGCACCTCCAGCAGCTGAATCAAGTATATTTCTAGACATGTAATTTAGACCATTGTAAAAAGAGTGTAAAATGGTCCATTCATTAACCCCATGTGATGGACAAGTTCTAAGCATGAGTTTAATCCTATCCCAAGCCATGGCAACATGTTCATTTTCATTTTGCCTAAAAGAGAGGATATTGTTTCTATTTTGCAGTATTTTAACAGGGGGATAATATTTCTTAATGAAAGCTTCTTTTAAATCATCCCAAGAATTAATACTACCAGTAGGTAATGAATGTAGCCACTCTTTAGCTTTTCCTCTAAGTGAGAAAGGAAATAACTTCAGTTTTAAGACATTACTTTCAACATTTTTAAACTTTTGCATGTCACAGATTTCAATAAAATCATGAAGATGCATAGAGGCATCCTCAACAGCACTACCACCAAATTGTTCCCTAGTTATCAAGTTTAACAAACTAGGACTAACTTCATAGCTCTCAGCAGTAATCTCAGGTGTGGTGATAGGCTTAGCAATAAATTGATCATTAGGAGTGTTTGTGTAGTCACACAATTTAGTTCTATCTCCCATTTCAACAAGTTTTTATGTGTTTTTAATTTTTTATGCAAAACTGAAAGTAAAATGACACTAATGCAACTCGAAATAACAAATGCAACACAAAAATGCAAAACTGAATATAAATATGCAAACCGAAATATAAAGATGATATGCAAGACAAGAACAAAACAAAATAAAATGATTGTAGGTAAAGATGGATAAGATGATGCTCACGTAGGTGCAACTCCCCAAGCTTAGGTTGTTACACAAGTTGGTGATGAAGTTGACTTGATGTGAGTGATCCTTGGATAAACCTTTCAGCTATGGTTCCCCGGCAACGGCGCCAGAAAACGTCTTGATGGCCCTTCACGTGTTAAAACGGCGCCAGAAAACAGTCTTGACGCGTGGTTACCTGCGTGAAAAGTAAATGGGTTAGGTTGAGACTCCAAGTGCAGAGTGTATGTAGTAGTGGAAGACAGTTTTCCCCACGAGGGGTGACTCGAGGGTTTAATATCGAACTCTCGGGGAACCAGTATTTCAGGTGTTATCTCCTTATCCTTCTCTTGAGAACCTGCAACAAAATAAATTGTTTTGTGCCCTCAACCTCACCAAGTGGTTGTCAAGCACAAGGTGTGAGAATGATAATAAAATAAATATGCAAACAGTAGTAAATATGCAATGATGGTAAAATAAATATGCAATGATGGTGGAAACAAATAAATGATATTTTTGGGTTTTTTTATGATGAATGCAAGATGTAAAAGTGTTTTTGTATTTTCGGATTTAATAATGGCAGCAAACAAAAGTGGTGATAAAAGTGTTGGAAAGGTGTTTCTTATGATTAAAAATGGACCGGGGTTCATGGTTTCACAAATGCACTCTCTCTTGATAACGTGGTAGACAATGGAACACTAAAATTAACATGTAAGATGGCAAGACATGGTTTGACAAGTTAT
>CAMZMU010000113.1:18132771-18361758 GCA_947311845.1 Poa pratensis
CAACACTCGAAGAACGTAAAAGCAAGCTAGCTTATCGAGTGCGCGAAGAACAGCTCTCCTAGCTCCACCGGCGGCAGATCAAGACCCAGATCAAGGCTGTCACACCTCGCGCCAGATGAGAGGGCAGCGCTCCCCGCAACTTAGGCAATTCTTTCATGACATACGGAAGAGGAGTGCCAGTACCCAAAACAGCCGTGTGCTCTCTTTACTGCTGCAGCATACCTAGAGGCAATCAAACCTCCAGCGATGACCCAATGCAAAACTACATCGCCAACAGATCAAATCACTCGCCTTAGCGCGAAGGCCATACGCCAAATCCAAAAACTCCAGGAGGGAGTCGAGATCGTGCCATAGTTGACACACGTCGTGAAAGCATAATCGCAGTGGTCGCCGCACCACTCGAAGGAAAGGCGCTCACGTCGGCGCAGGTCCAGAGCAGATCACGCAGATCTTACAGTAGCGACTCGTACTCTGATCAGGAGCCTAGCCACAAGCTCTGTGCTTCACTCGACGCGTCCGCGAGACACGGATGCCCAAAGGGTTCAAACTCACATCTGAACAGCCCAAGTACACGGGTCGACAGGAACCTTCAGGATGGCTGGAAGACTACAGACTGGCTGTCCGTGCCAGCGAGGCACAAACACAGCCATGCAATACATACGACTCATGCTCGAAGGCACAGCCCGCGACTGGCTCAAGGCTCTACCTCCATCAACATACGACTCGTGGGATCACTTCCGCACTACTTCATCAAAAACTTCGAGCCTCTATGTGAGCGCCCAAAAACGTTCGAGAGCTGCGAGATTGCGTTCAACGTCAGACGAAACGTTGAGGTCATACATCACGATGGACTGAGATACGCAACTCAGTTGGAGTAATTTCAGAAGATATGGCCATGGATGCTTTCATCATGGGCCTCGCCAGGCGAGACTTCAAAGAAGCACTTGGTCGCCAAAGCCAACCTCTGTGGCTAACCTCCTGAAGATTGCGACTGAGTGGGCAGACGGAGAAGACATGGCGCACACCACACGCGGGTCCTCACCCCGTGACAATCATGAAAGTGGCAGTCGAAGCCGCAGAGACTCATACAGAGACGACCGAAGGCGCAAGCGTTCAAAACGTCACTACGACGACGACAGACCCGAATTCATGGCGGCTGGGTTCTCCACACCCGCAACGACCAAGACAGAAGACCGACGGTCAGAAGATCGACGGACAGTCGAGATGATCGACGGGACAGTCGAGATGATCGCCGGGACAGTCGAGACCGCGGCCAACAACTACAGCTACAAGAGGAAAGACTGGCGCAAGTCCGCTCCGGCGCACAATCCGAGCGATCATTCGAAGAAAAGATGGATGCTGATTGCAGATTCCACCTGTACAAGGGGAAGACGGAAAATTGCGCTCCAATCACTCGATGAGAAACTGCAGAGAATTCGACAACTAGCGTCTGATACGTACAACTCAGAAAGGCAACAGCCGCACACGCACCCGCACCTGCACCTGCCTCAGCCAAACAATGTGCCCGTTTGATGGCACCACCTCCCACCACCACAGCCTGCCGCAGGCGGAAATATCGCGGGTGCCATACAACCCGTACCTCGGGTGGACGAACCTCAGTACCCTCGCCCCCCAAGGGCAGATGTACATGATACAGAAAGGTCGCCCTTCCAACAGGGAGCAAAAACTTCGCACTCGACAAGTAAACATGGCGGTCATGTCACCTCCTGCTGTAACTGAATTCTTGAAGGGATCCGAAACTGCAATAAGCTTCAGCAAGAGGACCACCCACCATCGGTCGTTCGTCCAGGCACAGCTCCTCTGGTACTCGACGCACAAATTGGAGGCTACGCCATGTCCAAGGTCTTCATGGATGGTGGCAGCGGCATAAACATCATCTTCGCAGATACGCTCCGCAAAATGAACAGGTCAGTCGAAAACCTGCCAAATCTTCAAATACCTTTCACGGTATCGTCCCAGGCAAAGCAATAAGCCCAGAAGGCACCATACAACTCGACGTAACGTTCGGGACAAGAACCACTTCAGGACAGAGTCGATTGAGTTCGAAGTTGTCGACTGGAAGTCACAATACCATGCCATACTTGGACGCCCGACGTTCGCTCGATTCATGGCGGTGCCACACTACATACCTCCAGCTGAAGATGCCTGGACCAAAAGGAGTAATCACAGTCAAGGGAAACTTCCAAAAGTCTGACTCTTGCGACCGAGAGTTTAGCAAAATCTCTGAGATGTTCGGCATGGAAGCAACACTCGCCGATCTAGCGGTCTCCAACGATCGAACACTTATGCCGGAGCACAAAAGGTGGCAGTCGACAGAGCATTCAATGCCACCAATGACACAAGGTCGCATCAGGTGCACCCGACTGACCCGACCAAGACAGTCAATGTCTCGTCGAGTCTGCCTATCGCATAGGAAAGCGCGCTCGTCGAATTCCTCCGTGAGAACTGGGATATATTTGCGTGGTGTCCAGCCGACATGCCAGGTATTCCCAGGAATTCGCCGAGCACTCTCTCCAATTATTTCCAGATGCTAAACCAGTCAAGCAAACAATGCGCCGCATATCCGGCCCAAAAGAACCGCAGTCGAAGCCGAAGTCGACAGACTACTCGCAGCAGGTTTCATCAGAGAGATCAAGAAATCACAATGGGTGGCCAACCCCGTACTCGTAGAGAAGAAGCACACAGATATCCTTCGGATGTGCGTAGATTTCACAACTCAATAAATGTTGTCCAAAGGATCACTTTCCACTACCTCGAATCGACCAGATCGTCGACTCCACCGCCGGGTGCGCTCGCTTGTCCTTCCTGGATGCTTACTCGGTTACCACCAGATAAGGATGAAGGAAGAGGAAAGAGAAAACGGCGTTCATAACCCCACTCGGGTCTACTGCTACACAACAATGCCTTTCGGGCTCAAGAACGCAGGCGCAACCTACCAGCGCATGATGCAAGACTGCCTCAAGAAGCAAATTGGGCGAAACGTCCAGGTCTACGTAGATGACATCGTCATCACAACAAGGAGGAAAACACACTACTCGATGACTTGCGAGAGACGTTCGCAAACCTCAAACGCTTCCACATCAAGCTCAACCCGAAGAAGTGCACGTTCGTGCCAGCCGGCAGCTCCTGGGTATCTAGTCTCGGCTCGAGGAATCGAGGCGACCCGAGAAAATACAGGCCATCTTGACGATGCAAAGGCCTTCAAAGCTCCATGACGTGCAAAAATTAGCGGGTCGAGTGGCAGCACTCAGTCGATTCATCAGCAAACTACGAAACACTCCCGTTCTATCGACTGATGAAGAAAGCAGACAAATTCGAGTGGACGCCAGAAGCCGAAGCAGCCTTCACGGACCTCAAGCGAGTCCTCACAAGCCCTCCAATCCTCGTCGCACCAAGGGAACGCGAGCCACTATACCTATATGTCTCCGCAACTAACAGGGTGGTGCACCGTACTGGTGTCGAACGCAGGGAGGAGGGACACGCCCAAAGCATACAACGCCAGTCTATTACTTGAGTGAAGTGCTCTCCATATCAAAGCAGCGGTACCCGCACTATCAAAAGCTGGCCTACGCCGTGTTCATGTCCTCAAGGAAGCTGACGCACTACTTCGCAGAGCACCCGATCACTGTAATCAGCACCTCAGGGATCGGGACATCCTCACAAACCCAACGCAACTGGGCGAGTCGCAAAATGGCTCATCGAGCTAGCACCACGAGATATCAAGTATGATTACCCGAAGGCCATCAAAGCACAAGTCTTACCTGACTTCCATACCGAGTGGATCGAAGCTCAGTTGCCAGGAGCACCAGATGTGTCCAACTCATGGACTATGTACTTCGACGGCTCAAAAAAACGAAGGCGCAGGCGCAGGTGTCATCCTCATATCACCAAAAGGCGACAAGCTTCGCTATATCCTGCAGATGGATTCGAGTTACCATCCAATAACGAAGCAGAGTACGAGGCCCTGATCCATGGCATGAGGATGGCCAAAGCCCTCGGGTGCACTCGACTGATGATCTATGGTGACTCGAATCTTGTGGTGCAGCAAACAATGAAGGCCTGCGATGCAATCGCAGATAACATGATCGCCTACCGTGACTGTACAACCTAATGGAGGGCAGCTTCGAAGGCTGCGAGTTGCGGCACATAGGCGAGAGCAACGAAGAAGCAGATAAGCTAGCCAACATTGGCGCGACCAAAGCACCAGTTCCACCTGGTGTCTTCCTCGAGCGCATCGAGCACAGGTCCATCAAGAAAAACGAACATCTCCTACATCAGCCGCACCAGCCAAGAGCAAAGCACCTAGCACAGAGGACCCGCCAGTCGAGGTACTCCTCATCGAGCCAACTTGGACTCAACCTTTCCTCGCATACATACTCCGCGGCGAGGTACCTGAAGACATAACAGAGTCAAGACGCGTCACTCGACGATCTAAAGCATACACCGTCATCAACGGAACTATACAAGCAGCGTATCAGGTATGTTCCAACGTTGCATAGCATTCGAAGATGGCCAGGCCATCCTTCGTGATATTCATGCAGGTACCTGCGGGCATCACGCCAGCAGTCGATCACTCGTAGCCAAAGCCTTTCGCGCAGGCTTCTACTGGCCCACAGCACTCAAAGACGCGGAGGACATAGTCAAAAGGTGCATCGGCTGTCAAAAATTCGCCACAAAGCCGCACGCACCCGCATCGGCGTTGAAGACAATACCATTGGCCTGGCCCTTCGCCCAGTGGGGGCTCGATATGGTCGGGCCACTCAAAAAATCCTCCCATGGAGGGCATACTCACCTTCTGGTGGCGGTCGACAAGTTCACCAAGTGGATTGAAGCAGTCCCTATCACAAGTTCGACTGCCACTACAGCAGTCAATTTCATAAAATCCATCATATACCGCTTTGGTGTGCCAAGCAGCATCATCACTGATAACGGTACAAACTTCACGGCTGAAGAGTTCCGAACTTCTGCAAAGAGCAGATATCACGCTCAACTATGCATCCGTGGCACACCCGCAGTCCAATGGCCAAGTCGAAAAAGCCAATGGACTTGTACGAGCGGAATCAAGAAACGCCTCCTGGTGCCACTCAAAAGGCCGCGGGTGCTTGGGTCGAAGAACTCCCGTCTGTGCTATGGAGCCTACGCACAACTCCCAACGCTTCAACACAATTCACCCCATTTTTATGGTCTACGGCGCAGAGGCAATCCTGCCATCAGATGTAAGATTCAATGCACCAAGAGTCGAGCATACAACGAAGAAGATGCAGATGAAGCACTCGAAGATGCAGTCGACTTGCTCGAAGAAGCACGCAACACGGCGCTAGCACGCACAGCTGTCTATCAGCAAGACCTCCGCAACTATCACAGCCGTCGACTGCGTACCAGGTCCTTTGAGGTTGGCGACCTGGTACTTCGACTGAAGCAAAAGAAGGTGCACAAACTCGCTTCTCCATGGGAAGGACCCTTCATCATCACCGAGGTCATTGGTGGTGGAGCATACAGACTGAAGCACGCGAAGACAGGCGAACTCTCGCACAATCCTTGGAACGTTGCGCAGCTGCGCCGTTTCTATGCTTAGATTGCTCAGTCGCACAATGTAATAGGCACATATGTCGGATGGCTGCAGGTTTCAGACGCGCTCTTTTCCTTACCAGGGTACCTAAGGGGACTGGAAGGTTTTTAATGAGGCGGCCTGCAGCTTAACATTCAAAAATGGAATATAGTCAATGATTCCTCATATTTTCCCTGCTTACTACTCGCATAACTTATTCGCAAACTTAGCCTCACCCGAATACTCGGGGGCTGCGCTATCTCAAAGCATGAGCTTTCGCTCCTTCTTCAAACATAATACCCCAGCACTCGAATACTCGGGGGCTGGGTCATAAATCATACATAAAAAAAAGTTGCTCAAAATCATGAGTTGAAGCTTCAAACATCGCAAAAATTCACAGCCTCACTCGAACACTCGGGGGCTGTGCAATTCATGTTCCATACTAAGTGTTTTTCATAAACCCCACTCGATACACACGGGGGCTGCGCACATACATAAATATACACTACGTATAAGTGGCAAATTTACACTCGGGGTGTCCTCTATACAGAAATACCCTAATCTTCCGGTTCGTCCTTAACTGGTAGAACAGGGCCCATAAGTTGAGCGTGATAACACTCAACACCCTCGCATATTCGACTGTTCGTCAAGTTGCGACTGTGACAAAGTCGATCCAGGCACGGGTGGACGTAGCTGCATATGTGGACGCTTACTCCGGATATACGCCATCGTTGCGTTGGCTCCATCCACAAGCTTCTGGGTGATAAAATCTCGAATAGGACCTGCACTCCGGAAAAGCCCGAGCAATGCATGGATTCCTTGAGGTTGCGGCCCCGGGAAAAGAGTCTGGTTGATTCGACTGAAGGCCGACCTGCATAACTCAGCAGCATAGTGCTCCGCCACACTCGATCCTTAGAGTTGCGAGTATGCGCGCTCGGTCTTATCCAAGCGAAAGTGCTGACGGCCCGTCGTTGGTTCGTCAGTCGCATTGTCAACTGCTCATCAACACGAGCCTGCTCCGCCTGGAAGTCTGGAACAAAACCTGCAACAAGGCACGTTGGATCAACAAAAAGGACAGACTATGAACTCTTGAGATTAAGGCAGTCATGCTTACACTCGAGTTGTCTGTTCACGATCTCCATCTCGCCAAGCACATAGTCCTCTCGCTGAGTGGGTAAAGCAGGCCTCGCCCTCATCCTATCCAGCTCGCTCTGGGCACTCTTCAACTCTTGCTCCAGTTTTACGACTCGAGCCTTCATATAACGCATTACTGCGGCATCATTTGCCACCTGAGCTCGAGATCGAGTGGAGCACGATGCCGCGAAGCCAGATGAAGTAGCGTGCCCGCTTCTGTTCCAAACATCATAAAAATCTCATGTCAGATATGAGAAACTCATCACAAAGCTTGGCGAGTAATAGCACATAGCCTTACAGGCAGAAACACAACAAGGACCCAAATCCATACAAGTGTGGCAAAAGCATACGCATACTCGCGATATCATAAAAGTATAATTACAGTCCATAAAAAGGGAAGATGGCCCTAAAGTCTATGATGCAGACTCCGATCTAGCCCTACGCGCGCGATTGGCGACCTCTGCTGACCGGCGCTCCACGGTAGTCATAAAAATTTCAGCCAGCTGCGCGGCTGGCTCGTTCACATGCTTCAGAGACACAAGCTTCCCCGGCCTCCGAGGGAAATCAGACAAAGCGGCTTGAAGTCACCCTCTATCCCATGACCTAAAAGGAGTTTGAGGGTGGTCTCTGAGCCGCGTACCGTCAGGGTGCGAGCAAAACTCGCCATAGTGAGGTTCCCGGGCCCAGGACATCGGAAGCCTTCCACGTCGATGGAAGTTGGCCAGACGGGAACACGCCCTTGTATCGCGCCGAGTGTGCTCGTAGACTTGGCGAGTGCATCCTTCGCTTGGCGGAGACGGCGTCAAGGTCGCCAATAGCACGGTCGAGGGACAAATCGCCACTCGCCTGGTCTACAGGTGCGGTGCGCCAACAGCTCCTTCAAATCAAAAGCACAAACTCTTACACAACATTCAGCGGCAACAGAAGTAAACAAAAAGAGGCAAATTTTACTAACCGCCCACGTCTCGGGTGAGGCTAGCCAGCCGCTCAGCATACTCTTTTGCGCAAGGCAGCGGAGTTCTTGGCATCATCCAAAGCCTTCTTCGACTCAGCACGCTGCTTGGCGAGTGCATCTTCTAGCTCCTTCACCCGGACTCAGCCGATGCCTTGTCATCTGCATTTGATGGCAAGAAGTAATTCAAACTCAACTAAGCAAAGACAGTGCAAAAGTAACTTCGGGTTAGAATCAAAATACACTTACGAGTGAGTTGTTCCAACTGGTGCGCAGACTGTCCCTCTCTTGCTCCAGTTGGACAAAAGCCTTGCCCGATTCTACCAAGTTGAGGTAGTAAGGCTGCAAGCACACGAAACCACATAAGTTATACATAATTAGTCCCGTATGCGGACTCGACAAAAAGCACTTACGTGTTTGTCCAAGGCGCGGGCTTCGCGGCTGATGTCCCGACCTCGGAGTTGCGGCACTCATAGCCTTGGCCGTCTCAATAGCAGTAGTCGTGGCTGCTGATTGAACGACCTCCGGAGCCACGTGAGAGACTTCCGGTGCTCAGGGGTCGTAATCTTCTCGGATGGAGGAGTCTGGACGAACAGTCTCAGCACTGCGAGTGACAGAAGAAATATAGCATAAGCATAAAAATCAATAACAAAACTTTAGTACAAAAAGCTCAGAGCATACCTGTGCTCTTCTTCCTCCTCACTATCAAGGTTGTCAAAATTGGGACCTCCAAAAAGCAGCTCCTCACCCGGGAGGAGGAGGAGCTGATTCAACGGGCTCACATTTAAAGGAACAACTGTGGCAGCAGGAGACGAGCCCAAGTCTCCGTCATCTCTCACATCTGACTCCTTCGCGGTGAACTCGTGGAGGAAGACACAACTCGGGCTACCCGACGACGCTTGCGCGTCTGCAATTCCTCTGTTTCTTCTTCAACTTCTCTCTAGGTGAAGTGGTGGCTGATGGAAGAGGCGAGTCATCAATTCCCTTTGCTCGTACCTCTTGCACCTCTTGCACCTCTGTCTCCGCAGTCGGGCCGTCTCTGGGAGCGGAGAAGAGTCGAAACAGTCGAGTGTCCCTGCATACAAAATACAGCAATCAAAAGTTGAAAGATGCGCAACAAAATAGCAAAACCAGGAGATCATAAACATGTTTGTTCACTAACCTCCTCCAAAGGCCTATCAGGACCATAAGGAGTGACAGGGCACTCGACGTTGCAAGGCTCGCTGGATTTTGTGCTGGTGATAGACCGCACATGTGACACCAGCTCGCTCTTCGATAGTTCGTCCTTGCTCATTCGGGTGGCGTCAAGCGCACCCTCATACTCCCACATGGGTGGCGCGAATACGGAGCGGCCACACCCGCATCTTCACAAAAGTGGCAATCAAATGCACACCAGTAACGCTGCTTAGTAGCTCTCCAATCTTCGACAGCAGAGCACCTTCTGCCTTTTCTTCAGCCGACAACGGTGGTCCCAGGCATTCGTCCTCGCAAGTATGCCAGCAGTCGCAAACGGCGGACTCCTTCCTGGTCAACGCGCACATAGAACCACCTCTTCCTCCACCCTTGCGCCGAGTCGACTGGCTTCAGAGCGAAGTATCGGGTGTCACTGCGCACCTGGATCCCGAAGCCGCCAACAGGGCAGGTGCGGCCGCCTCGTTGTTGGGCCGGACCATGAAGATCGACTTCCAGAGGGACCAGCTGGGAGAAACTCCCAAGAAGCACTCGCACAATACCATGAAACAGGCAATGTACATAAGGGAACAGTGGAAGCTCGGGCGCAAGAACAATGGCAGAGCACAAGGAAGACGATGAAGCAGGGGCGGCACGCAGAGCAAATGGCAAGGTAAAAAATAATGCCAGCACCGTTCCCCTATTTACCACAAGCTAAAATAGATCATAACCGTCCAGCTCATAATCGTGCGCTCCGCATGCCATCCCGCCGTACACGTGGCAAGCACGGAGGGCAACCGTCGCCACTACGCACGCAAAAAGAGGAGCCATCATCACGCCTCCGTAAAAAGTGGGCCAGAGTGGTCAAATCAAGTCCAAACGGCACCGTCGTTCGGTCAGCGCTGCATAATGGGCCCACCTATGTGTCACGTCCCATCCATCACAGCATAACGCACGCCACCGCGTGTCAGGCAGCGCAGTCGCCAAAAACGTCATCCCTGACGTCATCTCAAGCGCTCTGATCAGAAATACATTCGAGTCCGCCCAACGCATATCGGTCACTCGATTGCCTAAGTTTGGGTCGGGTGCGAAACAACAATGTTAAGGCAAAATTGGTCACTCGACCGTTCCTTCGGCTAAGACATATTACTCCCATCGGAGCATATCAAAAAATTCTTTGACTGGAGATGCTCAAGAAAAATGATTTTGAGATTATCCTCCATTACAAGCAATACAACATAATCTCGGGGCTACTCCCATCGGGAGCACTGTCGTGCACCCGATAGAATTGCGGCAAAAAAATTCTTCGACTAACATATGAAGTGTTAAAATATCTGAGATTATCCTCCGTGCAAAGCAATAAAGCATAATTTCGGGGCTACTCCCATCGGGAGCGCTGTCGCGCACCTGATAGAATAACGACAAAGTGTCAGTCGACGAAAGGCTCGACCCAGTTCATATACAAAATCATACTCGAAACATTCCCGAGTTGCGTCCGCCACAAATACCTCGGATGCTGCACGCATGGTGCAAAGGTAAGACCCGCCGAACATTCGAGCTGGGCTAAGGACCGTTCCAGCAACGTCAATCCTATACTTTCCGTGTCAACAGACATGATGAAAATCCTGACAGACGCGTTGGGTAAAATTCAAATATACTGCAGATCGACTCAGTAAGACCTCCGCGGCCTAGTCGAATCTGACCAGTTTGTTCCAGATTCGAGTCCGGGGACTCGAGTTTGATTGAAAGCTAGTAAGGTTTTACCCGAATGTGTAGTTAACCAGTCCTGATCCGTCGAGTATACTGGGCCTGCTAAGCTATTATCCCTTGATCATCATAAGCAAAAACCACAGTCGATGAGATACTCGACAAAGCCAACAGGTGCTATTCATAAAGGAATTCCACTTATAATACAAAGCATATGATGTGCACTTACGAAAGAGTCCATGCCCGATTCTTGAGTCAGACAAGTACTCGGGGCTATTGACATGGATATATATCTCGGTACCCTACCATGAGGTACCTGGTGCACGTAACGACTGAGACCCAATTACGAGAGCCAGCTCGAAGCCCAAGACAGGAGGCCCAAAGAAGATGGAGTACCCTCCAAGATTTAGACATAGGCATAGTCGGTTAGGACTTTCCTTACATGTAAACCAGGTCGGTTACAAACTCCCGAGACCCAGCCTATTTAAAGGCTGGGAGGGGCGCCGATCTGGGACAAGCCATACTCAAACCACAAAAAGCCCTAGTGAGATCAACATCTCGTCGGAGCTTCCCTGTAATCGCATAATCTCGCACAATCAATACCAGACAAGCAAGAAGTAGGGTCTTTACCTCCATCCGAGGGGTCTGAACCTGGGTAAATCTTTGCCTCTGCTTGTCAGTCGACGAAACTATCAGTACTACCACGTTCTCTCCCATAATCTCAACCCTAGGTCCTAACCATGGATTTGATGAGTTAACCCCTCGTCAGGGCCTATTGTCCCGGCTCGTGAGGGCTTTAGTCCCGGTTGGCCAATCGGGACAGGCCAAGCTGGACTAAAGGGCCAACCTTTAGTCCCGCCCCTGTTACCAGCCGGGACCTAAGGCCCTCCACGTGGCCGCCGCGGAGCGCGCTAGGGGCACCCCCTTTAGTCCCGGCTCGTATAACGGGCCGCGACTAATGATCTGTGCCGCGGCAATTCATTTTGTTTTCTTTCATTTATTTCTTTCTTCAAAATAGTTTTCTTATTTCTACGCTAGCCACATACCGTACACGTTTGTGCATATATAAGATAACTTGACTTACGATCGAGCATACAAATATATACAATTTTGATAGTTACATGGAGATCACAATTACCGGGACTAGAGCCCATCTATTCGATTACACGGCCGGGGATCATCAGTAGCGCCTATTCACACTAAATTCTCCGGCGTCGTCTATCATCTCTTTCAATAAAAATCCCGCCTGTTCGTCTGCAATTCCTAGTACGCGTTGCTCTGGTAGGAGCTGATCCCGCATTCTCTCGAACTATATAAGAAAAGGAGATCAATGTGAACATCAATCATGATAACAAAAAGCGACGGTAATAAAATAATGTTGTGAATGTATTGCTTACGTCGACTATATAATCTTTGTGCTCAGTGGTACACGTGCGAATGAACTCGCAAACGTAGTATCCACATAGATTTGTCCCCGGTGGCTACCTCGCGCACTTTACGAGAATAGAATTCAATCAAAATAATAATCTAGCATCATAATTGTATTGAAACTAGAAGTAAAGTGATGTGCGGACATATCTCGTACTACTTACCGAGACCGGAGTAAACGTTAGGTTCTCACTAAAGGAACCCGTCACCACACTCTTGAACAGGTTCCAAACCCTGCCCGGCAAAGAAAATGAATGAGTTATTCATTACCTGATATCTCGTGAAATCAACGAAAGAGACCGATATAGCACGAAAATTACCTCTGGAGATTTTTTTCTCTTTCATATTTACTATTCCCTTTATATTCGACGAGAAGCCATCGGGATCTTGATACTGAAAAGGACTTCAAAAAGATTTTCTTCTCTTCCTTGGTAAGAGCGTAGCTGGCAGACCCTTGAAACTGTCCTAGATGCATGCCGTCTCGTCCTTTATGACGTTCCTAGTCCTCCCGTGCTTTCGGTGTATCTTTTGACTTCCCATACAAGCCCAAGAAGCCTAGAATATTCACGCAAAGATTCTTCGTAAGGTGCATCACGTCGATTGCGGAGTGGACCTCATGGACTTCCCAATAGGGTAGCTCCCAAAATATAGATTTCTTTTTCCACATGGGTATGCATTTATCAGCGCCGTTCGAACAGGTTGGCTGTCAGGACCATTTCCAAAGATTACTTTTAAATCCTTGACCATACCAAATACTTCAGCACCAGTAAGGGTGACAGGCTTCGTCCGGGTTTCTGCCTTGCCATTGAAATGCTTGCCTTTTTTCCTTAAGGGATGCTTGGGCGAAGAAAATGACGATTGTACGGGTACACATTCTTCCTACATTTGTCCAAATATATACTTTCTGTCTGATCCAAACAGTGCGTGTATGCATTGTATGCCTTGTTCTTCTGTCCTGAAATGTTACTAAGAGCAAGCCAATCATTGATGGTTACGAAAAGCAATGCTTGTAGTCAAATGCACCTGGTTTGACCCACAACTGCAAAAGTTCATCGACTAATGGCCTTAGGTACACATCAATATCGTTGCCGGGTTGCTTCAGGCCTTGGATGAGCACTGGCATCATAATGAACTTCCGCTTCATGCACAATCAAGGAAGAAGGTTGTAGATACATAGAGTCACGGGCCAGGTGCTGTGACTGCAGCTCTGCTCCCCAAAAGGATTCATGCCATCTGTACTTAGACCAAACCATAAGTTCCTTGCGTCACCTGCAAAGTCCCTGAACTCTCTCTCGATTTTTCTCCACTGCCGACCATCACCGGGTGCCTCAACTTGTCGTCCTTCTTACGTCTTTCATGTGCCATCACAACAACTTGGCATGCTCTTTGTTTCTGAACAGACGTTTCAACCGTGGTATTATAGGAGCATACCACATCACCTTGGCAGGAACCCTCTTCCTGGGTGGCTCGCCCTAAATATCACCAGGTCATCTTTTCTGATCTTATACCGCAATGCAGTGCATACCGGGCATTTATCCATATTCTCGTACTTCTCACCGCGGTAGAGGATGTAGTCATTAGGGCATGCATGTATCTTCTGCACTTCTAATCCTAGAGGGCAGACAAGATTCTTTGCTTCGCACGTGCTGGCGAGCAATTCGTTCTTTCTTGGAAGCATCTTCTTCACTAGTACCAGCAACTTTTCAAATGACGAGTCAGTCACACCGGTCTCTGCCTTCCTCTTCAGCAATTCCAGTGTGCTATCCAGCTTCTTCTGGCCATCTTCACAAGTTGGGTACAACAATTTGTTGTGGTCCTGTAACATCTGCTCGAACTGCAACCTCTCCTTTTCTGTGTCGCAGCCTCGCCTTGCATTAGAAATGACCCGACCAAGATCATCAGCGGGCTCATCTGGTGCCCGTTCTTCACCCTGACCTTCTTCTTCATTGTCTTCCATTGCGTATCTGCGTATTCAGGGAACATAGATCGGTAGTTGTCATCATCGTTCTCTTTTTCATCGCCGTCTTCCATCATAACCCCTCTTTCTCCGTGCTTGGTCCAAACATTATAGCCGGACATGAAACCGGACCGAAGCAGGTGGCTCTGAATGACTCTTGAGGAAGTGTGATCCTTCTCATTCCGACATTCAACATATGGACAAAACATAAAGCCACCCCCATGCTTGTTCGCCTCGGCCGCATCGCGAAAAGAATGCACGCCTTCTCTGTAAGCGGCTGTGCGTCGGTCACTGTACATCCATGGATGGCTCATCTGCATCATACAACTGTATATCAAACGCAATCACGATGCTAAAATTATTACCGCACGGTCTAAACGAGAAAATAGTTGCTAACCTTTTAGGACAAGTGGAAATAAAGAGGAGGAAGTTTAAGTGTGGCTCGGACACCTCATATCATATTTGTCTTGTGTGAACTCAAGTGGCATCGCTCTAACACGCATTTCACCGAACACCTCTAGTGCATACGAAGAAAAAAACTAGCACAAACCCCACACCACCTCCCACCAGGAAAAAAACAAGAGAGAGGGGAGAGGGGCTGCCATATATAGGGCTAAAGCCCATTTGTCCCGGTTTGAGATACAAACCGGGACTAAGGGGGGCACCTGGCCGCAGCGGGCCGCAGACCCCTTTAGTCCTGGTTTGTATCTCAAACCGGGACAAATGGGCCCTAACGAACCGGGACAAAAGGGGCCGTACGCCATCGCCGGTTTTGGGGCGACGTGGCCGGACCTTTAGTCCCGGCCCAGGCCACGGCCGGGAATAAAGGGGCCGGACGAAAGGGCTGTTTTCTACTAGTGCTATGTGTTAGGAATGATTCCCTAGAGGTGTCACTTTCCGTGTGTGTTCATAAGTTAAGTACATATGTATGAACTAATGCACTTGTCATCGAATATGTGATTTGATTGTGGAACCTTGTACTTAATTAGCTTACGCAGTTTTGTCCCTAGTCGTTTGAGGTCGTAATTGGACTCACACTACCGAGAGTAATGTGCAAGGAAGTAGATGACTATATTCTACTTGTCATGGGGCATGTAGATGATAATTCGAGTTACACACTGGTTATGCTAGAGTTACACTGGCCTGACAACTCCTAGATCTTGGCGAGCTGGGTCTAGCAAGCCGCCGCCCGAAGCACACCTCCGTCAGAGGTGTCGTCCGTTCGGCGCATGACAAGTTCACAATCAATCTAATGGAGCTGTACAAGATACAGACTGAGTCCTGGTCGTCTTCCTCCCTCCGCTACAGTAGAGAGGAGCGTTTTCTGAAATCCACCGGAGATCCACCGCGTCTTCCAGCGAATCCGGGATTTCTCGTCCTCCGCCGGCCGCTCCGGCGGCGGGAGGGCGGGAATCCCCGATTCCCGGCTGTACATAGGGTAGGTGTGTCTGGTTCCCCCGCGTGGCGGCGTCGAGGAGGTGGCGAATCCGGCGATGCGGTTTTGGCGGCCGCGCTGTTCCCCTTCGGCGATGGAGGTCCTCGAGCTCCGTCGTCTGGCGCGTGTCGTCCTCGGGCTCGGCGGTCCGTGGATCGAGCGAGTTCCCCTCCCCCGCCCCAGATCGAAGGCGGTCGATCTGGATCAATAATTTGCAGGAGGTGGTGAAGATGATCTGGAGCACGGCGATGAAGACGGCGGCGCTGGGTGCAGGCCCTGTTGGGCCATTGACCGGCGACTTCCCGACCACCAGGGGGCTGCTTCCAATCCAGGAGTATAGCGGAGCAGCGGCGGATTCGGCGCGTCACCGGCTCGTCCACGACGGTGTCGTCATCGACTTGCAGAAGGACCTGTCTGTTATTTCTTATTTTCTGCTGTCCTTTTCTGTAATGTTGCTCTGATCATCAATACTACCTTTTTTCGCAAAAAAAAAAAAAATCTAATGGAGCTGTACGACACGAGCAGAACAAAGGCTGCACTACCTCGACGTGCATCACCAATTATGCACATGTGCGTCTAGTGGTAAAGGCCTCCATGGCCTTCTCCCTCATCAGGATTTTGGGTGGCTGCATTAGAAAAGTTTTACCGCAAATGTTGCAACCGACATTTTTTTGATGGCGCCTCCTCGCTCTAGAGATCGCGACCGGGGGTATATTATAGTTGGTTTTATGTCAAAAAAGAAGACGCAAATGAAGGAACGGCGACGTTCGAATCCTCGAGGTCCCAGATCCTCTCCACGGCGTCGGTGGCCCAACTGAGGTGGCTCCAGATCTCTGTCTTCATCTCCAAATCTTGTATTTTCATTAAAACTTGTGTGGCAAAAATCGTAAGTCAGTTTAACGTTTTGAAGGTTCCTAGAAGAAAAGTAAAAATATGAGAAACATGTTTTTCTTGTTTTTAGAGTTATAACCCAAATAAAGAAATTCGTAGGAAATCTCATAAAAAATTAACTTTACGGTGTAAACTCATAGTATGATGAAATATGTGCGAAGAGACGCCTTTTGCTACCCACGTGCATGAGCACCCCGGTCAATTCACCAATTCACTCCATATAAACATATTTAAGCTTGCTTTCCTAGTAGAATATGTATTCGTGGTGTACAAAGTGGTTTCGGAATTTCATTGCTCTTGAGATTAGAGTTGACCTTCACATGACTTTGGTTAAGAAAAACTTTTTTGGTTCCTAATCGGTTTCATTGCTCTTTTTGTGTTATAATGACGACATTCCGTCGTTTTCGTGAAGTGGTCAATTTTCCCAAGTGTGTGGGCCTTGTATAATGGGTGGATACTCTCTCATCAATAAGGTAAAACAACATAATGAACTACAAAGTTTAAAGATATGTTTCCGACGTACCAATAAGGTAAAATACTTTGCAACATAACTGTTTGTTTTTGGAGTGTTATACTTATACACACGACAATTAGGCCACGTGTTATACCATAATGTGCGTTGTCAATTGTGTTAACCTTGGGATGTCACGTACGTAGATCAATTTGATGATGTTATGTGAATTTTGCATCGATGCATAAAATTTAGATTTGATGTTCTCTGGACCCTCTAGGGTGATTTGATTCGGAATGCATGCCCATGCGACTCGACTAAGAATTAGTCGACCAGAATTAAGATTTAATCCGGTAAATTAATGTCACAAGTTGAGTTGAGAGTCGAAACTATGAAAGGGGTGACAAGGGTGCGCTGATAGATAGAAACTCAAAATTTGTAGTGATGAATGAAAATTTAGATTAGCTAGCATGGGTGCGCCGCTGATACATAGAAATCCAAAAACCAATGTTTCATTTCGGCACCACTAGCTAGCTTGGGCACGATACACACCACCAAACACATGCACGAACCGCAGACATGCCGCCTTGTACGTTTTGCAAGGATGCGTTCTACTGTAGCACTGTAGAGGTAGTTAGCTCGAGACACTATCGGGTCACAGTCACTCATTTATGCGGAAGCATCGTCCATCAAGGGAAGGATCGTGACCAAGTTTGAAAAAGTAGTCCACGGAGCACGACTGATTGCTCCCTTGAACGTAACTGATTGGAACCCATTCGTCCCACGCACCCAAGTAAAATAGCAACGCAGTTTTTCTAGCGGCGCCGTGGACTACCGGTCCAGCATCCGCCGTCCGTCGTTGGTTCGCGATTTGGATTGGAGCAGGCGGTATTTATCTTTCCCGTTAGGCATACAGTGGGTAAAGAAGGGCTGGGTAGATACGCAGGTTGTGCATTTATTGTTAGCACTTATAACCTCAACGTTCAGCTAGCCCTCTCATGCTTGACCTAGCTAGTGTTGGCCGCCCGTTCGGTTTGTAGAGCACTTTGCGGCGGCTGAACTCAGGTACGTACTAGTATTTTTCTGCATGGATGCTTCATAGATCGTCAAACGGAGGAATAAACATTAAGCATATATGTCATATTTTGTTGATCTAATATTGGTATCCATAATAAAAATAATTTACTTCTAAAACAAATTTGGATCATTTTTGTATGACACACAATTTAGTTGTTGTATGTAACATATTTCATATTTGTTTGATACCAAGATGCCATATTTGAGTAGCTCGCAATATTTTGAAAGTATTTCTGAAATTTAATAAATGTGTGTAATATATGTCATATTTCTTTGATACCAATCTGATATTAAAACCATTCCTTGTGACATATCTAGTTAACATGGATATGTGATTCATGTCGTATATGAATCGGTAAAAGATGCATCATATTTCAATATCATATGTCATATTTTGTTGATATAATATTGGTCTGACACAAATTCAGCAAATCTTTGTAATATATGTCATATTTTTTGATACCAAGATGTTACGGAACCCATACTTGGCAAATATCTTGATTATTTTAGGTAGCTCACAACTTTTTTTAATATTGTTGAAACTTTTCTGAAACAAACTGAGACTATTTGAAACAAAAATGACATATAATATATATATATGCGTGTTTTGACCCACATATATGTCATAGTTTGTTGATATAAAAAACTAGTATTCATGATCAAAATAGTTGATTTCTAGGCATATCTTTGATACCAACATGTTACAGAACCCATACTTGACAAATGTCTTGTTCAATTTGAGTATCTTACAATATTTTGAAACTTTTTCTAAAACAAGCTGAAACTATTTTGAAAAAAAGAAAGATATACATGTGTGAATCATATATATTTCATAGTTTTTTGATATAAATCGGGCATCCATAAGAAAAATAATTGATTTCTAATACATAACTGAATCACATTAGGTATGATACAGATGTTGTAAATGTATCTTCAAATGTCATATTATTTTGATACAGTTTACATTCGAATTTTAAACATTTTCAAAACGTATCCAATATTGCTCTTGTTTTGAAGATCTCGTCCCCAGTAACTCAAATATCAAAACAAGAAGTTTAAATTGATATAGGAAATAGCTAAAGAAAGCTTTTACACTCAAAATGGGATCAGCTAGCTTCGGTGGACTCCAATCAATCACTGAAGAGAGAGAGAGTATGGAAGCTTGGCTTCCGCAGTGAATGAGCGAGGTACGGCAATCACATGCGGACGGTAGGAATTGAAATGACAACACGTCTTGCAGTGGGCCCACACGCATTGTTGCCAGTAAATACATCTATTTTCTATTCAGATACGAAACTTTACGCGCTCTATACAGCTTGTACCGTACGCCGGCCGCACGAATCGTCACGGAAATGGACGTTCCTGGTTGACCGGTAGATACCGGCTCCGCTAGAATTGCATTTTCGAGTAAAATAGCCTATCTCCACAATGCATCTACCGCTAATAGACTGTTAGAACTATCACGTCATGGCAACCACGCCCCCCCCCCCCCCCCCCCCCCCCCCCCCTCCCCCTATAAATCCAGCTCCCGTTTCCTCCCAGAGTGCTCATCATCAGTCTTATTGACAACATGGCTTCCTCTTCCTCCTCCTCCTCTTGCGGCGCCGTCAAGGCGGCTGTGCTGATGGCGGCCGTGTGCCTCCTCCTGCACGGCGGGGGCATGGCAGCGGGGCTGTGCGTGGACTACTACGACCGGACATGCCCGAACGCGTACAAGATCGTGCAGGGGGTGCTGGTGGAGGCGCACATGTCAGACCCACGCATCTTCGCCAGCCTCATCCGCCTCACGACTGCTTCGTCCAGGGCTGCGACGGCTCGCTGCTGCTCGACACCTTCCATGGGTTCGAGTCGGAGAAGGACGCGCGGCCCAACAATGGGTCCGCGCGCGGCTACCCCGTCGTCGATGCCGTCAAGGCCGCCCTCGAGAAGGCCTGCCCTGGCGTCGTCTCCTGCGCCGACATCCTCGCCCTCGCCGCTGAGATCTCAGTGCAGCTGGTACGTAACAGTGATCGAACTCGATTAGGAGTGCATGATTGGTAGGTAGGTTTTACGTAGCTTTCCCAGTGCATGATTTGACGAGTGTCGGCGCATGAAACAAGCAAATGGCACATGCAAGCAAGCACCTCGACGTAAATTTGACTGACGTGTATATGCAGTCCGGGGGACCCGGTGGAGCGTCTTGTTGGGGAGGCTGGACAGCAAGACCTCCAACTTCGTCGAAGCCGGGAACCTACCAGGCCCGTTCGATAACCTGACGACGCTCCAAGGCAAGTTCATGCTGACGGGCACGCTTGACAATACCATCGACCTCGTCGCCCTCTCAGGTAACCAAACGAGCGCACAAATTTCCTACGTACTATAATTACTATGCTAACATAATATTATTCATAAAAAAATAACTTTATTTGCAAAGTTTAAACGAATATTACATCTGTGACGTGACGTCTGTCATATACTTTTACATACATATATCGATGGTAAAAGCTTTAAAATTGCTTTATTTCATAAGAGAAAACTAGAAAGAATTTTACTACAAGATATTAATTAACATGAACACAAGGTCAGTTACCTGCTAAAAAATCGGTGTAATAGTTATGGTTCTACTTTCACAGTTTTACCGATGTATCAATATTTTTTCTCTGGTATACATTTATTGTCATCTGATAAAGAATTCGTCCCTTTGTACTTGCACATCTCTCAACCGTCAGATGCGATAATTGTTAGCATCAACTTAGAATATTTATGTTTTTCAACCGTTTAAGAAATAGCAAGTCGAGCTAATTAACCTTATCTTTGTTTCATATGTCTAGGTGCCCACACTTTCGGTCGTGTGCAATGCCAGTTTGTCACGGCCCGTTTGTACAATTTCAACGGGACAAACCAACCTGACCCAACCCTAGACGCGGCTTACCGGGCGTTCCTATCACAGCAATGCCCAAGGAACGGTCCTGGGAATTCTCTAAATGATCTCGACCCGACAACACCCAACACTTTCGACAATCACTACTTTACAAACCTAGAGGCACATCGCGGCTTTCTTCCATCCGACCAAATACTTAAGTCAGATCCCCTCGCGTTGAGAACGACTGCGCCAATCATCGATAGGTTTGCTAGCAGCCAAGATGTCTTCTTTAAGACCTTCGCAAACTCTATGATCAAGATGGGGAACATTAAGCCGCTTACAAATCCCTCTGTGGGAGAAGTCCGGAAGCACTGTGCATTTATCAATTAAAGTGAGTGAGAAGACTGCGTGTGGATATACAAGTGTGACATGTGCTAGATATGTAATCATGGATATAAGGATGGATTTATCTCTTATTGTCAAGTTCAATAATTGGAAAATATATATAATCAATGTGATACTCCTTGCATGCTTCTTGTTGTCAGACGTGCAATAAAATTGAAAATTGTACTTCCCTGTTTTCTTACTTTGACGTGCATCATGATCATCGTCTGAATCTTGACGACGAAGTCGAGGCTTGTGTGGTTTATCTATTACAGTTGCCTCGTCTCATTTATTAGTTCAGCAATCATTCAACATTCATGCAGAGTTAGTGTTAACACAACGTCAATCATGTTTCTGAATAATGATTAATTACCGAAAATTGCATATATATATTATTTACATTCGACAGTGATGCAAAGTGGCCAAGGCCAGATTTGGGGATTGTACATGCAAACGCATGAAGATTCGGCAACACAGTGTGGCAAACGGCATATCAGATTAGGAGATTCTGCCACTTAAAAAAAAGAGTTTAGGAGGTACTATTTTTTACCTTGTTTAGGAGATACTATTTATGTAAAACAAGTTAGATCAGGGGAAAATTAGCTGTAGCAGGAACTGACGGTCCTGAGTTAGCGCAGGGCGATACCTCGCGACACAGAGAGAAATATGTTATTTTTTTAATAGAGAGAGAAATATGTTGATCGGTCATCAACAGGCGTGTAAGGAAAATAGAACATGAGTTATTCCAGCTGGTTGAACGAACTGTACTCCCTACAGCACCGTACCAGAATCGAAGAGAGGACAAAAGGAATCAATTCCTCCCCCGGTCTGTAAAAATTGTCGTGAGAAACAGCGTAGACAGCACAAGTCATACGTGTAACCTCCGACACTCTTTCCAGATCGGAGGGAGTAGTACAAATGTGAATCAGAGGACATCAATTAAATGTACATTTGATTGCTTGGACGCATTCTAGCAAAGTGGCCACAGCCGCCAACCATGTCCGATGTGCATGCCCTAGCAACCCATGGTCTCGTCTCGTGTTTGCTAGCTTGTACCTGGCAAGCTTTTTTGCCTATGGATCGTTAGGCTACCTTAGGTTTTTTGTTTTTGAACAACCCTTAGGTTAGGTTGTCTGCAGCAATCAACATGTGGTCATCAGTCAACATGAGCGCAACACTGCGAGTGGATCAGGCAAAACATGAGGGTATCTGAAACATCAACAGATGCAAGAGGTAATATTTTGGTGACAATA
Source organism: Poa pratensis (assembly GCA_947311845.1). Classification (NCBI taxonomy): domain Eukaryota; kingdom Viridiplantae; phylum Streptophyta; class Magnoliopsida; order Poales; family Poaceae; genus Poa; species Poa pratensis. The sequence continues at coordinate 18,155,022 of CAMZMU010000113.1, forward strand.
AAGAGATCAATTTGTGTAATCAAGAGGGTTGTCACCTATTGATCTGTTTAGTGATTATAGATGCAAGGTTCAAACACGATTTCTCATCCATCGGACCAACTCTTTTCAGTGGCCTAGATTGATTGGATCAAATATATATGTATACCAGTTGTAGCCCGCTTGTGGGTTATGACTAGCCGCTTGGCTATTTCTATCTATGAAATCGATAAGTCTTTCCATGACGTATTCTAAAAATATATATAAATTGTGCCTTTATAGTGACTAGTTGAATGCCGTACGTTGTTACGGGATCATAAAAAATATATATATAATGAACAAAAATCCTCACTGGCCTTGGTAAAAAGTTCAAGCTCCAGGCCGAGATACTGAAAACCTCCGTGCCCACCTTCGCGGATGCATGTTCCCGTCTTCAACTCGCCGAGATCGACGAAGATGAGCAACAGAAACAGGCCAGCGTCCAGGCCATGGCCGTGCACACCGGCAGCCGTGGCGCACCCAGCGGATCTGACGGGCGTGGCGGACACAACAGCGGAGGTGGATACAACATCGGAGGTGAACACCCCCGCTTTCCCGGTGTCAGCCCCAATTACCGCGGCAAGAACCCGATCCCCGGCTTCCAGCATGGCGGTCAGAAGTCGAACCACGGCCCCTCCTCGTCAGGTGGCGGTGGTCGTGGCCGCGGTCAACACTCCTCGTCATCCGGAGGACACGGTGGCCACCAGGAACCCTGGCTTGGCTACTTCGCACCCATGGGGACACCCTTCCCCCCGCGCTTGCCCTGGATCCCGCCCAACGCCTCCAGCGTTCTCGGACCCCGCCCTCCCGCACCATAGCAGGCCTACCCTCTGATGCATGCCCCAGCTACGCCTGCTACACCTTCGCCATCGCCATCATGGGATGACCGCGCCCTCTACCAGAGTACCCCGAGCTATGGCGCTGCCTTCCCTCCCCCAGGCGGAGATTGGATCATGGACTCCGGCGCTACTTCCCACGTCACCGGCAACCAAGGTATATTGACCTCGTCTCGTTCCCTTTTAGATGTCAATTCTCATCATATCATCGTTGGTAATGGGCCTCGCCTTCCTGTTGTCGCTACTGGTACAGCCCACCTCACATCTCGCCCGTTCCACCTTAACAATGTTCTTGCGTCTCCCTCCATTATCCAAAACCTTTGTGCCACACGTAAATTTGTTCGCGATAACAATTGCACGGTTGAATTTGACCCATTTGGTTTTTCCTTGAAGGATCTTCGTACCCGGAAGGTCATCATGCGGTCCAATAGTTCCGGTGATCTCTACCCTTTTTTGGTGATCATGGAAGTTCCACCACTGCAGCCCTCGCCGTCTCCGGTGACCTTTGGCATCGACGGCTTGGTCATCCCCACCAATCAGCATTGTCGCATCTACCCCTAGAGTTTCTTTCAAATTGGAATAAAAATAGAGGCACCCAAACCTTATGCGATGCTTGTCAATTAGGAAAACATACCAAATTACCGTTCTCTGCCTCGCATTCTCATGCTCTCTCCCCATTTGATATTATACATTGTGACTTATGGACATCCCCAATTATTAGTTGTTCCGGCTATAAATATTATCTTGTCATTTTGGATGATTTCTCTAGATTTTCTTGGGTGTTTCCTCTTCGCGCTAAATCTAAAACCTGTGACATGTTCCTTCGCTTCTTCTCCTTTATAAGCACACAATTTCACACCACCATACGCTGCATACAATGTGACAACAGTGGAGAATTTCTCACAACCCAACTACGCACTTTTCTTTCCTCTCACGGTGTTTCTTTGCGTCTTTCCTCTCCCTACACCTCGCCACAAAATGGTCGTGCTGAACGCATGATCCGCACCACCAATGATATCGTTCGCACCCTACTTTTCCAAGCCACTTTACCACCACAATTCTGGGTTGAAGCCCTTAACACCGCCAACCACCTCCTCAACATTAGACCATCTCGTTCCATTGGAAATTTCACCCCTACTTCCTCCTATACGGCGTTCATCCAACATATGATCATCTCCGCACGTTTGGTTGTCTGTGCTTTCCCAATCTCTCTCACTCCATCGATCATAAACTCTCTCCACGATCCACTCGGTGCATTTTACTTGGCTACCCACGGGAGCACAAAGGCTACCGGTGCTTTGATCTCACCACGCGCAAAATTATAATCTCTCGACATGTCGTTTTTGACGAAAGTTCATTTCCGTTTTCTGCCGGCACACCACCACCCACACCGAGCTCCTCCACAGCCAATCCCACCCCGACAGCACCAATCCCACCACCGCCAGCACCGATCCCAACGCCGCCACCCACCTTGTCCCCGCCACTCCATCCCTTGCCAGCCAATCAAACCCCGCCACCTCACCCACCGCTCCCACCAAACCCACCAACCTCCCCGGCAGCACGCACCTCCGCGGGTCCCTCCGACACACCTGGTCGCTCCTCTCTGAAAGTGCATGTGTTGCCCCATGCGTGGTTTTGGTAATTAATGACAATCCTCATGGACTAATGTTTGCATTGAGATATCTTTATAGATCTTTTCCATGAAGAAGATTCGAGTTCATGTGTTGGACTCTAGAAGATTACATGATGACCAATGCTCTATTCAAGGGTTTATATGAAGAATGGTCATGTGAAGAATTGAGCTTATTGCAAGCATGGCTTGGAAAAGAAGATTGAGTGAACTTCATGTTTATCTCCAAGCCATCATCTATATCAAGAGAAGAATATGAAGCGCAAGTGGAGTCATGAAGACGGAGCTAAGCGAGGCTCTCCCATAATAGTGTATGGGGGAGCATTTGGAGAAGTCTTCATCAAGCAAGCGCAATCAAGAAAGGTGGTCCACTTGAAGAGATCAAGATCGTCATCATCTAGCTCAAGTGGAATGCGCAAGGCAAAGGTATGATCTTGATAGGGTTTCTATTTTACCGGTCTCATATTGTTAGTTTGGAGACCGGGTTATAGGATAGATGGCGTACTATCAAGAGGGGCTCTCAAGTGAGTAACTTGATCGCATCTTTGTGGAGAGCTCAAACATTTGCATACTTGGCATATCATCTTTCTTGGTTCTTATTTGGCTTTTATCCATGTGAGAATTTAGAGCTTGTGTTCATCTCCATACCAAGCTCTAGTTCATCAAAAACGGATTTCATTTGGATATCTTGTGGTGTTTTTGATGTTGGAGGTTTTAACGGTCCGTCTTTTGTAGAGAGATCAAACTCTCCTCTTTGTTCTCCTCCTCACATGATGGACTATGATATTTCTATGCATGATCTTGTAAAGCTCTTCGTTACGATTCCAACGAGCCCAAGATCATCGAAATCGGAGTCCGGATGAAAAAGTTATGCCCGTTTTAGTGCCGGTGGCTCTGCAGTTTTTACCTGTGGCGGTAGTACCGCCGCGGTACCGCTGCGGTACCGCCGGAGCCACCCGAGGCCCATTTTCGGCGGTACCGGAAGCGGTAGTACCGCCGGGGCGGTAGTACCGCTGCCCGGGGTGGTAGTACCGCTACCTGGAGCCCGTTTTTAGCCTGTTTTCCCTGTTTGACTTCCCAGGGGGGTGGTAGTACCGCTGGGGCCAGCGGTAGTACCGCCCCGACGCGTTTCTGCACATAACGGTTGGATTTTGGGGAACCTATTTAAGGGGCCCTTCTTCCCCAATGGTTCCCCACTTCTTGAGCTTGTTTTTTCCCTCTCTCTCCTCCATTGTTGACCTTTGGAAAAGCTTGCCTTCCTCTCAATCCCTCCCATGATTCTTGCATATCTTTGAGGGAAAGTGAGAGGAGATCTAGATCTACATTTCCACCAATCCATCTCTCCTCTAAGTGAGGGGAACCTAGTGGATCTAGATCTTGGAGTTCTTGGTGCATCTCCTCTTTGTTCTTCCTCTCTTATTCCCCCATAAGCATTTGTTGCTTTGTTGGAATTTGAGAGTGAAGGATTTGAGCACTTGTGCTCTTGCCTTGCTTCGTTGCATCGGTGTGCTCTCCACGAGGATTCGTGGAAGTTGAAAGCTTGTGAACTTGTTACTCTTGGGTCTTCGGGCCCTAGACGCCTTTGTGGTGGTTGGACCCTTGTGTGGTCACTTGAAGCCGTTCGGGAGCCCCCAATCCCTTTGTGGGTTGTGCCTCGGATTGTTGTTGAAAGCCGTTCGGGAGCCCCCAATCCCATTGTGGGTTGTGCCCCGGATTGTTGTTGAAAGGCTCCGGATTCCGCCTCGAAGGAATACCGATAGTGGAAGGTGAACCAAACCTTTGTGGTGCGGTTCATCGGAGAAGAGGGTGAAACCTTTGTGGTTGTTGAACCGTTGTGTCGGTTCACACCTCTCCAACGAGACGTACTCCCTTTCAAGGAGGAACTCGGGAATACATCCTCGTCTCCGCGTGCTTCGGTTATTTCTATACCCGAGCTTTTTACTTATGCACTTTACATTGTGATAGCCTTCGTGCTTGAAGTATTCTATAGCTATCACCTTGTTGCTTGTCTTGCTTAGCATAAGTTGTTGGTGCACATAGGTGAGCCTAGTTTATTTAGGTTGTTGGCTTGTTAATTTAAACACCTAGTTTTATTCCGCAATTAGCAAGCCTAAACCGGAAAAGTTTTAATCGCCTATTCACCCCCCCTCTAGGCGACATCATTGTCCTTTCAATTGGTATCAGAGCCTGGGCTCTCTTTTTGGGCTTTACCGCCTAGAGAGTAAAAGATGTCGTTTAGGGAATTAGTGCACGATCCCACTTTCATATTCGATGGCACAAATTATGATGTTTGGAAAATTCGCATGCTTAATCTTTTTAGGGCCATGGGTCCAAATTATATTAAGAGGATTGTGGATGTGGGTTTTTCTCCTCCAAAGGATTCTCAAGAATTATCTTTAGAGGATGAGGAAAACTCTCATCTCGAGACTCTAGTTTCTAATGGTCTTATATGTGTTTTGAGCGATGTAGTTCTTGCGTCAATCATGCCTTTTCGGAACGCTCATGAACTTTGGACCAAGCTTCAAGATATATATGAAGTGTCCAAAATTATTGAGGATGATTGTTCTCCTTCCACCTCCGGCCGTGATGAGTTCACAACTTCTTCCACTTCACCAACATGTGATTTGTCACAAGGTAATGATATGGTGAGTGGTGATAGAAATTGCATTGGTGATGGTGAACTTACTATTGATTATACTTCTTCTCTATCACATTGCAATGTTCTATCTTTGGACTTAAACTCTTCTAGCACTCCAAATGTCATACATGCTAGAGTTGATAGTCCTTGCATATCATGTAATAGTTGTTTAACTAAATCTCATGATGATATGCTTCATATGTCTTGTTGCCATGAAAACAATGCTTCCATATCCTCTAGTACTTGCATGACTAACAATGTAGAGGAATCCCAACATTTGTTGGAACAAGACATGGACCTAAATGGTGCTTCAAGTTATTCTCATCATCTTCATTCTTTAATCATGTTTGCCTTATGGCTAAGGATTCCGAGGTGTCTCCCACCTCAAATCCAAATTGTGATGATGAGGATGAGGATTCTCATGAAGAAGGTTTTGATTTTGAATCCTTAACCAAGATGGGTGAGATGGTACTTGGTGCTCTCCCAAAGGTAGTAATGCTATCCCTCCTCTATGTGAAATCATTGATTATGTTTCTAAGAGTAGGGAATTTATTGAGGATTTGGAAAGTCAATTTGATGAGAAATGTCAAATTGAGAGAGATGACTCTATCACTATAGCTTCCTTGAAAGCTTCTCTTGAAGAAGAAGAAGAAGAGCTGTCTCTTGAGAGAACTTGAATCTCTTGATGAGTCTAATGATCTTATTATTGCTAAAATCATTAAGGAAAGAGATCATGCTTGCTAAATATAAAGTGCTTAAAAAGGAAAAAGTTGAATTTGGTGTTGGCAATGCTAGACTAAGTGAGGACATAGAGAGACTTGACAAAGCTCACAAGGCTTTAGAAAGTGAACACTCTCTCCTTATCAAGTCTCATGATCAACTCCAAACTCAACTATCTAAGAATGATGAGCTTGCAAGTTGTCTTCTTCCATTTCTAATGTTAATGATGCTTGTGCTACTAACTCCACTTCTTGTGAAGCATCTATTTTGAAGGAGAATGTTGAGCTAAGGGCTCAACTTGAGTTGCTATCTAGCAAGTATGGGAAATTGAAGAAAGTCATGAAAAGCTTTCTAGCTCTAATGATGATCTTCTAGCATCCCATGCTAGGCTAAAGTTAGCTCATGAGGCTATTTCTACAAAGGTAACATCTGTGAGCCTCATGTGGACAAAGGCACAACTTCTACTAAAAATGCTTTATTGCCATGTGCTAGTCCTAGTGATTCATCCACTCACAATATTTGCTACATCTTGTGATGAATTACTTTCATTGCCTTGTTGCTCTAACAATGAAGCTTCTACTTCCTCTAGTGTTTTTGTTGATACTAACCATGTAGAGGAACTAAATGAGCTCAAGGCCCAAGTCACTTCTTTGAAGAAAGACTTGGAAAAGCGTCATGTTGGGAAGTCCACACTTGACAATATGTTGAGTGTTCAAAGACGCCCCAATGACAAGAGTGGACTTGGATTCAACTCCAATAACAAGAACAAGTCCAAGTCTATCAAGAAGAACAAGGGCCAAGAACAAGTTAAAGATTCGGCCAAGATTGTTTGCTTCAAGTGCAAAGTTGAAGGGCACCATGTTAGATCTTGCCCTTTGAAGAAGAAGGCTCTTAGTGAGAAGCAACAAGGGAAGAAGCCTCAAGTTCCTCAAGTTGAAGAACAACCTCTTCCCAAGAATCAAGCTACTCCTCCTCAAGTCAAGATTCCAACCAAGAAGAGAGGAGGAAGTCGATGTTGCTACCTATGCCGTGAGAAGGGTCACCTTGCTTCTTCATGCACAAATGGTACCTTATCCAACCCCATTATTATTGATGATGTTATTCTCTTCGGAAGGATAAGGTTGGCAATGTGTTTGCCAAATATGTTGGTACTCAAAGTGGTGTCAAGAAAAGAACCATTTGGGTTGCCAAGCCTATTGTGACTAACCTCTTAGGACCCAACTTGGTTGGGGACCAACAAGCTAAAACTTGATCAATAGGTGTTGTTGGAGGCATTGGAGACTTGGCTACATCATGAAGAATTAAGGGATCTTCATCAATTATATTCTCTCAAGCCAAGTCATTTGGATTATATTGTTCTATCTCATATCCAATGTTCCTCCTTGCGGTAACTTTTATTTAAATCATATATACATTGAAAGTTGCTTGCACCCTTGCATGTGTTAGGTTTTGTACCTTGCTAGTGTTTGTATGTGTTGTGCTCTCTACTTACTTATCTTGAGTAATCAAGTATGTGTATGTTGGTTTGCACACCATTTACTTGTGTTGAGCCTTATTGCTTTTATTTGATATCTTATCTTGTTGGCTCTCTTTTGAGAGATTAATGGACTATCCATTTTGGGGAGTGATATGCTTCGTGCACTTCACAATCCTAAAATGTGTGTACATGAGGAATACCACTTAGTGATGAATATTAATATTATCTATTCTCTATGTGGTATGTCATGCTCATGAGAAATTCAAATTCTATAATGTCCATTAATTTCTCGAGTTGGTTTTGTTTGCCTCTTGTTTAAAAAAATGGATTATCACATTATGGGGGAGTAATAAGCTATGTGCATATTACAAGCCTAGAAAATGTGAACATGTGAGGTATTGCCACCTAGAATTGATATTGTCATTATCTTATTCCTATGTGGCATGTTGCTCAAACAAGTTCCATTTTGCTTAAATGTTTTGTTCTCTTTTGGATCTTGTTTGTGATGGATTCTTGGTACGGCTTTCCCCAAATATGTTCGCATATATCTTTTGGGAAACGATTGCTTCAAGCTACTCTTTGGAGTTGCTTTGCATGATCGCGTGAATATTGAAGCTATCAAGAATATCTATCTATCTAAGCATGGCTTTTAATCTATCCTTTGCCATATGCTTATTTGTTGTGAAATTGGTCTTCAATATCATTCTATATACCACCGAGAAATATCTCATATACTCCTTGTCCTTGACAAGTGATACTCATATTGTGGTGAAATTTGTAGACCATCTTCACTTTGGCTCTTGCTTTGAATTGCCTTATTTTATTGCCAAGGATTTTTTTGATCTAACTCTTTTGTCTTCCTTGTATCTTTTGGATCCTTGTTGCTCTACTCAAAATTTGTTTTATGCTTCTTGTTTAGGAAAAGCAATGATCCAATTCTTGTGCATTGACATTCAAAAGTCATACTTCTTGATAATGCACTATTCTTGGGAAGCTATCCTACTTTGAGTAGAACATCATTCTTTAAATTGGTTTTGTATCTTTGCTTTCCTTGAACATGACTAGTGTTTGAATAATATGTATGGAGAGTGATGATCCATTTGTGTGCATTTTGTATTCAAATGCAAGATCATAAATAATGCACAAATCTTGGGGGAGCAATCCTATATGCTTTTGAACATTAGTTGTCTTCAATTGATATTTGATCCCGATGACATGTCTCTTTGGAAGACAAACATTTTCTCTTGGTACTTTGTGCCATCATGAAAGTGTAGAGGGTTTGGTTTATTCCTTGATGGTATTTTCATCAATTGGTATCTTACTTTCATTTGGCATCTTTTCAAAGTGGTATCTTCAATCATGTGTTGATTTGGGATTTTGATATAATTTGGACAATTTTTTTCTTGTCACACTTGTGTGTGCTTTCTTGGTTTAATTGGTGTTTTGTCCAAATTGTATCTCATTTGGTTCTTGAAAGTCTTGTGCATGCATATTTACTTTATGTATATCTTATGGCATGCTTACTTTCGTTGATCCAATATATAGGATAAACTCCATCAAATCCTAAATGGCTAAGATGTGCATGAAATTCAATTTCATATCAATATGCACATATTTATGTGGAGTTTGTCCTATGTATTGTAGTTGCTCTAACTACTTTGGACCCAATGAGTTTGGGTACCATTTTGTACTTGAATTTGTTTTAGGTACATTGAGATGCATTGGAAGCTTGTCTCATTTACAAGGAAGGTGTGTCACCATGTGCTTATTAGCCAAGCTCGGATGATCGTGAACTCTTATCTTCTACATCACCAATGCTATCTCGGTAACAAGTATCTACCTCATGCATACTTTTCTAGCTTTCAACCTTGTGTAGGTTGTTTCATGGCATGAATCTCTTTTGTTGCAATTCATTTGGTTCTTGCAAAACAATTTGTTGCAAATGTGGGCAAGCCGGGATGATTACATATCAAGGGGAATATATATATATATCATTTTCATGATTCATCAATCCCATATATGTTAATCTAGCACTTTCTACTCTATGTCTCACATATGCAATATTGATGCTTTTCAAAATCATTTGCCTTTTGCGATACTTGTTATCTTTCTCGGAGCATCCCATTTATCACCTTATCCCTTGTGGATATTTTTGATGCTATGATGAGTATGTGTTGGAAGTTCATCTATATCCCTTTAAGATAAAATTGAGCTTTGTGCTATGCTTTTAAGCAAAATCTTATTGGTGTATTTATGACTTCCTCTTGGATATCATGTTCTTTACCTTTGTACCTATTTTGTGTGTACATGTTTATTTGTGGACTTATATCTTGTGATTGGTGTCTACTTAGAAACTTATACACATGAGAATAGTTACATCTTTAATTGGTATTCCAATTCTTTAGTGACCACCTCTTATTGCTTTTGATTCTTTTAAATGGCACAAGCTTTGTTTTTATTTGGTTTACTTTTTCATCTTAATAAGCTTGTGGAGCTATTTGCTATATCTCTTTGGTGTGTGGGTACGGGAAAGACACGATATGCACTATGTGCCACTCTTTTTGAAAGACTATGTTGATGCTTTGGCTCATCCTTGTATTAGTCTCCTAAAATTGTCTTTCTATCTCACACCCATCCTTTATTTGCCGCTCCTTGCTCAACATTTTATTTGTTGCAAGTTGTATTGCCTCTTTTTTATATATGCTCTCTTGCACGTGTTTTTGTTCAAAATGATCTAGGAGGGAGTGAGGATTCCATGTTGTGCACTCCATATTGCTTTGCAAATCCTACTTGTGCACGTACCTTGGGGAGTTCCCTCTTATTGTTTAGAACTTTGTTTTTGGATTCTTTTGATTGCTTGCTTCTTTCTTCGAAGTATCTTTCTCTTTTGATTGGATCCTTGATATAGTTTGATCTCCCTTCATCTATTCGTCATTGGATATGTGCATTTGATTTCACTCATATTATGAGAAATGCACACATATGGGGGAGCTCTTACTATATTGGCCTTCTAAATTTTTCTTCCCATTTCGGCAATCGATGCCAATGGGGGAGAAGTTTAGAGGGTTTAAGGGAATTTGGTTTCTTGCTTTAGTTTCGTTCTTAAGCATTTGCCTTTCTTGCTCTTGCATCCTTGCTCTTTGTGTTGCATGGTTGCTTAATTCATTATATAAACCCTCGTAAAAGGGATTGTCATCAATTACCAAAATGGGGGAGATTGAAAGTGCATGTGTTGCCCCATGCGTGGTTTTGGTAATTAATGACAATCCTATGGACTAATGTTTGCATTGAGATATCTTTATAGATCTTTTCCATGAAGAAGATTGGAGTTCATGTGTTGGACTCTAGAAGATTACATGATGACCAATGCTCTATTCAAGGGTTTATATGAAGAATGGTCATGTGAAGAATTGAGCTTATTGCAAGCATGGCTTGGAAAAGAAGATTGAGTGAACTTCATGTTTATCTCCAAGCCATCATCTATATCAAGAGAAGAATATGAAGCGCAAGTGGAGTCATGAAGACGGAGCTAAGCGAGGCTCTCCCATAATGGTGTATGGGGAGCATTTGGAGAAGTCTTCATCAAGCAAGCGCAATCAAGAAAGGTGGTCCACTTGAAGAGATCAAGATCGTCATCATCTAGCTCAAGTGGAATGCGCAAGGCAAAGGTATGATCTTGATAGGGTTTCTATTTTACCGGTCTCATGTTGTTAGTTTGGAGACCGGGTTATAGGATAGACGGCGTACTATCAAGAGGGGCTCTCAAGTGAGTAACTTGATCGCATCTTTGTGGAGAGCTCAAACCTTTGCATACTTGGCATATCATCTTTCTTGGTTCTTATTTGGCTTTTATCCATGTGAGAATTTAGAGCTTGTGTTCATCTCCATACCAAGCTCTAGTTCATCAAAAACGGATTTCATTTGGATATCTTGTGGTGTTTTTGATGTTGGAGGTTTTAACGGTTTGTCTTTTGTAGAGAGATCAAACTCTCCTCTTTGTTCTCCTCCTCACATGATGGACTATGATGTTTCTATGCATGATCTTGTAAAGCTCTTCGTTACGATTCCAACGAGCCCAAGATCATCGAAATTGGAAAAAGTTATGCCCGTTTTAGTGCCGGTGGCTCTGCAGTTTTTACCTGTGGCGGTAGTACCGCCGCGGTACCGCCAGCGGTACCGCCGGAGCCACCCGAGGCCCATTTTCGGCGGTACCGGAAGCGGTAGTACCGCCGGGGCGGTAGTACCGCTGCCCGGGGCGGTAGTACCGCTACCTGGAGCCCGTTTTTTAGCCTGTTTTCCCTGTTTGACTTCCCTGGGGGGCGGTAGTACCGCTGGGGCCAGCGGTAGTACCGCCCCGACGCGTTTCTGCACATAACGGTTGGATTTTGGGGAACCTATTTAAGGGGCCCTTCTTCCCCAATGGTTCCCCACTTCTTGAGCTTGTTTTTCCCCTCTCTCTCCTCCATTGTTGACCTTTGGAAAAGCTTGCCTTCCTCTCAATCCCTCCAATGATTCTTGCATATCTTTGAGGGAAAGTCAGAGGAGATCTAGATCTACATTTCCACCAATCCATCTCTCCTCTAAGTGAGGGAACCTAGTGGATCTAGATCTTGGAGTTCTTGGTGCATCTCCTCTTTGTTCTTCCTCTCTTATTCCCCCATAAGCATTTGTTGCTTTGTTGGAATTTGAGAGTGAAGGATTTGAGCCTTGTGCTCTTGCCATTGCTTCGTTGCATCGGTTTGTGCACTCCACGAGGATTCGTGTAAGTTGAAAGCTTGTGAACTTGTTACTCTTGGGTCTTTGGACCCTAGACGCCTTTGTGGTGGTTGGACCCTTGTGTGGTCACTTGAAGCCATTCGGGAGCCCCCAATCCCTTTGTGGGTTGTGCCTCGGATTGTTGTTGAAAGCCGTTGGGAGCCCCCAATCCCATTGTGGGTTGTGCCCCGGATTGTTGTTGAAAGGCTCCGGATTCCGCCTCGAAGGAATACCGATAGTGGAATGTGAACCAAACCTTTGTGGTGCGGTTCATCGGAGAAGAGGGTGAAACCTTTGTGGTTGTTGAACCGTTGTGTCGGTTCACACCTCTCCAACGAGACGTACTCCCTTTCAAGGAGGAACTCGGGAATACATCCTCGCCACCGCGTGCCTCGGTTATTTCTATACCCGAGCTTTTTACTTATGCACTTTACTTTGTGATAGCCTTCGTGCTTGAAGTATTCTTAGCTATCACCTTGTTGCTTGTCTTGCTTAGCATAAGTTGTTGGTGCACATAGGTGAGCCTAGTTTATTTAGGTTGTTGGCTTGTTAATTTAAACACCTAGTTTTATTCCGCAATTAGCAAGCCTAAACCGGAAAAGTTTTAATCGCCTATTCACCCCCCCTCTAGGCGACATCATTGTCCTTTCACTCTCCCGCCATATCTTCCTCGCCTGCTGCGCCCTCTCTGTCCTCCCCAGGAGATTCTCCTCCAGCCACTCCCACGCCGCCACGTCTTCCAGCCCGCGCCGTTCCGATAGAACCACCCCAAAACGCACACAGGATGCGCACCAGAGCTAAAACAGGATTTGCACAACCAAAACAACACCTTCAACTTTCTGTATCCACGTCACCATCACCTATTCCCTCCACGTACCGTACGACACTTAAGGACACTCGTTGGCACGACGCTATGCGTGATGAATTTGATGCTCTAATTCGGAATGACACTTGGTCTCTAGTTCCTTGTCCTGCAGGTGTCAACGTGGTCACTGGCAAATGGATCTTTCACCACAAACTTAACCCGGATGGCTCTTTGGCTCGCTATAAAGCTCGATGGGTCCTTCGCGGTTTCACTCAGCAAGAAGGAGTTGATTATGGAGAAACTTTCAGTCCAGTGGTCAAACCAGCAACCGTCCGTGTTGTTCTCAGCATTGCCACATCTCAGTCATGGCCACTTCATCAGCTTGATGTGAAGAATGTGTTTCTGCACGGTGAACTTGAGGAAACTGTGTACTGCACCCAGCCAGCTGGTTTTGTTGATGATACTCGACCCACTCATGTTTGCAAACTGAAGAAGTCCCTTTACGGTCTAAAGCAAGCTCCTCAGACATGGTTTTTGCGCTTCACCAAGTACCTTCATACTCTTGGCTTCATCTCCTCCAAGAGTGACTCCTCGTTGTTCATTCTCCACACACCCACTGCAATGGCCTACTTGCTCCTCTATGTGGATGACATTATTCTAACAGCCATCACTACGACCCTTCTTCAGAGTGTCATAGCCTCTCTTCACTCCGAGTTTGCCATGAGTGATTTGGGTGCTCTTCATCATTTTTAGGCGTCAACGTGCATCGCACGTCCCGTGGACTATTCCTCTCACAGCAGCAGTATGCCCTTGATCTCTTGGAGAGGAAAAACATGATGAATTGCAACCCCATCCCCACTCCCATAGACACAAAATGCAAGCTTTCTGCCAACAGTGGTCCGCCCGTTGATGATCCCTCTCAATACCGAAGTTTGGCTGGTGCTCTTCAATACTTGACACTCACCCGACTTGATTTGTCACATGTCGTTCAACAGGTCTGTTTGTTCATGCATGATCCGCGTGCTGGTCATCTTCAACTCATCGAACGGATACTTCGCTATGTTAAAGGGACTGCTCATCTTGGTCTACAGCTTCATGTGGGATCTTCTTTGGATTTGGTGGCCTATTCGGATGCTGATTGGGCCGGCTGTCCTGACACCCGCAAGTACACCTCCGGCTTCTGTGTTTCCTTGGCAATAACTTAGTGTCATGGTCCTCGAAGCGACAACCAACGGTTTCTCGCTCCAGTGCTGAGGCTGAGTAATCGAGCCGTGGCAAACTGCGTCGCTGAATCTGTTTGGCTTCGTCAACTACTTCTTGAGCTTCATCAACCCGCACGGACTGCCACTATCGTATACTGTGACAACATCAGCGCCACCTACTTGTCCACCAATCCGTACAGCATCAACGGACGAAGCATGTTGAGATCGACCTTCATTTTGTTCGTGATCGCGTTGCTCTTGGAGAAGCTCGTGTGCTCCATGTTCCCACAAGTTCCCAGTATGCCGACATTTTCACCAAAGGATTGCCCACTGCCGTCTTTGAGGATTTTCGAACCAGTCTCAACATTGTCCCCAGCCACGTTTCGACTGCGAGGGTGTTGAATTGTATTACGATTAGGTTAGGGTTAGGGTTTAGTCTCTCTCTCCCTCTCCTATATATATGTACCCTTTGGTGTTTAATCAATACGAGGAACAATAGACTTCTATTCAACAGCTCAATTATGTGCACATAAAGATACAGGAAGAATAACAGTAAATTTTTGTAAACTTGGGTAGCACGCAAGGAGCGTCTACAGTAAATCTTTCCACTGCATGTAGCATCTACAGATAGTATGCACAATCACAAAGCCCCCAGAGATTCACTATATATTGTGGTATGTTCAGTCAACCCCGATGATCGATTTCAAGAACCGGAGCTTCGCGTTGAGCTCTATCACAACAGTGGGTTCGACACCCACGAATATGTAAAGGCCTACCAGCTCGCCTTCTAGTGTTGGAGAAAGCATGGCGCCATACCCAGTTATTGTTCTTATCATGTTGAGTTGTTATCTCAACTCTTCTTCGGTGTAGTGAGCATGGCAGAGACAAGGATAATCGTGCTTAGAGACAGAAAATAGTGCGCAAATGTCTATCATGCTAGATATGTATGTGTTAGCGTCCACTCAGATTTAGCCGAACACTCGGCCTAGTTTCAGACGTTTATGCGCACACTGCCCAACTACAAGAGGAGAGCCCATTCCATCCCAAAAGCCCGGACTGAAAGGACGAGAAATCTCTCCCATATAAGTTGGGTGTGGCCTCCTCCCCTAGGTAAGGTGGGACTAAACTGAGCAGCCTCCACCGGTCAACAGAGGGGTCCTCACATCCCATCCCTCTGGGAAGCCCCCCAGGTGAGCATGGCGATGTTGGCTCTGATACCAGATGTTAGCATCCACTCAGATTTAACCCAGCACTTAGCCTAGTTTCAGACGTTTATGCGCACACGACCCAACTATAAGAGGAGAGCCCATTCCATCCCAAAAGCCCGGACTGAAAGGAGGAGGAATCTCTCCCATATAAGTTGGGTGTGGCCTCCTCCCCTAGGTGAGGTGGGACTAAACTGAGCAGCCTCCACCGGTCTACAGAGGGTCCTCACATCCCATCCCTCTGGGAAGCCCCAGGTGAGCATGGCGATGTTGGCTCTGATACCAGATGTTAGCGTCCACTCAGATTTAGCCCAGCACTCGGCCTAGTTTCAGATGTTTATGCGCACACGGCCCAACTACAAGAGGAGAGCCCATTCCATCCCAAAAGCCCGGACTGAAAGGAGGAGGAATTTCTCCCATATAAGTTGGGTGTTCAGTTTAGAAGACTGTCCAACAGAAAATCCCCGACCCGAGTGACAAGCCGCCAAGGATAAACTGTTCAGTCAGCATTTCCGGGCATCACATTGGTACACAGAGTACTCTCTCCGGTATGTTGCAGAATTTATGAGATTATTATTGTGTCTATGCTCACATAAAACATGGCTTTAGTTTATTTGTCCATAGTCGAAGGGGCAAGCTACAGTAAATTTTGTATGTTTTGTGAAAAATATTGAGAATGGTTTGCATCCAGCAGTGGAATAGCAGATTATGTCTCAGCATACAGAGAAAAACAAGCAATTATAACTAAGAATAAACATTTGGTTCAAAGACATGTATGAAGTACTGACATATATAACGTTGTTCCGGTGGTCTGTTACTATTCTAAGAAACGATGTTATTAACATGCCATGTAAGATTAAGTAACATATCACTTCAATATAAGTAAAACATTCCGATCATGTTTTGTCCAGCTATCATATTGTAAAAATAACAGTCAGGTCAGCAAGTTTATGTTGACAATTGTTTGTAGATCCTACAGTTTTGTAGTGGCTTGCTGTATAAACGTTTGCTTTACAGAAACAAAGGAATGTTTACCATTGTCCCAGATTTTCTATGTTTTTAGTCCATATAACCACAATTCATGTAGCCACCGCTTGACAAAATCCTACTCCCTCCGTTCAGAACAGCTAAGACATCTATTTCTGAACGGAGGGAGTACATATATTCTAGTTATCAGGATCACTGACCAAGTCGGGGCGTCAAGCCCAGGGCGACGAGCTCCTTCAGAACGGATGGGCAGGTCGCGCTAAGACGCTCAAATCCGTCGGTTGTCATGGATGCCTTCAGGTTCGCCGGAGAGCGGCCGAGGAAATCGAAGCACGCGTCCTTGAGACCCCGACAGCCGAGCGGTTCAGCCAACGCGAGGAGGTTGGCCACCGTGCCGACGTCGATGCTCCCGCACAGTCTCTTCTCGCAGAGCAGCTTCAGACCCTCCATGCTGTACCGGGAGCCGCCACGAGCAGGTGCTGCACCAGGGCGGCCTGCTCCTGCTTCGTCGTCGTCGTCGCCGGCATGGTCACGGCGTCGGTGTACATGATCTCGAGCAGGGCCTTGAAGACAGTCGGCTCCATCTTCTCCACGCACACCACGCCGGTGGCGCCGCCACCCTGTTCGAGGAGCTCGACGCTGAACGCCGGGAACGCGCCGTGAGCAGCCAGCGGTGCGCGACGAACCTCTCGCCGGCCACCTCGAACGTGGCGTCGGCGCCGCTCCCGGTCTCGAGTAGGCCGCGGAGGCACCGTCCCAGGTCGGACAGGGGCACGGTGACGAACTCCCTTGGCACGGCCGGCCCACCTCCTCGTGCGAAAGCCGTTGATGACGACGATCTCGCTTGTTAGCCGTCATTTTTTTTTGTTAACGGGTGTTACCTAAAAATATGTTAACGAGTGTAGTCGCATGCACGTCAATTTTCTTTACTCTTTTACTCTTACAGAGGCGAGTTCATTTCGGTCCATTAACCCTCGTGTGATTCTCTCTTAAGTTGCCAAAAAATTAATTATCGCAATTCTCGTACATTCTAATCCCTATGTCATAGATACATCATGTCACAATGGTGTCGAACATGTGCATATGATTATGGTTGGACTTTGGATCATGCGAAGAGTTAGGCATTGAAGATGAATGGTTGTAAACTGATCTGTTACATAAAAACACCATTGGGTTGGCAAATAAAGTAGACAAACTGATAAGTTATTACACAAGATAACGAAAGTGACGAGCTAGACATTTGTGGCTGGGGTGACCTAACCGACCATAACGTGCTGGTCGAGATGCCTCTAATGACCTCATCGGGCTTGTCGTCTTATGTTCATTTAGTACATGGGAGAGGCGCATTTAGTCATGCTCAATAATGTAGTCATTGATTACAATGTCTCCCGTCTATTTCCTGAAATGGTCTAATCATGTATAAATTCTAACACGTCACATTTTTTGAACTTTTTGATTATTTTCCGTAAGGGAAATTTTAGATTAATTATTTGATTTAAATACACCTATTTTGTATAAAAGCTAAGCGACTAGGATGATATAGGAGTTTAAACAATCCAAGCAACGGGAAAAACTTTCGTTGCAAAAGAACAAGCATTTAGCTAGTTGCTAAGACATGTTCTTCTCAAGTAATATAAGGTTCATGGTTTATTACTACAAGCATATGGCTCTAATTAAGAACAAATGCCATTGCTACTAAATTGCAGTGGTGTTCTTAACTTTTTGTGTGCGTTAAAATTATACGTGTTCACATGTGTTCGAACTCTTTTTGAAAAACAAAACAGTTTTTTCGTGGCAAACTCATGTCACTTCCTCACATCACACTAGTAGAAAACGGGCCTTTAGTCCTGGTTGTAGAGGTCCTTTAGTCCCGGTTTGCAACCGGGACTAAAGCCCCCCCCCCCCCCCCCCCCCTTAGTCCTGGTTGGCCACGACCCGGGACTAAAGGGCCCTCCACGTGGCCACGGCGGAGCTCACTGGGTGGAGGACCTTTAGTCCCGGTTGGTAAGACCAACCGGAACTAAAGGTTTATGTTTTTTTCTTTTCAATTTATTTAGGGTTTAGGGGGTTGGGGTTTAGGAGGGGTTTAGGATTTCGGATTTTGCGTTTTCCATTCAATTCTTTTCGTATGGAGCTCACGTTGATGCGCCAAAAATAAGTTTTCGTATACATAAAGTTCATACTACATGGAGATCACGTTGATGCATATATACACATACAATTTGCTATCTATTTAATTACATGCGGATAATAAAATTGCATGGAGGCATTAGTGGCAATGCAATTCTCCCCTTTCCGGTATGCCCTCCGTAACCAAAAATCCCGCCAATTCCTCTTGAATTGCTTTTAGGCGGTTCGTTGGTATGAGCTTGTCCCGCATATCTTCCATCTAGATCAATATGAATATGTGAGTTGTGTGTATATATATCAAATCATCATAAAATAAATTATGAATGGAACTCAACACAATTCATGGTAATAAAATAAATTGTGAATAGTCTTTACGTGCTTTTAGGTGGTTCGTTGGTATGAGTTTGTCCCGCATATCTTCCATCTAGATCAATATGAATATGTGAGTTGTGTGTATAGATATCAAATCATCATAAAATAAATTATGAATGGAACTCAATACAATTCATGGTAATAAAATAAATTGTAAATAGTCTTTACGTACTCCTATTTGTCTTGCGGTTCTTTGCCGCTCACTGATCGTCAGGCGCATGAACTCGCAAACGTAATATGCACATAAATTAGTCCCCTGTTCTTGTCTCAGGCAGTACTTTAAAAAGAATAGAATTCAATCAAATAATAATCAAGCATGATAATGGTATTGACACTATAATTAAAGAGTTGCGCGGACCTAGATAGTACTACTTACCTTGGTGCAATAAAAACGCAGCTCCGGTTTCCATTCACCTTTAACCTTCTGGATGAACCGTTTCCAAACCCTGCCCGGCAAATAAAATGAATAAAGGAGTTATTAATTACTTGATATCAGAAAATGAACGAAAGATGTCGATATAGAGCGATAATGAACGAAAAAGGTCGATACCAGAAAATTACTTCTGGAGCATTAGTTGCACGCTGGTGTACTCGTCCATACCTTTCCTTAATGAGTCCATAACTTCAACGACTGCTTTGTCAACTCTAATGATTAGCAGAATCCAGTGGAATATGTGCACGTTTATATACGCAGGCATGCATAACTCATCGATTACACTAAACATCGAGTAAGCAAAATAGAATGTGTAGGAGACAGTAACACTCACTTTAAGTTGTAAGGAAAAAGTATTTCTCCGCAGTGATTTTGCTTCACTAAAAACATCAGGAAGTTACTATCTGTGTCCTCGGCATGGTTTTGTACGGTAACTTCATGATTGAAATATGGGTCAATGAACCCAGTGTCATAGATTTTGCGTCTTCTGCATTCGAGAATCTTCATTCTGCATAATAGCGTACAAAAGAATATAGTGAGATAATTACAGGCAATGAACAAGCTGAGCTAGAGACTTAAATTACAGAAATAAATCACTTACAAACAATAGCAACTGACGAGGGCTTTGTCCAGGGCGTCTTGATTGAATAACTGAAAAAGTTATGTAAACTCAATAAACATCTCGTTGGCCTTGAAGTAATGCTCTTTCTTTTGTGCCACCTAGAGGCTGGTTTGCCCTTCCTTTGCGACTTCCATGTACCATTCATGCAATCTTCGCATTTGTGTTGGTAGACGTTCTACCTCCTCAGGTCTGACCATAGAGTTCCCGTGGACATATCTCCATGCTACCTCAGCAATGGGGAGATCAGTTTCGCCTATGTGATCAGTGTCGTGGTGTACGTCCTTATCGGGAAACACCTTGAGCGGGGGATTGATTGTATTGCCTGTTCTCCGATCTGAGCCACTTGTTTCCCGCTTTTTGCCGTCTGCTGGCTTTGTTCCTTATATGTCTTCTCAATACAACGGACATAGTCGTCAGGCCTATTAGCCACATGTGACGGTGGTCCCGATGAAAGATTTCTCACAACTCTCATAACTTTTTCCAAAGCTATTATCTCCTTTGGCTCGGTCCGTTTTGGTGCAAATTGTCTTTTCACATCGGTAGCCACTCTCTCCTTTAGTTCCTCCTCAGTCAACTCGTAAGATAACTTTTGAGGAGCCTTGTCGACCTTGGTTTTCTTATTTGCACATTTCTTCTCAGTAGTACTAGTCGACGGGAAGTGCAGCTTCCGCTTTAGCATATTAGTAGTGGGCGCAGTCGACGGCTGACGTGATGGCGTGGGTGATGGACTCGGGCTGGGCTCCCAATCAGGGTAGGATGGACTTTGAGGTGGATTGCTACTCGGAGGAGTCGGTGACATTGGCGCTGAGTCTGGAAACATGATGTATTTCTTGTTCCATAGAACGATACCAAGCTTGGCTTCTCCCAGTGTCTTCTCCTCGTCACCTCCAGGAATGTCAAGCTCCAGTGTCTCAAATCCCGGCATAATTTCATCCACCCCGACACGAGCATAGCCAGTTGGAATCTGACCAAGATGGTAGCTTGCTCCAGATTGATTTGGTAAAGCATAGACGACCGCCACCTTGAAGGATATGTTCATCACTGACATATGTAGCTCACAACTTGTCTTCTCTGTGATATCATCCACGGGGTAGTTGTGGGGACCCCGGACTAGCTGTCCGAAATACCCTTGTGCCTACAACATCAGCGATCCCATGATCAGTCTGTCGCTGAGCACAATCAAACTGGTATCAAAAGAACATCCATAAATACCGAACGAATTTACTTACTTGATTGAAGCCATAACTTCAACAGGTACTTGCAGCGGAAATCACCAAACAACGTGGAGCCCAAGTCATTTGCCAAAACCCTACAGGCAGCTGACTGGGAAGCACCCCAGTTTGCACTGACGTCATTGAAACTTCTCCTTCGAACTGCTTCTCTTCAAAATCTTGCAAAGACAATCGCCAGGGATGAAACCAATATGAGTACATTTGATTGTACTCGCAAACTACCCCCGAGATGAGCATGCACTACTCTTTTTATTGTTTAAATAAAACTTTGCTTGAAATCTCTAAAACTTTAATTTAAAAAGGAAAGAAGAATTTTATAACTTTTCATAAGCCTTGTATTTTTGGAAAAAAAATCTCTATACCTTTGATGAAAAAGGAAAGAAGGCTTTTAGAACTTTTTCCCATAAATCTATCTTTGTAAGAATTCTCTTTTAAAACTTTTTCCAGAAAATATATATATCTTTGTTAAAAAGGTAAGAAGTCTCCTTTAAAACGTTTTCCCGGAAAATCTCCATCTTGTTTATTTCTCCAAAACTCCTCCTTTTCCAACCATAGCCCTTCATGGTCAAATCATTTTCCAACAACCTCATACCAGCCCTTCGGTATAGTTGCTTAAAACATTTCCACTTTTAAAACACAAAACTTTGCACTTCTCGACCATAGCCCTTCATGGTCCACCTCTTTTCCAGCAACCTCATGCCGATCCTTTGGCATAGTTGCATATATAAAACATCTCCATTTTATTTTCAAATCTCAAAACTTTGCAAAACTTGCACATGGTCTAAGGACAGCCTCCCAGCTGTCCATATCCGAGGACTTGGCTATTCGAATAGTTTTGCACTCTGCAGAGGTAGCACGCTTTCCCACATCCATCCGGCAACTCATCGTGTCAGCCACGTCCCGCCATACAAGGTGTATGCGAAGTTGAGTCACCGACCATAGCCTGTCCTTTGCTCATGCTAGTATAGGACCCTGCCGCTATGACACTTTCCATCAACACTTAACCTAGCCCATCGGAATCTAAGTGTGAGGACTCATAGTTCTGCCCGGCGGTGTATAGGGGACGATCCTTCTATCCACCACATGTGCGAGGACCATCCTTCACCACATATGATTGGACCCGGGTCAGGGGTAGGTAACCGAACCATCCCCTCATGGAACAGAGTCATCTCCGTTGTTGAGGCATCCCATACTAATATGAGCAAATTATATGACTACGCCATTTCCCATATGTGGGTAAATGTGGTCGCACAGGGTAAGATTGGTCGTCATAGTACTAGGACACAATGTGCATTTTTCATAAACATCACCAATCTCCATTTCTTCACTTCAACACCGACATCTCGACATTCCACATCCATACAAGTATTTTCAAAGGAGTTTTGAATATCAATAATTTTTTCCATTCCATAGTTTGAAAAAGAATTTCCATCTTACACCTCCATATAGGGTGTAAAAATAATATACTTGTATTTTGGAAATAGAGTTTTCAAAATCATAGCTTTAGTGGCAAACACCACATAAATCACTTATGCTCTTTATAAGTAAAACATGGGAGCCAAAATAGATGTATATAGATGTAAGCTCAGAGAAGTAGCTTGCCTGATTTCAGCATAGTGTCCCTGGACTTCTCCTCATTGATCAAAGAAATAAACTTCGATTCTCCTTCAATAAATTCTCTCCAGAGGCCACTCCGATAGCGTCAATATCTAGCATCGCAAACAGGGAAATAAACAACACTCAATACACCAATCAAAATCACAAGTGAGGCACAAACAAATAACAAACCACAAGCATCAAACTAATCATTCGAGCAACAAATTAAGATCTACACTTACGAGGGCCTTATACTAATCAGTAGTCTAACACTATACACAAGCTAGGACCATCGATCACAAAACTATCTTAGGCAAAGATTAACAACAAGCACCTTCCTTTAAAGAGGAAATACTTCAGACAAAAGTTAGGCCACCAATTAATCTCTGTAATTCAAAATATTTCACCAAGCTAAGGTAGAGATATTACCAAGATACCCATGATAGTACTCATTCTTAAGGATAACCAAGTTTAACAAGCAAGGCAAACATATTAATCACACAAAATAATATAACATCGAAATAAACAAGCATAGTAATTCCTAATTATTAGGAGAAAACTATATAGGAATAAAACCCTAACAAATACATGACTCACAAGTAGCTCTCCTAACATGCTAGTAAAAATAAGGAAACATGTCACAACAGTGGATTACCACCCTACACATGCTAGGAAACACATTTATAACAATAAAGTTATAACACAACAATTTATAAAGGTCTAATAAAAATAGGCAGAAAAGGCCTAAATCTCATAATTATCACCATAGTCAATCAGTGACTCCTAAATTCATAACAAGCTAGGAATATGTTCTTCTACACATATAGAAGACAAGCCAATTGGATTTACTCCAAAAATCCTCACACAAAAATTCACAAAATTCACTAAAGAGCCCCTGGTGTGTTTACAAGAGTGAATAGAACTTTTGTTTTAGGTTTCATTTGCAAGCAAGTCCAACAGATCTGGAAAGGTAGCACTTCAGCCTACCCATAGAATTTTAGTTTGCAATTTTCTGAGGCTTAAAACTCAATCAAACAAATTTTGATTGAATTTGAATAGTCTTGCAAGAACATTTCTAGGAAATAATCCTAAACACCTTTTGTTGTTTTTCTTCACTGGGTGGTTGGAAAAGTGTCTAGATACCTCTGTGATTTTTGGTTTGGCCATATTTAAACTGGAACTAATTTAAATAGATTTAAACCAAAGTATCAGAAACAGATCTGAGGAAATAGAATGAGATTAACTAAAAAAAACGTCAGCGGGCTGGATCTACTGCGAACTGGGCTGCACGGCCACGACCTGGCCCGCCAGCTCACGCGAGGCGAACAGGTACGGGGTCGTCTTCTTCCTCTCGACACTCATGGACGAGCGAGGCGCACTGGGAGCCATGGCTACGGCGGAGCAGCCAGGTTACGACGCGAGGGGAGGAAGGAGATGTCCCGGAGGACGGCGTGCTCACCCTCGACGAGTTAGTGTACTAGGATGGGACTGAGGAGGTCGAGGACGGCGAAGAACTTGCTCGAAGTGCGGCGGCTGTAGCGGAAGAAGATGGACTCGTGCGCTCCATTGACGACGAACGGGATCGATTCCTTCTTCGGAGACGTAGAGGCCGATGAGGCGGAGACAACCACGCGCTTCGATCTGCTCTGGGAGGCTTCAA
This sequence comes from Poa pratensis, assembly GCA_947311845.1. Lineage (NCBI taxonomy): Eukaryota > Viridiplantae > Streptophyta > Magnoliopsida > Poales > Poaceae > Poa > Poa pratensis. Next base: position 18,179,337 of record CAMZMU010000113.1, read on the forward strand.
TCGCCGGCGATGCTCGATGGCAGCCATGGCTAGGGTTCGGGCCGTGGAGAGGAGCAGAGAGAGAGCAGGTGAGATGTGGGAGAATAACTGAGGTGAGAGAGAGAGTTCGGTGGCGATCTTATCCACCACGCGCGGCATGGGCGGTGAGCAGGTTCGGCCGGGCTGGTGCGGTCGCTACAGGAGGACGATTAAGCTTTTGCAGAAAGGCCCCTACCTTTCTCTGAAATCCTCTGTTTCAATTTCTTTCTTAATTCCTTTTTAAAAACAGTAGCCTTTAGGGATTTAATTGAGGTACTAAATATTTTACAAAAATCTGAAAATATTTGGGTAGGCTCCCCTTATAATGTAGAGCCTCCACAAAAATTGGTGTTGCAAAATAAAATGTTTGAACCATATTTGTTCATAGGGTTTAAGTATGTTACTTTTGGTAAAACCAAATTGATATTCCTTTAGTATTTCAAAGCAAGTGATAACATATTGTTTTGAACTTTTGGAACTTTCTTGACAAATATGGTAACTTCAAATAATTTATATTTTCATAGAGAAAATATTTGTTTGAAGGAAATCGAGAATTAGGTAGGGAAAATAATTTATTAAGATCATTTCTTTAACTCATGATCTTAATTTCGATTTGTTGAATAATTTGAGGAGTTTGTTTTAAATTTTTGAGTCACATTCCAAATTATGATAAGAGGGTTTTCAACTTAAAGTTCAAGTACCTTTATGTAATTATTCACCCAAGCAAACAACAAATCAAGGAAATAACAATCAATTCAAACATAAGTCAACAAGCAAACAATATAAGTTTTCAACCAAATTTCAAATATTCAGATAGGTGGTGGGATGGTGGTCAAGCATCATCATAACAATAATAATGTTAAAACAAGCTTGACTCAATAAGTTTGATATTTTTCAAGAGGGTTGCTAAAATACATGGTAGTATATTTCCCAATTTTATTGTTTCCAAAAGAGTGAAAATATGAGTTATAAAATAGGAGTTGAAATTATCAGGGTTGAGCAATATATAGGAGACAACATATAGATGCCCCCCCCCCCCCCCCCCCCCCCCATATTTTTAGAAACACATTTTTTTTGGGGAAACACTTTTTTTCACAAAATAAATGAATAACCATTTCTAGACTCTTTTGAAAATAGTTAAAAACAAATACCAAAGATACTTATTGTTTTGAGTGAGATGAGAGAGTACAGAATATAGATCACAAAAGTGATTCTTGATAAAATCCTACTTTGAAAATATTTATCATTCCTTGTAAGACTTTGGAATTTGGCTTTCGGTTCATAAATAAAGAAACATAGGCTTCAAGCCTAAGAAAGATAATAAGAGTAATTTTATGCTCTCCCCACACAAGTAATGACTAACTAGGATGAATCTGCAAGGGTGCACTCACCTTGCTTAGGTTCAGACAATAATACACACAAGCAAGTCACACAAGTCAAAGCATTCAACAAGCCAAAATCAAACAAGCAATTCAACATCCTAAGCACATCAGAACACTCAAGCAGTTGGGGAGATGACAATCAAACACAAACCAAAAGCAATCAACAATCTCCAAAACCCTTAATATGATTAAGTGGTATGGTGCTCACACCTGACAAGAAGATGCTGAGTGATCCACAACACAAAATATTATAGTCTTCAAAAGGCTTAGATAGTAGAAAACATATGGGTTAATATTTACCACATGCATTATTTCTAAAAGATGTGGAACCAGGGTTTTAACATAAGAGTTGTAAATACTTTGAAAACTAGCAAGATTGAAACTAGGTAGGAGATATTATATAGATCTCCATAGTTTATAAACATGTAATTTTGGAAATACTTTTACTTTCTCGAGAGTGGGTATTTTGGTGGTTGCTAAACCAAGTATCATTGAAATGGACTTTGGCCAGAAATAAGAATGTAAAAGATATATGGAATATTTTCTTGTCATGACATGATCACCAAGGTTAAATATATTTTTATCTTGGTTGAGTTCTTGGTTGATACTTAGTGGTCAAACAACTTAAACAACAAGTCACACAAGGTCCAACGTAGCAATGGGAAGGAAAGCACAATCATTAGTGAAGTATTTCAAAAAGTTTTTGTTGGTTCTGAATTTTGGGTCTTGTAAAACTAAGTTTTTCTTTGTTCTAAAATTTGGGATGTGACAGTAGTGAGCCGTCGGTGGTTCGAATGCAGAATTTTCTAGCTGCGTGGAACCCACGCTGCTTTTCCGCTGAGATGGGTCGACATCGACTGCAGGATCTTCTAGCTGCTGCCGAGATGCCCTTTGCTGGTTAATTGAGTCCAGTTGCTCCTGCTGCCGCTCCACCTTGTGTTCCAATTCCGATAACCGGTCTAACTCCTTCTTCTTCTTTCTCTGACAGCTTCTATAACTTTCAGCATACTCCGGAAACCCTTTCTTCCACGAAACACCGGATCCATAGCCTCGACATTGTCCAACGTGTTCAGGATTCCTGAGGGCGAGTGTCAGCTCGTCGTTCTCTCTCTCGGGCTGGTACTCTCCCTTTCAAACTTTTTCTATTGCCTTCTCAAGCTCTTTGGATATTTTTTCAATTTTTCCTTCCATTTCCCCTTTGCAACAATCTACTCTGTCTGTGGGTCCAACGCTACCCCATGCGCGTACAACCAGAACATGGACCTCTCGGGCCAGTCCGCTGTCTGTGGAATGATCCCTTTATCAAGCCATTCTGCTTCAAAAGCTTCCCACTTAGGCACGTCAGTCTTGTAGCCACCTGTCCCCAAAGTATGGGGATGAACTCAAGCTCGGGAGAGGAAACAGAGGAGAAAATGTGGATGAACTCGAGCAGGAAAATGGAGATGGCTGGCTCAGGGTGGAAGATGATATAGGGAACCCTTTAGTCCCGGTTCGTATCACGAACCGGTACTAAAGGTCCATCTTTAGCATCGGTTCATGATACGAACAGGGACTAAAGGTGCTCGCGCTGGCCCCACCTCTGTGGCTACCAACCGGGACTAAAGGTCCCCTACGAACCGGGACTGAAGCTGGCCGTGGTCCCGTTGGAACCGGGACTAATGCTCACATTTATCCCAGTTCCAATAGTGGCCGGGACTAAAGGGCCGAACCGAAGCCCTGTTTTCTACTAGTGTCATTAGATGATGCTTGATACGATTCGAGATCATTAGCCCAATGTCGTCTGAAAAGCAGTAAGTTTTTGGGGTCGAAGTAATTGGCACGAAAAGGTTGTGGTCGTTGGAAGCACAAGGACGTGCTTACAAATTAAGTGTAGAGAGGCTCCTAGGTGAACGTATCTGGTGCTCCGACGAGTGTAGTAGGGGTTTCCTACCGTCCAAGGCAATCTGTTCTCGTCAACCAAGGAATTGATGTGGCCGACAAAAACATGGTGGACGGCTTCGTGCTCGTTCGGCTACGGACCCACATTCGGTTCTGGAAAAACAACTCAGGCGTGACGAGAGTTGCATGGATTTTTTGATTCCTAGGATAGGTAGTGTAGGAATATAATCCAATAGAATTCAGGTGGCATGTCTAATAAAATGATATGGAAAGAGAAAGTTCCATGAGGTTAGACCTCATTTTATTTTACTATGTAAGTTTACACTGCAAGATTTTTATGGGAATTTTCCATATGTGATATGATCCTATGAATGAAAAAGCTTTTAAAGGAATCTTCCATAGTATTTCAATTCTATACCAATTTTTTGACATTCCTAGGAGTATAAATCAACGCAAAATCTAAAACTTGCCCGCGCACTATTTCTCCCTACAGCGTGCGCGCATGTGTGTGTGGCAACCGGGTACGATCAGTTTTTTGTTTTTATGCAGGGGACGTGGCTCCTGTGTGGGGACCACAAACACGTGCCTACCGATCCACGAACCCACTCGTCTCTCACGAACGCATCCTTATCCTCTCATCCACCCGTCGGCGCCATCGGTCCCCACCACCATGAACTCGCGTTCCTCGCGCCGACGGCAAGCCGATGCCGGCGACCTCCTCCGCCTCGTTCACCACACGCATGCGCTCGCCACCTGACCCGAGCTCCTCGAGCGCTGCCGCCTCGCCATCCTCTCCTTCCGAAGCGCCTCCCGCCTCGACGCAGCGCTGCCGCTCTCGCACGCGTGGTCGAGCGCACCGATAGGAGATGGATCGCTCCCCATTGTGAGGATCCTAAGGTCGAGGGAGGAATATGGAAGCGGTGCTTGTGAGAATCGGACAGTGCCAACGATCCCGAGGCCTCCGCCGTCGGAGCGCCAACCTGCCGTGTCTCTTCTCCATCCTGCCGCCGGATACTTTCGCCGGTACGGAGGCGGTGGTGTGAGCATCACAGGGCGCCGGCCCAATGAATAAGCCGCCGGAGCGCCATCCCGCCGCGTCTCCTTTTCACCTTGCTGTCGGACACTCATCTCGCCGCTGGCTGCTACCCTAGCTGCTTTCCCGGCCAGCCGGCCAGGTACCGAAAGAGACCCTCCACCTCTGCATTTTTTTCAGAGCGATATAACTAGTGTAGATATTTTGCTTGCTTTCTTGCAACTGGATGTACCTTTCATGTTGTTGAATTAAGTTGTTGGATGTAAGTTTTCATCGGGTGCAATTCTTAAATTGAATTGGTGGATGTAATTTTTGTTTGCATTTTTGCAACTAAATGTAACTTTCATGTTGTAGGATGTATTTTTTCATCGGCACAATTTTTAAATTAAATTTTTGGATGTAATTTTTGGAACTCGATGCAGCTCTTAGTTGTTCAAATGAGTTAGTTGGATGTTTAAAAAAATTACCACCGGATGTAACTTTTGGCTTTGTTGAAAATTGAGTTAAGAATATAATTCTTGAATTGAATTGTTTGAATGTAATTTTACGAATTCTTTGATGTTATCCTAGTAATTTTTGGATGCAATTCTGGGGAAGCTTGTTCTGTTGTGGCCGGAGAACGAACAAAAGAGTCGGTTTGCAGTCAACTGGTACTCGTATATGCGCTTCGCTACACGACAAGACAGAGAGGTTTGTGGGCCCTGTCGTTGTTCGGACAGTGGGGGCACCGTAGAAGGCAAAATAGTGCGCGCGCACTACGTAGCCACGTCCATCAAAGGGCGGCTTCTACCTGCTGTCAAAAAAGAAACAAAAAACCCTCGCTTCCAAAAAAAAAAACGCACACGCTGCTGCTCCCCGCGGCACGACAAACCCGCAGCTGCTTCCCTCGTACGCCAACAAATCACTGTCCCGTTCCCATTCCCCCGTTACAAACCCCGCAAAAGCCTCACTCACCGTCGCACCCGTGAACCTTCCTCTCCTCTCCTCTCCTCTCGCTCCTCCCGAATCTCTTCCTCTACAATCCATCCAGGGTCTACAGATCGGCGGCGGCGATGGGCGGAGGGATGGAGGCGGACCTGACCCACGGCGTGGTGGCGGCGCTGTCGCGGGGGGCGGAGGGGCTGCGGCCGGTGCTGCAGGTGGTGGGCGCGCCCGCCGCGGGGAGGAGCCCCACGGATCGGTACCGCGTCCTGCTCTCCGACGGCGTGCACTGCCAGCAGGGGTTGCTCTTCGCCTCCCTCGGCGGCCTCGTCGCCGCCGGCCGGCTCCGCGACGGCTCCGTCGTGCGCGTCCTCGACTACATCTGGCACTCCGTCTACTGCCCAAGGTGACCGACGAATCGCTCACTCTCTTGGCGTTCCCCAGTATATTTGCGTCGATTCTACAGTAGTAGATGGATTTCGGTCTTGATCTGGTTGGTGTCTCGAAATGGGGGGAAATGCTAGGGTTTGCTAGTTTTTCTTTCTTTCTTGTGCATTTGGTGGTTCCCCTCTTGGGGCGGGGGGGGGGGGGGGGGGGGGGGGGGAGATCCGTGGCTGTATCTCTGGTTGGTGCATGCATGCAATCCGCTGGCTTAAAGACGATCACTTGCGTTACATTCTACAGTAATAATGTGTATATTGTGGGAAAAAGAAGCAGTTTTTCTTTGTTATAGTACCAGAAGACTTGCTTTTCTTCTGTGGCAGATTGTCAGAGATTTATATCTAGTGTTTGAACAATTAAGAGGAAGTGTTTTGTAATGTACATCTAGAGCATATAATCCCACCATTACCAAGAGATGTTTGTTTTTGCTGCATGCAATACCACCTGATCGACAGCATAAGTTCATTGGCTAGATAGGATTTTCGTTTTTCTAATCTGAGGCTTCTGCCCATAAAGTTATCCCTTTGTTTTGTTTGTGTGCTTTGGTGTCAGCACGGCATCACCCTTTTCTAGTTCTTTAGCTTTCTTCAGTTTTTGCAAACATTAGAGGGGCAGCCCCGGTGCAGTAGCTCCGATACGCAGCCTTTCCCTGCATTTCTGCAAGAGGCTGTTTCCAGGACTTGAACCTGTGACCTCATGGTCACAAGGCAGCAGTTTTTGCAAACATTCACTAATACAAATGACTACTATTTGGTCCGAGAAAAAATAGATGTCCTTTTAAAAATTGATGTATCCAAACTTTTAACACATTGACCACTATTATGGAGATTATTTTATATTGGTCAGTCGTGGCTCATGTGACAATAGGAAGATTCTTCATCATAAGTATGACCATAGTTGTAGTAGCATGTATATTCTCTTATAATATTACTACATATGACTATTTAAAAAGCAATAAGGTGTCTATTGGAGACAATGCCACTCAACACAAGGCGACATCTATTTTATTTTAAGACTTCACGTGGATTACATCCTTGTACAGTCTGTTTCGTACGATGTGTACTGTAGACTTCTTAAACAATACATATCCACCACTATAATTGTTTAATTTAACACTCTCCACTACTATAACTCATATCTGATAATTGTCTCATCAAACTAACCTCTAGATACTTTTCGTTCTCACCATTCACGTCAGAACTTCCTTTTTAATTGTTACTGAGTGGATTTATATGAGTTTCCTCCTCTAGTTATTATATGAGTTTCCTCCTCTAGTTTCCTCCTATATCTCTTTCTTTGATATTTTTTGTCATTCTACTGAATTCTGGCTAGGAAACGTGTTAAATGCCAATTGCATTGGATGTGCCATAAGTTTTACACCATAACAAGAAGGCTGACAGGTATCAGGTCTAGAATCCACCTTGTTGACTGGGAGTGAAGTCTGTTTTTTTGCCGAGGTCAAAGGATTTCTGTGACCATGAGTCTAAACCTGAATGAAATCAATGGACTGCTCTTGTAGAAGAGCCCGTCCAGGCCCAAATTGATCATGCCAGGCTAAAGTGCCACACCGATAAGAAAGTGACATTTCCAGAGTGGTTCACAAAGCTCTTACCAAATAACTGTTCAGATTCCCTAACACAATAGTAGTTGCTCCGGTCTTCATATCCGTCGAAGGTTGGAAGCCCTAGACCGTGAAGTCAGCCCCCTTGCTGCTTAGCATCTGATAAAAAATATTGAACTTAATTAACAGCAAAATACTTTGGGTAGGATAATGGTTTGAAGATCGGGAATAGAACACTTGACCTCAACAATATGGTGCCAACTCCCCTCTCTGGTTTGGAAGAGAGGCTCGACGCTTAGATACTTCTGCTTATTTCATTTGGCCTTAACAGAGTGCATACATGTGTCCCTTTTATCCGGAAGACTTGACACGATCACCGAAAATAAGATTTCAACCTACCAAAACTATATTTTTGTAATTAAACACATATATTTCTTATTACGGTAACTTTTTGTCAGTATCTTGTAATTCTACCGGTTTCTGGCTAGGATTTGTGTTATGCTGATTGCCTTCAATTTGTATGCACACTGGAATTTCTCTTCTGGTAGAGCTACTTATATATGCCTTGCCCGTTGATAGTTCTATAAATATTTTCTGACATGTATTATATTTTTGTTTCAGGGTCATCATTGTTGTCCAACTTGAAGTACTGCAAACTGAGTGCACACTGATCGGCAGTCCCACAATTTATCTGGCCAATGCTGGTCAACCAAATATCAGACCTTATTCTGGTAGCCTAGGCATCCATGAGACGAGGGCCGAGCAAGGTGTTAACGCCATAGCATTTTCTCCCGGTCAAGGCTTGTTGCGCTCTTCTATTGCTGCAAGGGCAGATCATGCTGTGAATCCATTTTATGGTTCAGTGCTGACACAAAAGACAATAAATGCCAAGATGCAGCAGCTTTCACTGAACCCTCATCGAGGGAAAAGGCCTGCGGTTCCTCCCATAGGTTGGGGCTCCGGGCTTCCTGACAATACTTGTGGGCGCCCTGCACAGTCTTTGTATCAGCAGCCATCTGCGGAGTATATGAATAGAGGTCCGGTTGCTAACAATGACACACCTTCTTGTATCACCCCGATTACTGCCTTGAACCCACACCAAGGTAGATGGACAATCAAGGGTAGGGTGACTGCAAAGACTGATATTCGGTGGTATGGTGCGGGGAAAGTCTTCTCATTTGATCTCCTTGATGCACAAGGGGGAGAAATTTGCGCAAAATGTTTCAATTCAGCGGTTGATCAGTTTTCTGAGCAAATTGTGGTTGGAAATGTGTACCTGGTAACTGGAGGATTGCTTAAACCAACACAGAAGAAGTTCAACCATTTAAACAATGAGTACGAAGTGTTACTGGATACTTCAGCATCTGTAGAAATTTGCTCCAGTGATGATAGCGGCATCCCTTTGCAGCAATACAATTTCCGACAGATCAGTGAAATACAAAATCTGCATAATGGAGATATGGTAGATTTGCTTGGGGTTGTTACGTCAGTTAGCCCTTGTGTCCAAAAATAGTGAGGAAGATGGTATGGAAACCCAGAAAAGAACCCTTCAACTGAAGGACATGTCTGGTTGCAGTGTGGAAATAACTCTTTGGGGGAATGTCTGTAATGCTGAAGGTCAGCTGCTGTACTCGATGTCTGTTTCTGGTTTTGATCCTGTACTTGCCCTGAAAGGTGGCCGTGTCAGTGAATTCAACGGGAAATCTGTGGTTACAGTCAGCTCAAGCTTATTAAAAGTGAATCCAGACATCCCTGGTGCAGAAAGACTGATGCAGTGGTACATAACTGAAGGAGAATTTGCTGGTTGCACTTCTTTATCACAGGAAATCTCAAGCATGAGCAAAACAATTGCGCAGATCAAGGAGCAAAACTTGGGGCGATCAGATAAACCAGATTGGTTAACTGTTGAAGGTGCAATTTCACACATCAACACCGAGCGTTTTTCTTATCCAGCATGCACCATGGAGCTTGATGGTAAGCACTGCTACGGAAAGGTTACCCATAATGGTGATGGGACGTGGCGTTGTCCCAAATGCGAGCAGAGCTCTCGAAACTGTGAGCAAAGGTACTTGTTGCAGTGTAAGATCCAGGATCACACTGGGACTACCTTTGCCACTGCATTCCAAAACGCTGGCGAGGAAATAGTTGGCCTCACAGCACAAGAGCTTTTCATGATTAAAAATGTGTATCAAGATGACGCACAGTTCACAGGAATAATACAGAAGGTCTGTTCTCAGGTCTACCTATTCAAGCTGAAAGTCAAGGAAGAAAGCTATGGCGATGAGGTGCGTGTGAAAGTCTGCATCGTTAAAGCTGAAAGAGTGGATGACACACTGAATAAACGTCGTTTGTTTCTCGGAGCATCTGATAGTCCTTTGGTGGGTGGCTTAGGCTCGACCTCTGGGGTGAATGCTGCTGTTAACTCTGCTTTCGCCAACTCAGAAGCCAGACAGAGTGCGGTAGGCTTCAACCATACTTACGCCACGAGCATGGGTCGCCCAAATCAGTTTGGGCAGCAGCAAGAAGGCGTAGGTGTGATGCCTAACAGATCGTCACCAGCACGATACGAACAGACTTGCACTGCCTGTGGTTCCAGTGTGCAAAATGTGCAGAAACCAGCGCTGGTGTGGGCTTCACGGCGGCGAGTTCATACGGCTCTCCAGCTATTGAGGCTGGCTCGGGCTCCTGCTTCAAACGTAATCTGCCTGAGCACCTTCCTAGAGATTTTCTAGGGAAGGCCAAGTCTGGTGCCTCTTCAGCTGCCACCTCCTTCAAATGTGATCAGTCTGGGCACTTCTTCAGGGACTGCCCAGCGCTAAAAAATGATCGGCCTGGGCACTTCGCTGGACTTTTTGGCTCAGGCTAGTGCTCCCCACCAGCGACAGGCTTTGTGGGAATGGTGCCGCATCAGGAGGGTACAACATGCAGTCGTATCTTAGTAATGTTTGGACTATGCTATGCTCATCATGTTGAGTCTTGGTTCGGTTTAAGTTATGTTTTTGTAGTCTCTTAAATCTACCTGCTGTGTGTGACTTCTTCTATCGTTCACCAAGTACCTTTATGTGGACCTTGTATTAGTATTCTTAAATCTACCTGCTGTGTGTGTCTTCTTCTATCGTTCACCAGTACCTTCATCTGGACCTTGTATTAGTACTCTTAAGCTTTACTCGATGTGTGTTACGTATACATTATCTGCCTTCCTGGTTTTCTGGGTCGAATTGCTTGTTATTTACTTTATTTTCCTCCGTTTACAGGCAGGCCAATATAAGAAGAGGGCACTTTAGTTTTTCGCTTTGTTTATCTGTCCACTATAAATTAGCTTTTGATGTGCTTTGTTCTGTTCACTTGTTTTTTTTTGTATGGCTTGTAGTGGTAGGATTGTGTACGGCCCAGATGTCTTAAGGTTTGTGAACAGCTTGTGTTCCACATCTGAATCATCAGAAGTTGCATGTATAAATTGTAGATACTAGACCGAATTTTAAGATTATTATCTTGTGCGAAGCATGCTGACGTTGTTTGGTAAATAAGGCACCACAAACACATACAAGTGGTGATGCATGGAGGGTCTGTCGAGACATCCATGCTCCCTAGTGATGCCACTTGAGCTCAAGGCAAAACGATGTTGTCAACAAATTTGGATCCCAGGTTGAGAAATGCTGTCTATATGGCAAAATTTTCAGAAATCAAATACACAAAAATATTAGGGATGCTGTACATACTATGGCATGCCAATCTGCAAACTTCATAAAAATATGACAACTTGTATCCTACACGGAAAATAATGAACAATAATGACAGACATATTCAGGAAATGACTTGTCAAATTGTCCCGAGGGACTGCTCTCTAGTGATCGTGCATAACAAACAAGGTGCCACCACTACTGCCTCAGCCCAATTGAGAATTAATCATAGACACAATATAGCAGCGTCAGTTTTTCTCCAGTTCCTTAGACTAGGTATATGCTCATTTTCATACAACAATAGCAACATGCCATAAAATTAGGGTAAACAGAATATATATACAAGATCACGACAGGACACGATGCATCTGCAATTATGCATAAACAGATACATAAAAACTGCAGTTATGTGCACATTCAGATACATGAAGAACAGTAAATTTGTGTAAACTTGGTATCCCGCAAAGAGCGTCTACAGAAAATCTTTTCACTGCATGTAGCATCTACAGATAATATGCACAATCACAAAACCCCCGGAGAATTCACTGTATATTGTGGTATATTCAATCCACCCCGATGATCGATTTCAAGAACCGGAGCTTTGCGTTGAGCTCCATCAGGCGGTCAGAGGTATCGCCTGATGCAACAGTGGGTTCGACACCCACGAATATGTAAAGGCCTGCCAGCTCGCCTTCCAGTGTTGGAGAAGGCACAGCGCCGTACCCAGTTATTGTTCTTACTGTGTCCAGCTGTTCCCTCAACTGTTCTTCGGTGTAGTGAACCTGGTCGAAACAAAGGATAATTATGCTTAGGGACGGAAAAAAAATAGTGGGCAAATGTGTATCATGCTATCCTAGACATGTATGCCATTCAGTTTAGTAAACTGTCCTACAGACATCTAGAATAAATCCCCGGCCCGAGTACTCTCTCTGGTGTGGTGCAGGATTTATGTGATATTATTGTTCCTATGCTCACATAACACATGGCTTCAGCTTTTTTTTTAATTCCATAGCTGAAGGGGCAAAGCTACATTAAATTTTGTACGTCTTCTGAAAAATATTTAGAATGATTTGCATCCAGCAGTGGTATAGCCGATTATGTCTCGGCATACATAGAAAAACAAGCAATTATAACTAGAACAAATATTTGGTTTAAAGACATGTATGAAATACTGACATATATAACGCTGTTCCGGTGGTCTGTTACTATTCTAAGAAACGATTTTATTAACATGACATGTAAGATTAAAGTAACATATCACTTCGATATAAGTAAAACATGTCCGATCATTTCTTGTCCAGCTATCATATTGCAAAAATAATAGTCAGGTCGGCAAGTTTATGTTGACGATTGCTTGTAGATCGTACAGACTTGTAATGGCTTGCTGCATGCTTTACTTCTACTCCCTCCGTACGGAAAAGGATGTCACCAAAATTGATGTATCTAGACATATTTTAGTACTAGTTACATCCATTTTCATGACATCTTTTTCCGAACGGAGAGAGTACAAAGGAATGTTTACCATTTGTCCCAGATTCGCTATGTTGTTAGTCCATATAACCACAATTCTTGTAGCCACTGCTTGACAAAATCCTACAGATATTCTAGTTACTACTAATAAAAAGCACAGGTGTCGTCGACTCACCTCGCCCCCAGCAACAACTCTGCTCCCAAATGCTTCTTCCTCCACGGTGGATAAATACGTTGTGCTCCCACTGGACATTACATCTTCACCATCATGCACCGAGGCCACCGGGACAAAACTAACACCTTCTTTATTGACACCATCAAAATCCCTGACAATGTCTTCCATCACAGTAATTCCTATAATCTCGCCAACATGTGCAGTTTCCGCAACCGCCTGTGACTCACAGGCCCAGGGCTACTCAGTGGTAGCACCTCACTTCCAGGTGCCGCAGCAGCAACAATGTCGACCTGTACATCAACAGTTTCCCCTATAACAGCGTCTGCCGTTGACTCACTAGTCGCAAGGACACTCGGGTGCAGCACCTCATTTCCAGGCGCCGCAGCAGCAACAATGCTGACCTGCACATCAACAGCTTCCCCTGCAACAAGCTCCACCGCCGGCAACTCATGAGCCACAAGGTCAATCGGTGGCATCATCTCACTTTCAGTTTCAGGTGCTGCAATAGAAATAATCTGCAGTTGCACATCAGCCAATTCACCCATAACTAGTTCTGTATTACTATTAGCTTCTTCCACCACCCCCCGAATTGTACCTTGAAATCCTTCCTGACTCTGAACCACATTATCTTTACCAAGAAACACTGGACCTGGCGATTCAGAAACAATAAAGTCTCGCGGTGGCATGTCATCAGTAGACTTCTTTTCCTCCATTGATATGCCCTTCTCATTTTTAACCTCAGCAACATGTGCAGTTTCTGCAACCGCCTGTGACTCGAGAGCCGCAAGGCTACTCAGTGGCAGCACCTCACTTTCAGGCGCTGAAATAGCAATAATCTCCACTTGCACTTCAGCCACTTCGCCCATAGCAATATCGGTATCACTATTCGCTTCTTCCATAACCCTGCCTTCAAATCCTTCCTTGCTCTGAACCACATTATCTTCAGAGACAACATTGTCTTGCGGTGGCATTTCTTCGGTAGACTTATTCTCCTCCATTGTCATGCCCTGCTCTTTTTTATCCCCAATGCTTGATAAAAGTGAATACTGGCCTAAATTCTGTTCAGAAAATTCACCTTCTTCCTTTTCCCGGAGCACATCCACATTGTCTTTGTCATCCTCATCAACATCTGACCTTTTGCCATCCTCTCCTTGTTTTTCATTCCAGTTCTTTGGTTGAAATGATGGTTGGCCCGAATTCTGCACAGAAAATTTACCTTCTCCCCTTTTCTGGACCAGATTGTCGTCGCCACCTGACGCCGGCACACACGATTCAGGAACATATAAGCCTTGCGACACCGTCTCCTTCGTAGATTTATTTTCCTCACCATCATCTTCCTTGTTTCTAGAATACATGCCATCCCCTTTTTCATTCCAATTATCTGGCTGAAATGGTTGTTGCCCTGAATCGAGTACAGAAAATAGACACTAAGTTGTCGCCGGATAGGGCCGCCTGCCCTCTCGCTCTGGTCGGTGGAGCGTCGATCCTGCCAGCGGACAACGAGGACGGATATTGCTGGAAGCTAAGTGACGTGTAAAAGATAGGAGGCCGCCGAGATCGCCGCAAGCCAGCACCGAGAGCGTCTCAAGACAAGATCCGAACTTGTCCACCGATAACATCAGATCGAGATTGAGAGGTACCAGAACTCCACGACAACACCCCCAAGAGGGTGACGATGCAGTGCGCCGTCGTCACCGCGACGGTCAAGGGTTTTCACCCGGAGCTCTGACATGGGGAAGGTGACCACAACGGTGCCCCCAAGAGGGTCTCGACACCCGTAGGCATCACCACTGCTGGCGCGGAAATGCTGAGCTTTTGCCCGGATAAACCTTCGCATCACATCCCAGTCTTCCGAACCGTTTGTTGCCACCATGTCAGGCCTCTAGGACACGATCTGGGGGGCTCCTTCTTCGTTGCATTCAGTAGGTAAGGTGTGAGGTAATGGTCGAGATTCAAGGATATCAAAGGATGATAAGGTATTGAAAAAATGGAGAATAAAAGCATAGGCATATCTTCATTGATGCCCTCCGAGATTTACATATTATTGTCATGTTGCATGCTTGTCTTCTCTAATAGAACATGCAAAATGAGGTAAAATCACGTTCGAAACAAATTAGATTGTGTATTTGAGTATACCGTTCACTAAACGGGCAAAATGTGACAAATGGACAATTGAGAGGTAAAATATAGAATTCACACTTAGATATTTCAAAATTTCATTTTTCTATATCAATCCTTTAAATCAAGAGGCCCATGTTAGCTTTGCGCAGCGTAGCTAGTACGTAGCTTGTAACTAGCAAGATCAGTTAGGCTTAGGCCATAGCCATCTCATAAATAAATGAAAAAAAAAACCTAGCTCGAATAAGCAAATTTAGTTCATGTCATCACTATATAAATTGCATTTAGTAGCTCACAGCGTATGGGCCGGGAAGCTAAACGCTTGTTGGGTCTAGTACACCATGTAGCAGTCAAGTTGGGCCTGCTGTTTCCTGCCTGTGAGATGCGAATGGGAGTTGCGTCGAACACTAAAATAGTCCCACCCCGCTAACTGAACAACTCGTGCACCAGCTTAAAAGGAACCGTCTCTGCTGCCGCTACCGCCGGTCGCTGTTGGGCAGGGCTAGCTTGCGCGCGCGAGCCGTCGCGTGGTTTCCGACCGCGCCGCACGTGCGGCTGTCGGAACGAGCCAGCAGCCAGGAAGAGGAGCTCGTCCCCGCCGCCAACGCGACGCGAGGAAGAAGACCACCGTGCCCCCGCCTGCCGGACCGCGCCCCGCCTTTTTCTTCTTCTTCCCCCCGTGTGCATCCCCCCTGCCGGCGCCGGCCAGACCGCCGGCTCCGCTCCCGCGGCGCCTCGCCGTTCCGCCCTCCTCCAACCGCCATCCATCGCCGCCCAAGGCCATCCCTCTAAGCCCGGCCCGCACCCCCAAGTTAAGGTTGCTCCTCGCCGGAGCCGCCTCCGCCGCGGCGAACCGCCCCACCCCCCGTTAAGTGTGGGGAACCGCCCCACCCCACCCCCTCCGGCGGCTTGCGCGTGCGGGATGCGATGCGAGGAAGCGGCCTTGCGCGTGCGGGATGCGATGCGAGGAAGCGGCCTTGCGGCTCCGCGTCGCTGCGCGAACTGAGGGAGCCTTCGCTCGCGCAACAGCTAGCCGTTTCCGTCGCTGTTGCGCGCGTCTGTTACTCCAGCGAGTTGGAGGGCTAAGGAGTTTGTGGTCTGGATTTTGGGCTCTCGAGCCCCGGCGAGAGCACAATGCTGCCCACAGCTCTTTTCCTATTAGGGAAACGGGCCGAGAGGAATCGGCTTTGCGCTCTGGCATGAAGACCAGATAGCTATAGCGAATAAAAGTTCCGCGTTGTCTGGCCTCGTGTGTCCACCCACGGGTGGTGCCTGGGGTTCGCTCATCAACCCGGCTACAAACTCTTTTTCGCAACAACAATTTGAATCGCATTTCTTTTCTTCGTTTGCTTCAAATTTGAAGATAAGCTTTCAGTAGTGGATGGTAGGGGCTTTCACTATATGGGTAAAATGTGTCACAAATGGACAATTGAGAGGTACCGTAAAATGTAGAATTCGCTCCTAACTATTTCAAAATTTAATTCCTACATAAATCCTTTAAATCAAGAGGCCCATATTAGCTTTGCGCAGCGTAGCTAGCAGGTACTCCCTCCATTTCTAAATATAAGACTTCCTAGTCTTTGTCCTGATTCGTTCCTAAATGAGTAACGCGTTTGGAATTTATCTATTTCCTATATATCCTTTTTTGACTTTTTTCCAAATGAATAACGCGGTTGGAATTTTGGAAATGACAATGGGTATCTTTATTACATTAACTAAAGCTTATTTCTCTTCATTTCTATCACAATAAGATCCGCTCCAAACAATTCGTGCTACAATTGATTATTGCTGCTATCCAATTCGAAGTATATATGGAGTATTAGGTGTAAAAATTTGGATATTCGTGGACGAAGAATAACTAGTCTTATCTTTGCATTTTGTCCTGTGATAGAATAAAATATTACAATAGACTTGAAATCCCGGACGCGAAATTGTGGCACCCGAGTTTTTTTTGGAAACTTTGAATTTGAGTTAGAAAAATGTTCAAATCTTTTACATATGCATGTTTCTATGTATATGTCAATGTTTGGTGCAAAAAAATCGTATTTCGGGCTACATAAGAAAACAAAATTATGGGCACAATAAAGGAAAAATAGTAGGTTGCATTTGTGAGAAATTTCTCCTTTTCGTTTTGCCTAAAATACAAGTTTTCTTAAGAAAATTCTGTAGTACGTACATAATGTGTATATGTATTTGTATACCAAGTTTTAGATTTTTTTAAACCTAGAAGTAGGTTTTCCAAATTTTTGGAAAACCGGGTTGTAGTGTGCTCAGGTGCATATACCACTTTTCGCTTACATATGGACACAGGCGAGTCCAATAGGCAGGCTTAAACAGGCTCAAGCCTGCCCTCCAAAGTATCAAACCAAAAATTTACTACTACTAATCTGGGCTTAGTACGTTAACTCAGCCCATGAAATCAGGCACTCAGCCCAGCCCACACGAGAAGTGCAGAGGCCTCGTCCGCGCACAAGAAGCACATCGCGACGCGTGTCGGGTCTAGGTGTGTCGCTCGTACCAGGCTCAACACGCGCAAGCTTCTCTTTCCTTTCTCTCGTCTGTTTTTTTTCCTATCGCCTGTGCTCTTTTTACATGCGAACGTACTTTGCATTATGTTTTTTTTTGCAAAACACAGTACAACGCAGACGCTCACATACACGTGCACACACTCACCCCTATGAACGCACACACGCACATCCTATCCCTATGAGCACCTTCGAAAGACTGAGCCGGTGGTCGGGTCTTGAGATTGACGAAGTCATCACAGGCGTCTCGCTGTCGACGGGAATGTCGCCTCCCACCTAAGAATATTCCGTCTAAATACTTTCATTCAAAAAGTACACCACGGTACACGAGCGCTCTTGTATTTCCACGAGTTGTACTTCCAATACTTTCATTCCGAAACTTTGCATTTGTGTCAAAACTTGTACTCCCTCCGATCCATATTAGTGGGCACAACTTTGTCTAGATACACATGTATTTAGTTATGTTTCTATCCAAAAAGTTTAATTTTTTTGAAATCTTTACTTTTCTTTAAATTTGTTTAGTATATCAGGAGCATGTGAGATCGGGAGTCAACTGAATTTCTGAAAATTTCTAGTATATTTGTCATAAATAATTTCATGTCTTATGTTGCATATGGACATATGTATTAGGGTACCTATTTGCAGAACATCTCCTTCCCGATGTACCATATATATTATTTAGATTTTTAAAAACTGAAACATAATTTTCTCACGTACTCCCTCTATTTTTTAATATAAGATATTTTAGGTGTTGTACATGTTGTCTGGATACATAATAAAGTGAGTGAACATACACATTTAAACATATCTACATACATTTGTGTACACATGCATGTGGACAAATGCTAAAACATCTTATATTAAAAAACGGAGGGAGTATCTATCATGATATGGTCCCGACATTTTCCATATGATTTTCCATATGTGACAAGTTAATTGTGGAATTCAGACTTCAAAGTAGCCATATTTTGTGAAATGATTTATCACTAAAATGTGTGTACTGTATGAAAGTAGCTACAAGAGAGCGGGCGGAAAAATTCCGCTATGTTCTCGTGGGCACATAAACTATTTTGTTTTCCTTCTTTTTTTGACTTTCATCGTTGGTTTGTTCTCTTTGTAAGTACAAATCCGTCCATGCTTTGGTCTGTTTGGAACGCAGAATGCAGATTAAGGTCTGCCTTCTGATCTTACAAAAGAGTAGCTAGAAGTCAGACATGATGCCATAATGGAACACAAGCCTTTTTCCTGAGAAAATGCGGCCAGCCAGCGTCTAACGAGGGCGCCACCTTAGCTAATGACGCGGTTCATTTCACGGTTGTTCTCTTATCCCTCCGCTCGTAGTCTCGTAGCCAAATATGGCACTCTGGAAGCCGGCTTGCTTCACTCCGATCTTGGTAACGATAGCGCTATAAGAACATTTCCAAGAGATTACCCAAAATTTGGGTAGGCAAACTGGTTTTGAGTAGAGGAGAAAGAAGGTATGGGTAAGCACATTTTTTTTGCTTTTCTAGCTTACCCTTATTCTGAATACCCAAAACTGGACCGCACACGGGGCCTACCCGTCAGTGGGTCTTATTTTTCCTCCCTCTTCTCTTTTTCCCCTCCTACCCAACACATCAACCGAACCAACTCCTCGTCGGCCCCTGTCCTGTCGGCCACCACCCCACGTCGGAGCAGCTCCGGTCGCCGTTGGGCAAGGTAGGGCGCGTCGACGCTGGGCGAGCTCGGGGGCGTTGGGCGAGCTCTGGAGGAGGCATGTGGCTGTGGCCGTCCTTGGCCAAATCGAGTGGCGCAGTGACCTTCGTCGGCCGTCGGTGGTTACGGACGACGCAGCCAGCGGTGGACGGGGGCCCGACGGCGGCGAATTTGGGCGACGCATGCGCATCGGCCACCATCGGCTCCCGTTCGATTACTCCCAGGGCGGAGCTCGCGTGGTGAGGGAGAAGGGCCTAGGGGCGGCCACATCCGGTGGCCGGAGCGACGCCGGTGGGCGGCGGAGGGTCGGGCCAAGCGGGAGTGGAGGCGGTAAAATTTTCCCGCATGGCCGTTGGTGCTTCGCGGGCTCCTTTTTCAGACATGGGTATATGGGTACGTTCTTGGAGATGCTCCAAGCACAGACTCTGGCGGTCTAGTCACTGACACTTTTTACAATCTCGTGACGGTCGGAGGTGCAATCTGAATATTTTGACGATACAAATCCGATGAATGGTTCAGTGCAACCTGAATATTCTGAATTAACAACTAACGTGTCGAATCACAGTCTAACAACCATTTCTAAACATTGGTCAGGTTAGTTTGAGACTCCACTGCAATGGAATTGGTGCCTCGTGGGGAGATTAAAATTATCGCCTATCTTTTCATCCTTGTCAGTTGTCACCACATTTACTGTAGTTAGGCCGGCGACAAATCGTGTACGCCTGGGATCCAAACTCTGATGGCCATGTTGATTCCGTCAATTCGGACGTTCCAGTCACCAAGTTAGCAGCCATTTCTAAATAACTTTCTTGCATGATTGGTAGTGTTAGTTAATCACAGTGGTTAGTGGCATGCCAGCTATATTCTTTTCAAAATGGCACTATCAAGCTTGCCAACGCGGTGTGAGCAGACCTCGCACTGAGCACCACCAAGCTTGTTGTCCATCGTCGAGCTCCTGACCATCTTCAAGCGGAGGCCCCAAACCCGCCCTATACGTCCGGGCGGACGGTCCGGGCGGGATTTGGGCCAAAAAACGCCACCCAACCGCGGCCCCCATAACGGCCTAAACGACCGGACGGTCCGGCACACCCCAAACCCAGCCCAAATATGGGGCGGGCTTGGGGCCGCTCGGACGCGACCGGACGCGTCCGCCCTTAGGTCGCTGACAAGTTGGACCCGCGTGTCGGATGAAGGCTGACCGTCAGAGAACACTGACCGGCGGTGTCCACGCGTCGCCGGCGTGATAAAATCGGAGCCCCCGAGAAAACCCTAACCGCATTCCCCATTCCTCCTCATCTCTAACCCGCAATGTCGAGCGGCTCCGAGGTCAGCAGCTTCTGGGATGAGCCGGCGGACGCGGAGAGCAAGGCGCCGCCGGCGGCGGTCGAGCAACGCGCGGAGGAGGAGGACCCCGACGACGACCTCGCTTACCGCGTCGCTGTCCTCCGGTCGCTGGAGGAAAAGAGGCCGGCGCGTGGATCGGGAGCGGCCAGTGGCCAATGCAGCCGCTGGTCGGCTCCGGCGCGTAGATCGGCGGCGCCGCCAAGCGTCAGCCGCAGGTCAGCTCCGGCGTCTGCGGCCGCGCCGCGTCGTCGTCTCCCTCCGGTCCAAGCCCCTCCTGGATGGAGGATCCTTCCCGATGGGGAGGGGTGGAGGCTTCTGCCGGTGCCGCCGCCGCGGGCGCCGGAGACGGTGGGCAAAGTGTTCCGCCAGGCGAAGCGGGCGGGCCAGTCGCTGAGCATAGCGGCTGCCGTCGCCGGGGCTGACGCGGACCTCCCCTCGATTTGGTGGCGCAGTCCTTCACCTCCGCCGAGACCGACGCCCGCCGCCGCCGCCACAAGGACCAAGAAGCGCTGGAGGCGGCCATCGCGCTGTCGCAGGCGGAGGCAGAGAAGAAGAAGAAGGCGGCGGCCAATGCGCGCCGCCACGCGGAGGAGCAGGCCCGCGCCGTGCGGATCCTCGCCGGCCAAATCGACGAGGAAGACGAAGATCCGTACTTCGCCTTCCGCAAGCGGTCCAAGGGCGGCGGCTCCGGCAAGGGCAAATCTCCGATGTGAGATTTGCCCATCTCTAATTTACTTTTGTAAGTATGTTTGTCAATTCGGCGATCTGCTGTCGGATGAACTATGTATCAACGTTCTATATATCTACGTTGATCAACTCTCCCTCCGACGTTGCATGGGTTTGTATGGATTTGGGGGTTTCTTTTTGAGGGGAATGGCTGGAGCGGCACGTTTTTGGGGTCGCCCGGTCGTGTCCGTGGACACGTTTGGGATCAAATTTGACCATTGTGGTTGGAGATGCTCTTATAGCTTGGCCATCATGGACGCCGGGTACTCAACTACTAGTAGGCCTCTGCACATCGTGATCTGCCCGTGGCTGGCCTTCGGCCACCTGCTCCCGTACCTGGAGCTCGCGAAGCGCCTCGCGTCGCGCGGCCACAGCGTGTCCTTCGTCTCCACGCCGCGCAACCTCGCCCGCCTCCCGCCACCGTGCAAGGACGTCGACCTGGTCGCGATCCCGCTGCCGCGCGTCGAGGGCCTACCCGACGGTGCCGAGTCCACCAACGACGTGCCCGATGAGAAGCGGGAGCTCCACTGGGAGGCCTTCGACGGCCTCGCCGCGCCCTTCGCCGAGTTCCTGGCCGCCGCGCTTGCGCTGGCCGCCGGAGGCCGCACTGGATCATCGCCGACTGCTTCCACCACTGGGCCACCGCGGCCGCCGTCGCCCACGACGTGCCGTGCGCGGTGCTCCTCCCCACCGCCGCCATGCTCGCCGCCGCTCCCCGCCCGCCGCCGTCGGACGACCCGGCCGCTGCCTCCGCCGTGCATGAAGAACAGGCGGAGGCCGCGCGTCTCGCCGTGCCACGCTACGAGCGGGACGCGGTGGAGACGGCCTACGCCGACAAGTGCGCGTCGGGCATGTCCGTCGCCGAGCGCTGGTTCTTGGCTTTAGACAAGTGCACGGTGCTGGCCATCCGGAGCTGCGTCGAGTGGGAGCCCGAAACGTTCCCGCTGGTGGCGCCGCTCCTCGGCAAACCCGTGGTGCCCCTCGGCCTACTGCCGCCGTCGCCCGACGGAGGCCGGCGCCGCGCCGCTGGGGACGACGCCACCCTGCGCTGGCTGGACACGCAGCCGCCGCACTCCGTGGTATACGTCGCGCTTGGGAGCGAGGTGCCGCTGAGCGTGGAGCAGGTGCACGAGCTGGCCCTCGGGCTGGAGCTCGCCGGTGCACGCTTCCTGTGGGCTCTCAGAGAACCCACCGGCGCGGCCGTCCACGACAACCCCTGCCTACAGGTTTCCAGGACCGCACCAGCAGCCATGGACTGGTAACCATGGGGTGGGTTCCCCAGCTCAGCATCTTGGCGCACGCCGCCGTGGGCGGGTTTCTCACGCACTGCGGCCGGATTCAGACTGGGTGGGGGTTGTGGTTTTATTAGGCAGTAGGGTAATAAGATCTCTACACTAATTTTCTCCCCTCATAACGCAGGAGAGAAGGCAAAAAAAAAAAATGCAGGCCTAGTGATGATGCATGGAACAAGTATGTATATATCACCTGGCAGTAAAAGTATTTGTTTGATTAACAGTTACAGTTGCAGATATACATGAAGTATAATATGAAAAGGTCAAAATAGACCCAAAACTATTTTGACATGCCCTGGGGAAAGAGATAAATTAACAAAAACTGTCATGCGTTTAAGAAAGCCAAATAGTTTGCAGAGGACGAATGGAAATTCAATCAGCAATGTTACCTGATAATTCAGAATGCCATTAAATCCGGTTTCATTTGTAAGGTTGCACCCATTCGACTAAATTATGGTAGATGTAGTCATATGCGTATCAAGATAAGTAATTAAAGCCATGAGCCTAAACATACATGCGCCACCATTGCTGAAACAAGAGCGCATCCATACCATACGACTAATGACAACAATGTAGCTAGAAGCCAGAACCATCCATGCGCCACCATGGCTAGCAAATCATAATCAGCATCAATCAATTGACTAAGGCGTGTCAGCGAAGCACTTGGCAGTTAACTTCTGACAAGAGTTGGGCAGCGCGTTCTCAGGTTCTCAAAGTCGTCGCGGCCTCGCGGGCCATGCCCACCGCCCTCATATTTTCTCGAGACATGAAGAAATCGAAGCAAGCATCCTGCAGCTTGTGGCAGTTGTGGAGTTCAGCTAATGCCAGGATGTTGGCCGCCGTGCCCGGACTTATGTTGTTGCACAGCTTGTCTTCGCAGATGAGCTTGAGCCTGTCGATGCCGTACCGGTCCGCGGCCACGAGCAGATGCTGCGCCATGGCGTATTCCTCTTCTTTCGCCGTCTCCGGCGGCCACGAGCCCGTGTACAAGAAACGGAGCAACGCCTTGAAGACTTGCGCCTCCATCTCGGCCACGGGGACCACGCCGGAAGCGCTGGTGCTCTCCCTCATGGAGCCGAAGAGTTCCGCGGCGAAGACCGGCGACCGGGCCGCGAGCAGACACCGGTGCGCGGCAATTGTCTCGCCGCCGACCTCGAACACCACGTTGGCGCCCGTCTCGGACATGAGGAGGTCGTCGAGGTGCTGGATAAGATCGGACGGGGGCACAGGGACGGATCTCGGGGCGGGCGCGTTCTTGACCGTCCCCATCTCCTCGGCGCGGAACCCGTTGAGGACGACGATGTCGCACCTGATCGTGAAGGAATCATCCCTGAGATACTTCGATTTCTCCAGGGCCTCCCTGTGGATGAAATTCTGGCATCCATGGACGCCACGGCTAGCGAAATCCACTTCGCCTGACTTGAACAGCGGCTCCGGCGTCTTGCTCTTCTTGGGGAAGCACGGCACGCGGTGGCGACGCTCGTCCGCCGCGAAGCCGAAATGAACTCGCGCCCTCACCGGGCTGGCCACATCTTCCTCGAGGACGAGGTAGAGAGAGATGAATCCATGCGGAGGGTAGTATTCGATGCTCCAGCGGCGGCCAGCAGCGGTGAAAGGGGGGCACCTGATGCAGAGCCCACGGGAGAGGAGCTTGGTGCCGGAGTAGCCCTCGATCTTGAGGATGTGGTGACCGCTCGCCGTTTCTGCGACGATCTTGGATGTGGTGGACAACATGGCCAAGCTGGTCTCTCCGGCGAAGCTTGATCACTACCGCTCGCGATGTGGAGCTCAGTGGGAGCAGGGGAATGGACTGGAGGTTGGGGTTTTGGAGAGGAAATCGCAGAGGCAGAGGGGAAAGGGGTTCGAGAGAAATGTTTCCAATATGGGAAGTTTCGGGACTCTTCTTACCATGGGCCATATAGATATAGCTGTTGGGTTAGGTAGTGTCATTTCTTGGGCTTTGCAAAAAAATCTTTTTTTTGGTACTACAAAGATATTTACTTACTCTGTTCCTAAGAAAAAGGCCTACAATTTTTTTTCTAGAGTCAAACAATTTAAAGTTTGAACATATTAATAGAAAATTATTACTCCAATCAATATCATTACAGAAATCATGAAATGTATTTTTATGTTATATCCATATATTCTTATGGTTGTTAATTTTTTTTAATATAAACTTGGTCATACTTTACATTGTATGGCTTTAGATATAATTATAGTGTCTTCAATTCTGAAATTTCATTGTTGCACATATTGTAGTAGCTTTTGTTACTTTTCTGGTGCAGTTAAAGTTTTACGTCCGTTTGCATCTCTGATGCATTATTGCTAACCTCACCACCACAACATCTCAAAAGAAAAAAAACTCGCCAACACGATGTTGCCACATCTTGGGCGAAACTTGATCCGCAATTGTGCTTTTAAGAAAAGTGTTGTCTTTCGGTGGAAATATATATGGCGTAGACAATGGCGGAGTAGTGGTCCTAAAGTCTCACTTAGTGAGAGAGGTTTAGGTGCCACGTGCGTGCGCGCCCACACACACACACACACACACACACACACACACACACGAGAGAGGTCTTGGATTCCGCAAAGGGAAGGTGAGCAATGCTCTTGAGTTCTAAACCATGTGTAAGCCCTACAAATAATTATAGTCTACTCATGAAGGGATGAGTTTTGGGCCTAAAGAGATTGATGGGTGTTCACGGTAGCTGCACGGAGACAGACAACTAGAATATCCAGGCGAAACTGGACGGAGTCTTCAAATGTGCGTTGCGGGGTGGTTGAACATGTAGATCATGTCATTTTCAATTGCCTTGTTCCTTGGTATATCTGGTGTGTGATCAAGGACTATTTGGTTGTGAGTATTGTCCATAGAACAAGGGATGAGTTTCCTAAGCTCTTCCTGTTACATGGGAGGGAGCGAAGCCCAACCGTGCGACATGGTTTTGCCGTTGTGCTTTGAGCTCTTTGGCTGACTTGGAATGAAAGAGCTATTCATCATAAAGTGTTGTTTAACTATTTGCACCAACTTTACAAAACCTTTTATTATACTACCTCCATTCCAAAATATAAGGCGTATTTCGTTTCCTTTGACCGAGGCTTTGACCGAAAATTACGCATTTAACATGTGACTTATGTGATATAGATCATAATCATAAGTAAAGTACTTTTGATTAGGAATACAATTGTGGGGTTTCCAGACTAGCTATCCAGGAACACCAGTATGCATTCATTCACGATCCCATGATCAGTGTGTCGTGAACAACATACTCGAGTTGGCATTGCAGATTACAGCATCCATTACACGAATTCAAATAGTCTTACAACAAATGGTCACATGACCAAGTTCACATAGCTGCCACGCAGGGCATGAATACTTAACACAGCGGAAGTCTCAACGAGAAGCGATAAAGCCCATGTCAACGCCAAAACCTATAGGCAGCTGATCGGGAGACGTCCTAGTTCGAATAGTCGTTGATAAAGCCCTCGTCTTCTCCAGTTTCCTCCTGAGGCTCCTCGGGATAAAAGTCTGGCTAGGACAATAGCCAGGGACGAAATCAATATGAGTACTTTTGAATGTACTCGCAAGCTCTACTAAAAAACAAGCTAGTGCATGCAAGTACGATTTTGGAGGCTGTGGTAGGAAGGCTATTCTTAGGGCTCCCTATCCACGGTAAATGGAAGATTTACCAGGGTTGCTGTCATCTCTATATCTTTATTGAAAAAGATACTTCAAAAGATATATTAAAAAAAATTCCTCTCGCAGCTATCACTTATCATTGAGGGTTTTTAGTAAAAGTTTCTCCAAAATTAGTTTTCTTTGCTGTTGTTCTTAGGACAAAGTCATTTCCAGGTTTTTCTTCAGAGCACAACTCAGTACCTCAAAGGTACTATCATTCCCGCTCATCCAGTACTTCCAAGTACTCACTTTCTTTCCAACACAACACCGCTTTTTGAAAACTTTGACACAATGCTAGCTACATGGCCTTTCAACTGTTTATGACCGTGGACGCGGCTATTCAAATAGTTTTAACTCTGCAGAGTGTGTACACTTTCAGCACAAGATAAGGTTCATCCACCGTGATTGATGTCTACGGGTGTTTCTATTCTTGTAGACAGTGTTGGGCCTCCAAGAGCAGAGGTTTGTAGAACAGCAGCAAGTTTCCCTTAAGTGAATCACCCAAGGTTTATCGAACTCAGGGAGGTAGAGGTCAAAGATATTCCTCTCAAGCAACCCTGCAATTAAGATACAAGAAGTCTCTTGTGTCCCCAACACACCCAATACACTTGTCAGATGTATAGGTGCACTAGTTCGGCGAAGAGATAGTGAAATACAAGTGATAGGGATGATTATAAGTAGTAACTGCAATCTGAAATAAAGATGGCAGCAAGCAAACATGTAGCAGAACTTGTTGTAAACGGTGTTTCAATGCTTAGAAACAAGGCCTAGGGATCATACTTTCACTAGTGGACACTCTCAACAATGATCTCATAACTGAATAAGTAAAAGCTACTCTTAAACACTCTCTTGTTGGATAACAAACACCATTCATTGTGTAGGGCTACAAAAGCACACCTCAAGCCGGAGTAAACAAGCGCCACAACGTCATAAAGGAATCACACACGGTGCACACACTGTCACCTTTACACCGTGGAGAGTACCGGAGTTCATATTAAAGTAACCTATAGAGTGCATAATAGATAAAGAGTAACATCTACATATTCAACTAGATTAGCACAACTGAACACAAGTAAATACTACTCGGGATTATTCTCCTTCTTGATGAAGCAAGAGTACTATGCGTAGGGCTGCAAAAGCACACCTCAAAGTCTGAGTAAACAAACACCACAATTCCCAAGAATAAGCCATGATAAATGTCTAAATTATTCATAGAGTCACACAAGTACCCACACTGTCACCTTGATACCGTGTTGTCACAATGACTCCAGAAACTAGACAAAATCACTTGAGTAGCATAAACATTATTAATGTATTCAGCGATACTAGCAATACACATGATCACATAAAGATCACACCATGGGAGAGAGAGATGAACCACATAGCTACCGGTAGAGCCCTCAGCCTCGGGGGAGAACTACTCCCTCCTCATCATGGGAGTCAGCAGCGGCGATGAAGATGGCGGTGGTGTCGATGGAGATGACTCCGGGGGCAATTCCCCGTCCCGGCGGCGTGCCGGAACAGAGATTCTGTCCCCCGAAACTTGTCGTCGATGGCGGCGGCGCTGCGGAACTCTTCTGGAAATTGGCTTGTTTTAGGGTTTTCGCGTCTGAGGCAATATATAGGCGAAGGGGGCGTCGGTGGAGCCCGAGGGGCCCACACCATAGGTGGCGCGGCAGGGGGCCCACCGCGCCGGGTGTGGTTTGGCCACCTCGGCGCCCTCCTTCGTCTCTCCTTCGGACTCCGTGACGGTGCTGGAAAAATAGGGACGTGGCCTTTTGTTTCGTGCAATTCCGAGAATATTCGCAGAAGTACTTTTCTGAAACCAAAAACAGCAGAAAACAGGGAACTGGCACTTGGCATCTTGTTAATAGGTTAGTCCCAGAAAATGCATAAAAGTGATATGAAGTGTATATAAAACATGTAGCAATTGGTATAATATAAGCATGGAACATCAGAAATTATGGATACGTTGGAGACGTATCAAGCATCCCCAAGCTTAGTTCTACTCGTCCTCGAGTAGGTAAAACGATAACAACAAATAATTTCTGAGGAGACATGCTTTCACACAATCTTGATCAATATATTGCAAGGCTCATGTCATGAATGAAGTGACTCAAAGCAATGGTCTATAGTTTGCTAACAAATAGATAAAGAGTAAACAATGAATCATATAAGCAAAAACTTTTCATGAATAGTACTTTCAAGACAAGCATCAAAAAGTTTTGCATAAGAGGTAACTCATAAAGCAATAGATTCAAAGTAAAAGGCATTGAAGCAACACAAAGGATGATTAAGTTTCAGCAATTGCTTTCAACTTGTAACATGTATATCTCATGGATAGTTGTCAACATAAAGCAATATAACAAGTGCAATAAGTAAACATGTAAGAATCAATGCACACAAAGTTGACACAAGTGTTTGCTTCTAAGATAGAAAGGAGTAGGTAAACTGACTCAACATAAAGTAAAAGATAGGCCCTTCGCAGAGGGAAGCAGGGATTAAATCATGTGCTAGAGCTTTTTAAGTTTTCGAAAGCATATAGAGAGCACAAAATAAGTATTTGAGAGGTGTTTGTTGTTGTCAACGAATGGTAGTGGGCACTCTAACCCCCTTGTCAACCAGACTTTCAAGAGCGGCTCCCATGAAGGACGTTATCTCTACCAGCAAGGTAGATCATCCCTCTTCTCTTTTGTTTACACATGTATTTTAGTTTCTTTATAGATGACACTCCTCCCAACCTTTTGCTTACACAAGCCATGGCTAACCGAATCCTCGGGTGCCTTCCAACATTCACATACCATGGAGGAGTGTCTATTTGCAAATTAAGTTGCTTACTGATAAATCAGGGCAAAACATGTGAAGAGAATTATTAATGAAAGTTGTAATTAATTGGGGCTGGGCACCCCGTTGCCAGCTCTTTTTGCAAATTATTGGATAAGCGGATGTATATGCCACTAGTCCATTGGTGAAAGTCTGTCAGAAGTAAATGACAAGATTGAAAGATAAAACACCACATACTTCCTCATGAGCTATAAAACATTGACACAAATAAGGAGTAATAAAGTTTTGAATAGTTTAAAGGTAGCACATGAAATATTTACTTGGAATGGCAGGAAATACCACATAGTAGGTAGGTATGGTGGACACAAATGGCATGGGTTTTGGCTCAAGTTTTGGATGCACGAGAAGCATTCCCTCTCAGTACAGAGTTTAGGCTAGCAAGGTTGTTTGAAGCAAACACAAGTATAAACCGGTACAGCAAGAATCACATAAAAACATATTGCAAGTATTATAAGACTCTACACTGTCTTCCTTGTTGCTCAAACATTTTACCAGAAAATATCTAGACCTTAGAGAGAACAAATATGCATCCCAAGTCT
The DNA here is from genome assembly GCA_947311845.1 of Poa pratensis. Taxonomy (NCBI): domain Eukaryota; kingdom Viridiplantae; phylum Streptophyta; class Magnoliopsida; order Poales; family Poaceae; genus Poa; species Poa pratensis. The sequence goes on from CAMZMU010000113.1 coordinate 18,208,658, forward strand.
CAACAAGCTCTACGGTAGTTCTCCACTACTAGGCTTTAACTACATGATGCAAGAGCTTAAACATGATCTACTTGAGAGCTCAAAACAATTGCAAAGTATCAAATCGAAACAAGACAATGATCTACAAGAATGCATATGTCTTTTCCAATACCAACTACTACATGTAGCATTTTCTTTCTTCCAAACAAACACCAATCAATTTATTTAAACATAAACTCTCCAAATGATAATATAATGCAGCAAGAGAGTATTTATAAACAAGTGCTAACAGCTCGAAGAGATGCATGAAAAACAGGAGCTAAAAGCACTGCAGTAGCTAGTTAAGAATACTCAACAAATATAAGTGAAGAACATGAGTATTCACATGAAAAAGCGGAGCGTGTCTCTCTCCCACACAAGGATTGCTAGGATCCGAATTTATTCAAACAAAAACAAAAAATAAAAGCACACAGACGCTCCAAGTAAAGCGCATAAGATGTGAAAGAATTAAAATATAGTTTCACTAGAGATGACCTGATAAGTTGTTGATGAAGAAGGGGATGCCTTGGGCATCCCCAAGCTTAGACGCTTGAGTCTCTCTGAATATGGTTGGGATGAACCACGGGGGCATCCCCAAGCTTAGGCTTTTCACTCTTCTTGATCACATAATATCACCCTTCTCGCTTGATCCTTGAAAACTTCCTTCACACCAAACTCAAGACAGTTCTCATTAGAGGGTTAGTGCATAATCAAAAATTCTCATATTCTGTAATGATACAATCATTCCCAAAGCTTCTGGACATTAGCTACAGCCACCAATGCTTTGTGGAGCAAAGAAATCCACACAAACATCGTAAAAGAGCGAATGCAAAACAAAAGGCAGAATCTGTCAAAAACAGAACAGTCTGAAAGACGAATTTTTTCGAGGCACTTAAGTTGCTCAGATGGATCTGGCCAAAATAATGAAAGTTGCGTACATATCTCAGGAATATGCGTGATTTTTTCAGAATTTTTGAATTTTCTACAGGGAAAAGCTCAAATCGTGACAGCTAAAAATCTGTCACTGCGCAGAAATCCAAATCTTGCATCAACTTTCAATATAGAACTTTACTTGGCACAACAATGCATAAAATAAAGATACAAAGGAGTTGCTACAGAAGTAACAAAACTCCTTGACTCAAAGAAAAAAAAATAACAGAAAATAAAAACAATGGGTTGTCTCCCATAAGCGCTTTTCTTTAAAGCCTTTTAGCTAGGCATAGATTTTGATAATGCTCTCATATGTATAAGAGTTGAATATAAAGAGCATCAAAAAGCAAATACCAAACACATTTAAGTCTAACCCACTTCCTATGCAAAGGAGTCTTGTAAGAAAACAAATCAATAAACATGAAGTGACTAGCATAGAAAGCAAAACAAGTGCAACTTCAAAAATTTCAACAAAAGAGAGGAGACTTAATATTATTGTGATATATGAAATCGTGTCTCCCTCTCTCATAAGGACCAGTAGGTCTTAAAGTACCCAGCAAATAAAAGCAAATCAAGAGAAAGCTCAAAACTTCATCATAAAGAGAGGTTTAGTAACATGAAGATTTCTATAACCATACTTTCCTCTCTCAAAATAATTTTCAGCGGCATCATGAATAAACTCAACAATATAGCTATCACATAAAGCATTCTTATCATGATCCACATGCATAAAAGTATCATTACTCTCCACATAAGCATAACATTATCATTAGTAATAGTGAGAGTAAAAGTATCACATCCATCATTGTAATCATCATAAATTGCAGGCATAGTATAATCATAATAAACTTTATCCTCCATAGTAGGTGGCACCAAAATACCACTATCATTATAATCATCATAAATTGGAGGCAAAGTATCATCAAAGAAAATTTTCTCCTCAAAACTTGGGGGACTAAAAATATCATATTCATCAAACCAGCTTCCCCAAGCTTAGACTTTCCATAGCATTAGCAATAATGGTGTTCAAAGAATTTATAGTAATACATTGCTACCATCATGCAAACAAGCCTCCATAGGTTTTTTAATTTTCTCTTCAAAAGCATCATGTCCTAATTCAATATAAAGTTCATAAAGATCTCTAATTTTTTTTTGTTTTCCATTAAGCCTAACTAGTGAAAATAAAAACAAGAAACAAAAAGATAAATTGCAGAATCTAAAGGAAATAACTTCGAGCACTCACACACTAGCAACAATACTAGAAAATAGCTTTGTAGCCAGAGGATGTGAATACCTTTTACCTTACCTCCCCGGCAACGGCGCCAGAAAATAGCTTGATGTCTACGTGCTTCTATTCTTGTAGACAGTGTTGGGCCTCCAAGAGCAGAGGTTTGTAGAACAGCAGCAAGTTTCCCTTAAGTGAATCACCCAAGGTTTATCGAACTCAGGGAGGTAGAGGTCAAAGATATCCTCTCAAGCAACCCTGCAATTAAGATACAAGAAGTCTCTTGTGTCCCCAACACACCCAATACACTTGTCAGATGTATAGGTGCACTAGTTCGGCGAAGAGATAGTGAAATACAAGTGATAGGATGATTATAAGTAGTAACTGCAATCTGAAATAAAGATGGCAGCAAGCAAACATGTAGCAGAACTTGTTGTAAACGGTGTTTCAATGCTTAGAAACAAGGCCTAGGGATCATACTTTCACTAGTGGACACTCTCAACAATGATCTCATAACTGAATAAGTAAAAGCTACTCTTAAACACTCTCTTGTTGGATAACAAACACCATTCATTGTGTAGGGCTACAAAAGCACACCTCAAGCCGGAGTAAACAAGCGCCACAACGTCATAAAGGAATCACACACGGTGCACACACTGTCACCTTTACACCGTGGAGAGTACCGGAGTTCATATTAAAGTAACCTATAGAGTGCATAATAGATAAAGAGTAACATCTACATATTCAACTAGATTAGCACAACTGAACACAAGTAAATACTACTCGGGATTATTCTCCTTCTTGATGAAGCAAGAGTACTATGCGTAGGGCTGCAAAAGCACACCTCAAAGTCTGAGTAAACAAACACCACAATTCCCAAGAATAAGCCATGATAAATGTCTAAATTATTCATAGAGTCACACAAGTACCCACACTGTCACCTTGATACCGTGTTGTCACAATGACTCCAGAAACTAGACAAAATCACTTGAGTAGCATAAACATTATTAATGTATTCAGCGATACTAGCAATACACATGATCACATAAAGATCACACCATGGGAGAGAGAGATGAACCACATAGCTACCGGTAGAGCCCTCAGCCTCGGGGGAGAACTACTCCCTCCTCATCATGGGAGTCAGCAGCGGCGATGAAGATGGCGGTGGAGTCGATGGAGATGACTCCGGGGGCAATTCCCCGTCCCGGCGGCGTGCCGGAACAGAGATTCTGTCCCCCGAAACTTGTCGTCGATGGCGGCGGCGCTGCGGAACTCTTCGTGGAAATTGGCTTCGTCTTTAGGGTTTTCGCATCTGAGGCAATATATAGGCGAAGGGGCGGCGTCGGTGGAGTCCCGAGGGGCCCACACCATAGGGCGGCGCGGCAGGGGGCCCACCGCGCCGGGTGTGGTTTGGCCACCTCGGCGCCCTCCTTCGTCTCTCCTTCGGACTCCGTGACGGTGCTGGAAAAATAGGGACGTGGCCTTTTGTTTCGTGCAATTCCGAGAATATTCGCAGAAGTAGTTTTCTGGAAACAAAAATAGCAGAAAACAGGAACTGGCACTTCGGCATCTTGTTAATAGGTTAGTCCCAGAAAATGCATAAAAGTGATATGAAGTGTATATAAAACATGTAGCAATTGGTATAATATAGGCATGGAACATCAGAAATTATGGATACGTTGGAGACGTATCAGTGATTTAATCACGAACTGTTTGAGACAACATGCACTCATCGGATGACCAGTCCTAACTTTCACTATGTCGATGCTAGTATAAGATTTACCTCTGCGATTGGGTTTGTTCTCCCCGGCACCGAGCGTGTTGGTTGTAGCATTTCGGTTACCCACAACATCATACCCGCAACCGGTGGCAGATGTTAATCGTAACAAGCCCACACTTTGTATGTCCCGTTTCCCCACTCCTGGTGACATCTCGGTTCAAGGGTCACGACCCCTCATAGCACTGGAGGTAAAAATCTCATACTAACACAAACAAGCTTCAATTAAGCCCCGTGCCCATTTTGGAGTAATGTGGTTGTACGGTAAGGTTGTCCAGCGAAGACTAGGTTATGTGTCGTTTTTAGAAAAACACTTCTCCGATAATCCTCATATAAATACCCCCCCCCCCCCCCCCCCCACTTAGGCAAGGTCCCACCTTGCCAAGAGGGTTTTTCGTAAATCATTTTGTTTTTTCCAAAAACAACACATGGGTGTCCATCCTAAAATTTTCTTCTTTCTTGAACTAGTAATAGGGTGGTTGGGGTAGGGTTTTTCCTACAGTTTGTGCTATGGTCTGGAGTATATACCAGAACTGGGTACATAACAGGTATATGTATATATAATGCAGATAAAATATGCATAGCAACATGTAAAAAAATTAGATGATGGTTGCAAGCTTTTGAGATGGCTTGCCTTGCTCAGTGGTTTGTCCCTGCTGCTGTTGATCAAAATAATCTCCACCAAAGCCCTCAGCTGATAAATCCTCCTCGCGATTTTCTAGCGTCGCAAAAAAATAAAAAGAACACAATCAACATACAGCAAGACAAATCCAAAAATCACACATATCAGGCAAGTTTATCAAGCAACAAGCGAGAAGCAAGACTAAAATCCTAACCAACTAGTTTGGCAAACCACACAATTTTATTGGTTCCACAATTAGGGTTAAAAATAGTGATTTAGCATCTTTTAGGGACTACTACAAGCATGCAAAGTCAAAATCCACTAACAACTTAAACAAATCAGAGGCTAAAGAATTCTAGTTGCAAGTGGTGATTTAGAATAAACCAAATTTAAGATTCCACAAGTTGGATTAAGCCATTTTAAATCATCCTTTAATAACACAAGATTAACCTAAGTAATTTTCAAAGGCACAAATTGACCACACAAGATTAACTTAGTGTTAACCTAGAACAAGTCACTAACAGTACTAACATATTAACCAAGCAACATCAAGCATGTAACAGGTTTATCACAATCAACAACACAAAGGACGCAATTTTTACTAAAGCATTTTAATTCTTTTTAAAGCTATTTCAAGACAGAAAACAACTCTTAAGTGATTTAAATTACCCAGGAAGTTTTACCACTTCACAAATGATGCAAAACTAGGTTTAGGTTCTCTAATAGCATTAGAGACCATCACAATTGAGTTTGCTTCGAAATTCAATTCACAGAATTTATAAAAACTGTTTAAAGAGCTCTCTGATCATATTTTAAAACACAAGAAACTTTTGTTCTAGGCATCCTAAACACATGAGGTAAAATTCTAGTGAAAGCTACTGTAAAGAGCTTTCCATAGCAATTGGATTCACAAATTTTGGATTCCTAAAACTCAAGTTATTAATAGATTATTGTTTCTGACCATTGTCAGCACAACATTTTTCAAGAACACAACAATTAATATTTTTCAGATCTGCAAGTTGGACATGGTTCTAGACTTGTTAGGCTACCACTGTGATTTTTGGTTTGGTCAAATTTTAAGTTTAGCAATTTCATCTTGATTTAATCTACCAGAGCAAAATCAGCTATACACAGAAATTATGAAACATGCTGAAAAAAATCTAAACGGGCCAGATCTGCTGCGGAGCCCAGCCCAGCAACCAGATCCAGCCCATGAGGCTGCGCGCGCGGGGAGTGGCGAGGTTCAAAGGCGACCGTCGATCTGGCGATGGACGGTCCAGAGACATCGTCTTCCTCGCGATGCTGCGCGAGTTGGCTGAAACCCTAGCCATGGCGACGAGGACGGATTTCTCACCTAGGGGCGATGAAAAAAGACGGCGATGGTGGGAGAGGGTTGCGGATGGTTGACGGAGTCAAGAGGCGTCGCAGTCTTGTCAGGGCGGCCTGGTTCGTCGAGGTGGCCGTGCGTGCACCGCTCGGGTCTGGGATGCTTGCGTCAACTTGAGAGTAGCAGAGCAAAGACAAGCATGTCAATGGAGTGTTCCTCGACCAGGGCGTGCAGCCAAACCAACAATGGTGAAGAAAAAGGGAGAGAGGTGGCGGCAACCGTCGCGACAAGGTTGAGGTACTCGACGGCGAGGTCACGTCATTCCCGGCGAACTGAGAGCGCGAGAGTGGATGTGAGCGGAGAGAGAAGTGGACAGGGGAGTGTGGGGGTGTGGAATGGCACTGGGGTGCGCCTCGGTTCGGTCTTAAACGGCGGATGGCAACGGGTGGGTGAGGCAGTGCCGACCGGGTGGCATCCGTGCTCTTGGGTTGGCTGGCGTGGGCGGTATTGATGCCGCGGCGTGTCTGCGCGCCCGAGGTGCGAGTGATGGCACGAGAGGGAGGGTGCAGAGAGAGAGAGAGAGGGGGGGTGCAGGAGGTAATCATCTCACGGCTTGTCCACCGGTTGGCCACGGTGGATTTGCTGCCGATTTCTTCCTCCTCGCGTGCCCGGGTTTTAGGGGTGGGGTGCAGGGGTGGTGTGGTGCGTGTGTGACACGACGAGCGTGTCCACGGCGGTCTGTGTGCGTGTGTGGTGCGGTGTGTGCACACGGTGGCCACCGTGCTCGACACGGCCGTGCACGGCCTCCTGGCATGGCACCAGTGCACACAATGCACAAGGGTGGGTGGATAGGCAATGGGTAGAACTAGGTAGGGTTTTTGGGGTTGTTTGAATAATCAATTTGAACCAAATCAAATTCAGCCAAAATCTGAAGATTCAGAAAATTCAGTTAGGACTTGGTGAAAATTTCTCTGAATTCTGTTAACAGGTAGCCATATAGGCTTGATGCAAACAAGGTCTTAGGTAGTTCCAATTTTTTTGAAATGACTTTTATGTGACAGTACATACCATAAACATGGATGAATACCAAAAATTCATCCATAAACCAATTTAAGCAGAGAGATCAAATTGTGGCAAAATGGTATGTTTTAACTGTTCTCCAGTCCCGTTATTTTATAGCCTTTCATGAGCATGATAAAAACATCATAGGCTATGCAAACCTGAAAATTCTTGGCTTTAATTTGGAGTACCAACACAATACTCCAATACCATGGAAAAAGTTGAGATGAAAGAACACCATTGGTTCCTTGATCAAGTGCTAAAAAATGGTTCATAAAAAGGTTTTTCAGAGGGTTTTGACTTGGGGTTTTAAGTTTGAGAATTTTGACTTAGGTGTTGAGTTGAATTTTTATTTAATGTAACTTTTCAAACTAACAAACAAGTCACACCTTAGTCACAAATTAACAAGATCACCAAATCAAACAAGAAATAAATCACAAAATCAGAACAAAAAACACTCTTAGGAAAAGTTTTTGTTGGTTCCAATTTTTAGCTATTTAGAATATTGTTAAGAGAGACTTACTAAATTTTGGGCTGTGACAACAATGATATCAATTTTATGTCACATAAATTACATATTAATAGACTAATTGTTGGTCAAAGCCTTGGTCAAAGCAAACGAAATACGCCTTATATTTTGGAACGGAGGTAGTATGTTGTAGTGGAAGCCACTGAGCACGGAAAAGCGTCTAGCTGCGTTCAACAATCTATTGACAGAATTTCACAACAAGGCGAAGGAGGCTCCAAGAGCGTTGGGGGCGAAAAGGCGCAGGCAGAGATTTTGTCTTTCATTTACAATAGATGTGTCCCGAAGAAAGCACCACACACCAGTAAATTTAGTTTTAGCGGCTCCTGGTGTCGAGGAAAGCTACTCAATGAAAATACTGTGGGTGGCTGGGGTGGAACATAACCTGGACAATGGATGCGCGTGGATCCCAGAAAAGGAAGGCATCCACGTCTTTGGAGGTTGTCCTCACACGCCAACACGCTCATGCGGGCACGATTCAGGTTTGTGCCTGTTCCACGAGTGTTAATTTCTCTGATGCGCGTATGTTACATATGGGCTAGTCTTATAGCATACTCACGCACTGATACGTCTCAAACGTCTCCATAATTTTTAATGTTCCATGTTTGTTTTATACCAAATGTAACATGTTTTATTTATATTTTATATCATTTTTATGCATTTTCTGAGACTAACTTATTAATAAGATGCCATAGTGTCAATTCCTGTTTTCTGTTTTTTTATTCAGAAAAGCTAGTAAGGAAATGTTCTCGAAATTGATGAAACTTGACGGAGCCCAGTTTTATGAAGACACGAAGGCGGAGTCCAAAGGGCAGCCGGGGAAGCTGGTAAGGTAGTGTCATTTTTTTTTGTACTTACTATGTTCCTAAGAAAAAGCCTATTTTTTCTAAAGTCAAACAATTTAAAGTTTGAACATATTATTATAAAATATTATTATCTATATCACCAATCAGTATCATTACAGAATCATGAAATGTATTTTAAAATTATATCCATAAATTATTATGGTTGTTAATATTTTTATATAAACTTGGTCAAACTTTACATTGCATGGCTTTAGATATAATTTGTAATGTCTTCAATTCTGAAATTTCATTGTTGCACATATTGTACTCCCTCCGGTTCAGTTTACAGGGCATGCACGTATCCCTAGATCACCTCATACAAGTAATATATTACAAAGATTATACCATTATAAACTTAGGATGTTATATTTTCAATGGTATATTTTTATATTATATAATTTATATTGTATTGATAAAATCGATGACCTGGTTCCACACGTAGGCCCTGCAAACTGAACCGGAGGGAGTAGTAGTTTTTGTTACTTTTCTGGTGCAGTTAAAGTTTTACGTCCGTCTGCATCAACCTCACCACCACAACATATCAAAAGAAAAATAAATTGCCAACACGACAGTGCCACATCTTGGGCGAAACTTGATCTGCAATTGTCCTTTTAAGCAAAGTGTTGTCCTTCGGTGCAAATTATATATGGCGTAGACAATGGAGGAGTAGTGGTCTTAATGTCTCACTTAGTGAGAGAGGTTCCGGTGCCACCATGTCCACGGAGCAACTACCATAATGTTATATGCGATGCGAAGGGACGAGTTTTTGGACCTAAAGAGGTACTACCTCCTATCCGCTTTATGTGTCGCGGAATATGTGCTGCGCTAGTACAAAATTACTACACAGATCCCGACACTTATTACGGATCAGAGGAGTAGATGATGTTCACGAAAGCTGCACAGAGACAGACAACTAGAATGTCCAAGCGAAACTGGTCGGACTCTTTGAATGCGTGTTGCGGGGTGGCTGAATATGTTGATCATGTCATTTTCAATTGCCTTATTGCTAGGTATATTTGGTGTGTGATCGAGAGCTATTTGGTTGTGAGTATTTTCCATAGAGGGTTGAGTTTCCTAAGACCAGCAACACTGGTGGTTCGCTTCCTAAAAATAGTTCTCAGAATAGAGATCCGCCTTATTTTCTTGCACTGTGTGGAATCGATTCAACATGCATTGGTGGGACCCATGGCAGAATAAATAATACTTCTCTATGTTGCATGGGCTCTCCTTCTACCTCACATGCATGCTCACATCGCTCCGCCACTCAGCTTTGTGTCAGCAAGAAGCGAACCAAATGTTTGCATCGCTTTTGTTGTCAGAGAACTTTGAATCGATGTCCACACCGTATGGAACCAGCTCCATGGCCCTTTGAATCGCTTTTTTCCTACGGTGTGGTTGGTGTAAGCTCTTCCTGTTACATGGGAGGGAGCGAAGCCCAACCGCGCGGCATGGTTTTTCCGTTGTGCTTTGAGCTCTAGGCTGGTGCCAGTGCACCGCCCGGCTATAGCCCCGTCACGTCAGTTTTTACCCTCACTCTCACCTCACTCTCACCTCACGGTGCCAGTGCACGGGCTGTAGTGGCAGGCTGTAGCAACGTCAGCTTCTCTCTCCTCCACGTCAGCATTTCTTTTTCACATTTAGTTATTTCACTCGCTTTTGTTTAGACATTCAAAATAATGCAATAGAATTATTTTATTCAACTAAAAATATTACCGATTACATAGTAAATTAAAAAATTACATAAAAAATTAAAAAATTACATAAAAAATTAAATAATAAATAAAAAATACATTCTAATCCTCCTCGTCATCATCCTCATCATCTTGCAGCCCAAGCTCTTTTTTCACCATCTTCATGGCCTTCTCATGCTTGCGTTTTTCTGCTTCGTCCATGTATGTGGTTGATCGGTCCTTCATTTTGTTCCATTGCTTGAGTAGCTTAGCCTTCACTAAACCACTCCACATGTTTTTCATTGCGAAGGCTTTACTTGCTACCTCACTGCTTGATGAGGATTCCTTCCCCTTCCTCCTTCCCTTCTCCTTCTCCCTCCGTGCCGCCGCCTTGGCCCTATCGCGGCCTATTGGACGCTCCTCCTCCGTGTCTTCGGATCCACCGCCAGAGCTGTACTCACCAGAAACTCCGAGACGGCTTCTCTTGGCAGTGGAATCGGATCCACTACCAGGACCATGTTGTCCTTTCCACTTCGGTTCATTGCGAACCGCTTCCCACCAGTGGATGCGTCTGAAAGGCTGAGTCACTCTTATGTCATTCTCGTACCTCGCCTGCGCCGCCTTCATGACCATTGCATCGTCTGCTCCACTCTGACGTAACCTTTCTTCTTGGATGTAGTATCCGTTAAACAAGCTCACCTCACGGTTGTAGACGTTCCAATGATCCTTCAGTTGCTTCGCGGTCCGATGATGGGAAGGTGCCGAGGTAGAGTTGAAGGTGTCAGCTATCTGACCCCAAAAACTACCGCCGGTCTTGCTATTACCGGCGATAGAGTCCTTAGAGTGAAAAATCCAAGCATGAACCTACCCCGAAATAGATATTGTTAGTCAGCAGTTGTCCAGTGAAAAATCCAAGCATGAATCCAAGCAAGAAAATTCCATATTAAATAGATGACGGGTAATTAAATTACCAGTTTTTCCTCCTCCGCAGTTGTCCAGTCAAGCCTCTTTGGACGCTTAGGTTGGATTGTTTCGTTTTGAGACTCGGAGCCGGAGCTTTGAGCAGTGGGTGGAGGAGGTGGGGGGGGGGGGGGGTTGGAGCATATGGCGCGTATGGAGCATATGGAGGTGGAGGGTATGGATACGGAGGTAGAGTCCCACTCCCGGTACCTGTAGGTGGAGCATGTGGAGGTGGAGGGTATGGATACGGAGGCGTAGGGTATGAACCATGTGGAGGTGGAGGGTATGGATATGGAGGTGGAGGGTATGGCCCCAGAGGTGGTGCGCCGGAGGGGAGTAATACTCGGGGAAGCGGTGAAGAACCGACATCGGAGCGACGATGTGTAGGAGAGAAATCTTCATGGGGAGGGACGTCGGACTGCAAGAGATCGGTGAATGCGGTCAAATCTGGAGACCAACCCGACATGGTGGAGAGAAATGAGATGAAGTGGGGTGTGGAAGTGAGATGAACTAGGTGGGGTATTTATAGGGGTTGGGGATGAAATTTGGAATTTTTTGCAAAAAAATTCGAATTGTTTGAAGCTCCAACGGATACCTCAACGGCTAGCTGACGTGGACGAATCAGAGCTCGCCACGTCAGCTAGCCGTTGCTACCGCCCGCTCTCGCCCCACCCCGCCATCGCGTCGCCCGCCTCCCGCCCCACTCCCGCCTCCCTCTCGCCGCCCTCTCGCCGCCAACGCGGGCGACAGCGGGGCGGTAGCGCCCGCTACCGCCGGGCGACGGAACCGTCGCCCGCCGCTGCCGTCCCGCCTCCCTATCGCCTCGCTCCCGCCCCGACCCGGGCGGTATCGCCCGCCCTCCAGCCCGCGTTGGCACCAGCCTTAGGCTCACTTGGAATGAAAGAGTTTTTCAACATAAAGTGTTGGGGCCGTCGGCATAGGCTCCGACGAGGCCAGCCCGTCGCCCTGGCCGTCGGCATAGATCAGACATAGGGCTGTGCCGACGGCTTAGGTTAACAGGGCTATGCCGACAGGCTATGTTTTTTTTCCCTATTTTTTATCTAATATGAAAAAAATTATATCTTTAAATCCGTAAATCGAAATTTAACAAATAAAATGTCTAAATCGATTAGAAAATGAGAGGAATCCAAATATGACATCCATATCATCTTTTTCATCATGTTTATGACTTTTTGTAACATATTTTTGGTACTTGCTTAATAAAAAAGTCATTTTTGGCACTTAAAAAATGGAAAATGTTATTTATAATAATATTTTAAAAATTGTTTTTGGCAACAATGTTTGCCATACCAAGACACACCTATGTGTCAATATATGGACACTTTATCACAAACTATAGCACAAGGTCCATTTTGACCATTTTTTTCAAAAAAAATAAAGAAAGTGAAAAAATAATCAAAAAGTGAAATCCTTTGGCATGGACTCCTTTTATGTGTACTAGTTACTAGGAACAATGATAAACCTGAGTTTTGACAAAGTTTTCAAAAAAAATCTTCACAAAAAGATCAATCATCTATAGACATGTATAAGTTTCGAGTCAAATGACCTAGATATGATCATCTCCGTGCCATAGTTTGTGATAATGTGCTCATATTTGAGACATAGGTGTGTCTTGTTATGACAAACAAGGTTGCATAAATGAGTTTTTTTAAATTATGTTTATAAATTTCATTTTTCATTTTTTTAATTATCAAAAATGGCATTTTTTGTGAAGTAGGTACAACAAATATGGTGCAAAATGGCACCCATCTAATTATCACACAAAGTAGGCCATATTTTATCGATAAATCTAGCAATATTAGGAATTTTCTCGGTTTCTACCTCATTTCGCCTATTTAAATGATTTTATGCCTATTTTTCGAAAGTAATTCAATTTTGAACTACAAGTGTGTGATAGTTTGCTCTGAAAATTTTACAAAAATCATTTTAAGATACACCAGTAGTGGTTATATCATAGAACAATCGATAGTTTTGAAAAATGTAACCCTTTGGATGAACAGGCACGCCGTCCATTTTGACCGTTTTTTCAACAAAATAAAAGAAAGTGAAAAATAGTCGAAAAGTGAAATCCTTTGGCATGGACTCCTTTTATGTGTACTAGTTACTAGGAACAATGATAAATCTAAGTTTTGACAAAGTTTCCAAAATAATTTCTTCACAAAAAGGTCTATCATCTATAGACATGTATAAGTTTCGAGTCAAATGACCTAGATATGATCATCCCCATGCCATAGTTTGTGATAATGTGCCCATATTTGAGACATAGGTGAGTCTTGTTATGACAAACAATGTTGCAGAAATGAGTTTTTTCAAATTACGTTTATAAATATCATTTTTCATTTTTTAAATTGTCAAAAATGGCATTTTTTGTGAAGCAAGTACAACAAATATGGTGCAAAATGGCACCCATACAATTATCACACAAAATAGGCCATATTTTATCAACAATCCAGCAATATTAGGAATTTTCTCGGTTTCTACCTCATTTCGTCTATTTAAATGACTTTATGCCGATTTTCCGAAATTAATTCAATTTTGAACTACAAGTGTGTGATAGTTTGCTCTGAAAATTTAAAAAATCATTTTAAGATACACCAGTAGTGGTTATATCACAGAACCATCGATAGTTTTAAAAAATGCGACCCCTTTGGATGAACAGGCATGCCGGCCATTTTGACCTTTTTTCAACAAAATAAAAGAAATGAAAAAATACTCAAAAAATGAAATCCTTTGGAATGGACTCTTTTTATGTGTACTAGTTACTAGGAACAATGATAAACCTGAGTTTTGATAAAGTTTCCAAAAAACTTCTTGACAAATAGGTTAATCATCTATAGACATGTATAAGTTTTGAGTCAAATGACCTAGATATGATCATCCAGTGCCATAGTGTGTGATAATGTGCCCATATTTGGCACATAGGTGTGTCTTGGTATGGCAAACATTGTTGCCAAAAATAATTTATAAAATATTTTTATAAATATCATTTTTTTCATTTTTAAGTTTCAAAAATGACTATTTTATTATTAAACAAGTACCAAAAATATGTTGCAAAAATTCATATAGATGATGAAAAAGATGATATGGATGTTATATTTGGATTCCTCTCATTTTTCTAATCGATCTAGACCTTTTGTTTGTTAAATTTTGATTTACGGATTTAAAGATAGGAAGTATTCCATATTAATGTAAAAAGGAGAAAATAAAGTAAAATAAATTTTATTGTTATTTATTCAAAAAATATTATTACATAATCATTGTTACTTATTCAAATAATTTTTAAAAATTTAAACAATAAAAAGTGTAACATCATGACCCATGGGTTAATACGGTTGATAGGATACTAATATCAGTTAGTTCTAATATCTCGTTTGTAAGCTAATTTGGAAGGAACTCAAAAGTTAAGTGTGATTGGGCTGGAGCAATTTGAAGATGGGTGACCGAACGGGTAGTTTGACTAAGGTAAGTATTTTGACCTGAGATTAAATGTGTGGCTAAGTGAGAAATTCGAAATTTGAAAAAAAAACAAAAGTTGGAAAATTCGGAGTAAAATTGAAAAGAAATTGGAACAAATAATTTTGAAAAACAAAATGCCGACGGCCTCTATGCCGACGGCTTTTTAGGCTGTGCCTACGGGCACCTACGCCGACGGCTTGGCACTGCTCTTCGTTCCTGTAGTGGTTCTCAGCTGATCTGTGCTTAGCTTTACTTCCTACCATAGTTGGCAATCAAGATCAAACTTTTTTATTTTCTTGTATGGACATTTGGCAAAGCTTAAATTTCAATATAAGCTAGGTCTTGGACCTTTTCTCTATGAAACAACATGGAAGAGGGTCAAAGGGAAGATTCACCGGTTATCCATCACCAAACCAACAAAGAAAAGCCAGCGAGCATCACCGTCATCAACCACAAGAGCACAGAATAAAGGAGCAACAAATGTAAGGTTAATAAAGAAAGAACATTGAGCTTAAAAACAGTTACATTAGACTAGTTTAGCGTTGCCTATTTAGAGGGGTTTAGCAACGATTAAGCAAGACACAAGAGGAGCTTGCTAACCAACAGTCTGCTACTATATTAGACTGACGGAACCCAAATTTCTCACTGTTGATTTTGCCTCAGATTCATGCTTGAGACGCGGCGACGGATTTCAGGAAGTTACGATTTGGATTATGAATGTCAGTACCACAACATAGTGTTTACACAGAGGTACAACTGACCCTCAAAACTGCCCTTATCATGCATAACCATTACTCTACATACATAAGTCGTATATTAGCACTAATACATTGCACCAAATGACACTATCAACGTGCTTCTCTTCTAACCACAAGATATGGAGAAGCAATATATCGGGTTAACAAAAGAAACTTTTTAGAATGGTTAACAAAGATCATAAATATCGATAGTGCCCAAATTGTGTACCTGCTCTTTACAGAAGATAGGAAAGTAGTTACATGAGCTTCACTCAACACAAGGGGAGGGAGAAAAACTCCAAACTCCAAACAGAGAAACAAATATGTGAAAACATTCATATAGGAGGCTTTAAACAAATGGCTATTTTTTTAAGGTAAAGGGCAAGGATTAAGCCAGAGAAGAGTGCTAACTAATAGTCTGCTACTATTCTGGATTAAGGGTACTCAAATTTCTCACTGCTGATGTTGCCTCAAGATACATGCTTGAGGCGCTGCGATGAATTCCGGCAAGCTAGGATTCAGATTGGGAGGGGGCTGTGATTTAGGTTGGACAGTAGAGTAATAAGATCTGTCCACTAATTTTCTCACCTGACAATTGTGATGCAATGGAGAAAGAAAAAAAGAAAAGAAAACATGCAGGCCTAGTAGAGACGCAAAGAACAAGTAGCATGCTTCAAACTACCAGATAACAAAAGAAAATATTTTTGTAGATACACATGAAGTATATAGTCTGAAAATTGAAACTTGTGTTGGCATGCCCTGGTGAAATCAATAAATAAATAAAATTGCAATGTTCTTATTCGTCCAAACTCTACTCACGAAAAAGGAAAATGGAGAAAGCCAGAGAACTTGCACAGTAGGACAAATGGAGATTCAATCAGTAATACGACCTGATAATTCACAATGCCATTAAACTCAGGTAGGTTGAACTGTAACACATTCCACGAAATTATGGTACTAGATGTACTAGTGATTAGTGAATCGAAGCAAGCATACCAAGATAACTAATTAATGTCATTAGTCTAAATTAAAATCAAGGATCAGACTGGATCAGAGGGCATACATACTACCGATGAGTAATGACAGCGGTCTAGCTAGAAACAATAACCGTCAATGTGCCACCATTGCTAGCAAAGCATAATCAGCATCAATCATTGGAGCTAAGGCGTGTCGATGGAGCACTTGGCAATCAGTTCCTTGACAAGAGATGGGCAGCTTGTTTTCAGATTCTCAAAGTCCTCGCGAGTCATTGCAGCTGACAGATTTCCGGAAGAGATGAGGAAATCGAAGCAAGCATCCTTCAGCTCGCGGCAATTGTGGAGCTCGGCCAATGTCAGGATGTTCGCCGCCGTGCCCAGACTGATGTTACTGCACAGCTTGTCCTCGCAGATCAGCTTGAGCCTATCCATGCTGTACCGGTCGGCCGCAACGAGCAGGTGCTGCGCCATGGCGCATTCCTCTTCCTTCGCCGTCTCCGGCCACGAGTCCGTGTACACGAAACGGAGAAACGCCCTGAACACCCGCGCCTCCATGTCAGCCACGCGGAGCACGCCGGAAGCGCTTCCGCTCTGGCTCATGGAGCCGAAGAGCCCCGCGGCGAAGACCGGCGACCGGGCCGCGAGCAGCCACCGGTGCGCGGCCAGCGTCTCGCCGCCGACCTCGAACACCACGTCGGCGCCCGTCTCGGTCCTGAGGAGGTCGTCGAGGTGCTGGATCAGGTCGGATGGGGGCACAGGGACTGACCTCGGCGCGGTGGTGTTCTTGGCCGGCCTCACCTCCTCGGCACGGAAGCCGTTGAGGACGAGGATGTCGCACCTGATGGTGAAGGAATCGTCCCGGAGATGCTTCGATTTCTCCAGGGCCTCCCTCATGATGAACTTCGCGCATCCCTCGACGCCACGGCTACCGAAATTTAACTCGCCGGACTTGAACAGAGGCTTCGGCGTCTTGCCTTTCTTGGGAAAGAACGGCACGCGGAGGCGCCGCTCCTCCGCCGGAAGCCGAACTGGACCAGCGCCTTCACCGAGCTGGTCACATCCTCCTCAAGAACGAGGAAGAGAGACATGCGAAGCGGGTTGGACAGAGTTTCGCGGCTGGGGTAGTATTTGAGTCTCCAGAGGTGGCCAGCGGCGGTGAAAGATGGAGACTTGATGCAGTGCCCGACGGAGAGGAGCTTGGTGCCGGAGTAGCCCTCGATCTTCAGCATGTGGTGCCCGCTCGCCGTGTCGGCGACGATCTTGGAGGTGGTGGAAGACATGGACAAGCTTGTCTAGCTAGATCGCTACCGCTCGCCGTGTGGAGCTCACTGGGAGCAGGACAATGGAGTGGGGATTGGGGTTTTTGGCGAGCAAATCGAGGAGGCGATGCAGAGGAGGGGAAAAGAGATGAAGAGAAACATTTCCATTCTGGGAGAGGTTCGGGAATGTCCTTATTATGGGCTTCCACAACTATTGGGCCTATACAATATGCAGGTTGGGTTATTTATTGGGCTTTCCAAAAAGAAGACTGAGTTTTCCTCAAAAAACATTGTACTCTCCCTAAAAACAGGCGTTTCCTATTTGTCGACCTGGTCGATGTTAAGCTAGCGTCGCACACCCCGTGCTGGAGAGGAGAGGCGCGAGTGGGCCGGCCCAGTTCTTCGACGGAGGAGGCGCAACAGTGGCTGCCGGAGCTGAGGGAGAAGGCGGCGCGGCGAGGGAAGGGGAGGGGAGGTGCCGGCGCCGGAGACGAGTCGGCGGCGGGCGGGCGACGCGGCTAGCCATGGCGGCCGACGGTGACGATGAGCCTGGAGCGAGCCGGAACGCCAGAGACGCGGCTGGCCGCGGCGGAGGCGGTGGAGGCGAGCAAGGAAACTTATCTTCGGGTGGGGGTGCCGGCGCGGTGGAGAGCTCGCCGGAGTGGGGGGGTTTAGAGGGAAGGTTGGGCGGCGGCGGACCGGCGGTGGGCGTCGGTTGTAGGAGGGCGGGGCGTGGAGGCGGCGCGGTAGCGGCGCCGAGCGCGGGAGGCGGGAGTAGGCGGCCTGGCCGGCGGCACGTGGGGAGGAAGGACGATGGAGGAAGGAGAAGGCGGGACGGCGCCGGCGGCAGTGGGTGTGCGATGCGATGTTATCATCGCATAGGTCGATAGGTAGGGGATCCCCTAAAAACATAGCATTATGCTACTTAAGAAGAAATGGCGCTTATTGAGCGAAAAGAGATTTACAAGGGCATATGGCGACAAGGGCAAATCTGGGCCGTTCGTTTTGTCCATCCGACAGACGAGATTCATCGTTGACCGACGGACAAAAATGGACAAATCTGGGTTAATCTGGTCCATCGGACGAAATGAACGGCCCAGATTTTCCCTTGGCGCCATACGCCCTTGTAAAAAACTGTTTTGGTTTGTTGAATAGATTGCAGTAGAGTTGTGAGTTAGGTTGAAAAATGGTGATCGACTTCTCTGCGTTCCTGGTGGCTGTTGTGGAAGGAAAGAAACAATCGTGTCTTCAACAACAAAGCTACAACAGCCTCGATCCTTGCTGACAAGATCATCACCGAGCTTTGCTCCTGGCAAGCTGCTGGAGTTCTAAGATGGGTGTGGGAACCAGGAGAGTAATCCAGTTCTTTTGGTGGGAGCCGAGCAAAGCTTTGCTCTCATGTTAATCTTTTTATTAGCGTCTTTTAGTTCTTTGTGTACAATTTTAGGCATGGCTTCTTCTTTTAGTTTGAACCTTGTACTTTGTTCTGCCGGCATTTGTCCTGGTTTCGCTTAAGTAATCGAAAGCAGTGTTGACTGTGTCCCGTCAAAAAAAAAACCGTGACACCTAATAAAAGACAGCTCGCCAACATGATAGTGACACACCTTTGAGGGGCACCTCCCCCCCCCCCCCCCCACAAATACGGACACAGAAATATGTCCGATTCGATCCATTTGGGGCGGACCACGGACATGTTTTGGGCCTTTGTCCGTTTGGGGAGGGGTGCCCCCAACGGCCCACCGCAAAAAAAGACCATATCCATGAAAAAAAGAGTCGTGCTGCCCATATTTGCCTTTTAGCCAAATTGCAAATAAAATAAGAATTAGGCATAGAAAATATTACAAATATTGGTCCACTCAAATAAAACATAAAAATGTATGAAATGACATAGTCCAAAATACAAATAGTTCAAATGGCATGACAAATAATGAGAGGGAGATCACACATCATCGCGGTCACGGATCATCTTTTGCTTCTTGAGGATCCAAGCTCTTTGCCCCGGGTCCATGATGCTCAAGTCGGTCATCATGATCTGGTTCTTCTCGGCCATCACCGCTAGCTTGACCGGTTCTCCTCGGCCACAATTGCGAGCTTCACGCGGTTCTCCTCGGCCTGATCCAGTCCGCTTCGATCTCTAGCTTCTTCTTTTACATCCGCAAATAGCATGCCATGGCCTCCGCTTTGTCCTTGCGTTTCTCCATGTACCTTGCAGCGGTGTACCCTTTAAGATCTCCTCCAATTGTGTCGCCGCCGCCTTGTGTTTGTGTCCTCTCAGCCGTACCACCCGGCCACCGGAGCTTTGGCCGGCTCCACATCACCATCATCATCTTCGTTGGACAGTTTTTTTGATCCATCGCTGATGCATATAAATGCATACATGAACTTTGCATTGTATTACTTATATTTCAATCATATTTGCAACATATAAGGGTTATATCATTGTTTTATATTGATTTTAGGAATATTTCACAGTTTCCCTATTTTTCTGGAATTAACCCTGCACTGGCAGAAAACCCTATTTTCTATATTTTTATGTTTCAGGGACCCAAATGATGTCCAAATGACCTAATATTTCACGGGCGTCAGTTTTTGGAAGGAACGAAGAGTAGGAGCGAAGGAAGCGAACAAACGGAGACCCGAGGGCCAAAAGAGGTGGGCCCACGCGGCTAGATTCCTTGGCCGTGTGGGGCCCCCTAACTTGGGCCTCGAGCCTCCATGTCATCGATCTTCTTCCCCGAGCCTCCGTCTTGACCTAAAAACGACTATAAAAATAGTCCCCCGACGGCTTTCGGAAGGGAGCGCCGCGAAACACAGAAACCACGAAACAGAGACCTGGAGTTGCAGATTGGAGGGGGAAAACTCCGGCGGGGCGCTGCCGGAGTGTCTCCTTCTTCTCCAACGACTTCTCCACCGTCTCCATGATGAAGAGGGAGTAGTCCACCCCTGGACTATGGGTTTGTGGAAGTAACTTATGTATCTCTCCTCTCTTTGAGCTTCACTAATTAGCACCGTATGAGCTGCTGAACATGATTACGGTCATCTATGTAATACCTTTGTGGTGGATCTTTTTATGAGTTAATATATGTTTGAGATTGCAATAGTTTTGTTTCAGTTATGAAAGTAGATGCATATTATGTACCCCGTTCTTGTTTACTTGTTCTGATCAAACTTGTGTATGAGAGCGTGTGAGGGGGAACGTGTGCATTAGATGGAGTAACGGGGGGTGGCTAGTGCGTGAAAGTGACAGAAGTTCCGCGATCCACTTGGATACTTTACCTTACTTTGTTGCCTCACTAGGGATAAAGAAAAATACCTTGCTACCGGAGATGTGGGTGTGACCTTGCCACTACTCCATGACTAGATCTAGCAAGTTCTTATTTTAACTTCATGTCATAGAACTTAATGCTATACTCTGAGTTATCTTAATACTAGGATGGCTCGATTTAATTCCCATCTTAGTGGAGTATAAGAGAGATTAATAAATCTCTATGTTAGGACGTGATGCCCATATAATTAGTAACTTGTCATGAAACCTTTTTGTTGCAATCTAATATGTCAATTCTAGTGTTCCATTATCTACCACTTTATTAAAGAGAGAGTGCATTTGTGAAACCATGAACCCCGGTCCATTTTTAATCATAAGAAACACCTTTCCAACAACTTTTAAGCATTTTCCATTTTCTGCCATTTAAAAATCCGAAAATACAAAAACACTTTTACATCTTGCATTCACAATACAAAACCCAAAAATATCATCCATCATTGTTTCCACCATCCTTGCATATTTATTTATCATCATTGCATATTTATTTATTGTTTTGCATTCATTATCTTTTCATATCATACTCACACCTTGTGCTTGACAACCACTTGGTGAGGTTGAGGGCACAAAACAATTTACTTTGTTTTGTAGGTTTTCAAGAGAAGGATAAGAAGATAAATCTTTCACTACTGGTTCCCCGAGAGTTCGATATTAAACCCTCGAGTCATCCCTCGTGGGGAAAACAGTCTTTCCTATACTATACACTCTGCACTTGGAGTCTCAACCTAACCCATATTCTTTTGACGCAGGTAACTATGTCATAGGGTATCAAGACGTTTTCTGGCGCCGTTGCCGGGGAATCATTGCTGTAAAATTTATCCAACTAGTTTCAAGCCACGCACCACACTTTCTGGTTCCGTTGCCTAAGGACTAGTAGAAGAGTATCTGACAACAAAGTCAACTTCATCACCAACTTGTGCAAACACCTAAGCTTGGGGAGGTTGCACCTACGTGAGCATCATCTTATCCATCTTTACCTTCAAATCATTTTATTTTGTTTTGTTATTGTATTGCATATTTCGGTTTGCATATTTTATTTTCAGTTTTGCATTTTGTGTTGCATTTGTTATTTCGGTTTGCATTGTTTAGTATCATTTTATTTTCAGTTTTGCATAAAAAATTAAAAACACATAAAAACTTGCAAAAATGGGAGATAGAACTAAGTTGTGTGATTACACAAACACTCCAAATGATCAATTTATTGCTAGGCCCATTGCCACACCTGAGATAAAAGCTGATAGTTATGAAGTAAGTCCTAGTTTGTTGAACTTGATAACTAGGGAACAATTTGGCGGTAGTGCTATGGAGGATGCCTCTATGCATCTTCATGATTTTGTTGAAATATGTGACATGCAAAAATTTAAAAATGTGGAAAGTGATATTCTAAAACTGAAGTTATTTCCTTTCTCACTTAGAGGAAAAGCTAAAGAGTGGTTGCATTCATTACCTACTGGTAGCATTAATTCTTGGGATGATCTAAAAGAAGCTTTCATTAAGAAATATTATCCTCCTGTTAAAATTTTGCAAAATAGAAACAATATTCTTTCTTTTAGGCAAAATGAAAATGAACATGTTGCCATGGCTTGGGATAGGATAAAACTTATGCTTAGAACTTGTCCATCACATGGGGTTAACGAATGGACCATATTACACTCTTTTTACAATGGTCTAAATTACATGTCTAGAAATATTCTTGATTCCGCTGCTGGAGGGGCTTTTATGGGAAAAACTATAGTAGAAGCTAAGAACATATTGGAAAGTATTTTGCAAAACTATAGTCAATGGCATACTGATAGAGCACCTAATCCATCTAAGAAAGTAAACTCCATAGAAGAAACAAATGATTTGTCATCTAAAATGGACACTATTCTTGCTTTCATTAATAAACAAAATATTGAAAATGTCCCTTTGCAAGAACTAGTTGGTAATAATCCTGAAAATGTTGATGTTAACTTCATTAGGAACTATGGTAATAATGGGTATGGTAACAACAATTATAATTCCTATAATAAAACCCCATATGTTCCCAACAACCGTCCTTTTTCCATATCCTAATACTAGTGATAATAAATGGAAGCCTATGCCACCAAGTAATGATAATTTTGAGGCTAATAAAATTCTTATGGAACAAGTTGCTAGTCATAATACCATGATACAAGAGTTGAATAAGTCTGTTGCTTCTATTAGTTCTGATATTAAAGGCTTACAACTCCAAGCTGCAGGACTAGACAAAGCCTTGTCAAAACTAGCTGATAACCAAGCCACTTTATTGAGTATGTCTGCAGGGAAACCACAAGCACCACCTGTGGTTGGAATGAATTCTATTAATATTGCTGAAAATGTTCCTCTTACTTTGGAGGAAACTCTTAATGAATTATTGAACTATCCTGAATATTTGTTGCCATTTATGTCTCAACTTGTTGGTTTAAAAGAAGAAGTTAACGAAACTGAATATGATGAATCTCTTCTGTTAATTGAGTTAGAAAGAAAAGTTGAGGAAGTTAAAATGCTTAGTGAAGTCAAGGAACCATTACTTGACTTAGAGAATTGTAGCTTGCATGAATTAATATCTATCTTACAAAAATTTGCAAGTGATCCTTCCATTAATGTTAACCAAGCAGGTTTTGGTTCTTATATTGCTAATCATGTTTTAAAAGAAAAGATTGCTAGGTACAACCAAGAAGCTATGATACCACCTAACCATTGGAAAAGAGACACACCATGCTATATTAGATCTAGGATCTAGTGTCTCTGTTTTATCTAAAGAATTATATGAAGTTCTTGAATTAAAGAATCTTGAAAAATGCTCTATTGAACTTGCACTTGCTGATGATTCCATTAAACATGCTTTAGGAAAAGTAAGTGATGTTATGGTAGAGTTGCATATGACATTTGTACCTGTTGATTTTCTAATCATGGATATGGGGAATAAAACCTCTAGTCCAATTATTCTTGGAAGACCTTTTCTTCGTACCACAGGTGCTATCATTGATTCAAAAGAAGGGAATGTGAAGTTTCAGTTTCCACACAAGAAGTGCATGGAACACTTCCCAAGGAAGAGGGACACATCAAAGTTCAAGCTCCCTCATGAGCTTCGTCCACAATAAATATCAAGTAAGAAGCCTAGCTACATGGCTATAAAGAAAGCGCTTTACGGGAGGCAACCCGGTTGTTTTTATTTTTGATTTTCTTTGTGTCCTCTTGCTGTAACAAGAGACTTAGTTTTTAGTTTTGTTTCTGGAATTTTTAATAAAGTGCCAAGTTTTACCTATTTTGGTTGAAAAAGTTGCTTTTGCATTCGGAGATTTTATTCCAGCACGAATCTGTGCACGGTATGATTTTTATTCCTATTCTGTAACTCCGAATGAGCTGAATTTGAACTGTAGTTGCAACTTTTCATCCTCTGTAAGCGAATTTTTCAGATTTTTTCGACATATTTAAGTAGGGTAGAAAAATACGTTTTGCTGCTGCTGTTTTTCTGGACAGATTCTGTCCCATTTTGTTTGATGCATTCTTTGAACTTTTAACTTGAATCTTTTTGATCCAATTGAGTTTATAAGTAGGCATACAACATTATACACTTTCTGGACATTCATATGAATTTTTGTTTAAGGATTTTATGCAGCAAGCAATTCATTTGTCTATCACTACTAATGTCACCCCACAGAAAAGAAATGGGAGAAACGGTGTTTTGAAGTTTTTTCACAGGGATTAGAGGAGATGCACCAAGAGCTATCCAAGGATGGTGAAGACCATAAGCTTGGGGATGTGAAGACAACCCCACTGGACCAACACACTCTCGGTTTGCACACGTCTAACTTCTGTTTTTCGATCAATGCACTTTATCGCATAAACTTGGAGCGTCTTTTATTTTTTATTTCGGTTTGATTTTTGTTTGTCTTGAGACCACCACTATCATTTATATATGAGAGAGCTACTGGAAATTTGGGTTGAATTAAGTTGGATGCTATTAAAAAGATTGGGAAAGGGATGTTTGAGTTGATTCAAAAAGATACATATAGTTGCATGATTCATGTGCTTTTAATGAGTATTAATTTGCAAGTGTTTTATCAAGAGCTATCTTTTATTCATGTTTTGATGCTGAATGTTACTTTACTTTGTTTAACATGGATTGGTTAGTTCTATGGACACTTATGCATGCATTTAGACGGTCAACTTTCTCCCTCTTGCTAGCCCAAAAATTCCAACAAGTAAAAACTTGTTTTCCAACACCTTCAACCAAAGTTTTTCCAGTGAGTCCACCATATCTACCTATTAGCTTTATGCTATTCCGAGTATGTTTATCATGTTATATTTATTATCTATACTTCTGAATTAAAATGCTTATGTTATTGATTGTTATGGGAAAAGTTGGTTAAAAGCTCTCACGAACTTGATGCACACTTACTTTTATTGCACTTAATAAACATGACCATTGTGATTAAAATTATGAAGTTGTGAGCTTGACAAGAGTCTTGGTTGGGAGTTAGCTCATATGTGCTGTCACATGGCAAGCTTTCAACGTGCTCTTTTATATTTAGTTGATATCATGTACTTTTGTTTATGGATGCTTATCATGGTGCCAAATAAATGCGGAAACTTAGTAAGTTTGAGAGTTTGTATAAATGGCTAGAGAGACGCCTGGGCCGCTAATCTAAGCCATGCATCATTCATGGTGGAAATTTACACGCACCAAAGTGAACCTTCAGTGATGCACATAATAAAAAGCTATACAATAGTAAATAAAAGAGTTGAGATTGTTCATTGTTTGTTTGTCTTGTCATTTTGACATGGGCTTGTTCCATGTCCTGAGGCAAGAGGTACCCCAGTTGACGCTCTTGATGACGCTATTATATTACTTACAATGACTTAACTTGAACTTGCTTTGTGCCCAGTTGAGTAACACCGTGGTGTAGGTACTCGTATTCACGGGGCATGAGACATTCAACCCATACTTTGTCAAGCACATACTCATATTTGCTTTCACTTTAAACTTTAACCATTCAAGATGCTATGATAGGGGTAATGAGAGCTCACACCAATGAATACCACATTGCAAACATTAACTTAAGTAGAAGCATTTGGAAGTTAGATGAAACTTATTCATGTTTTACCTCTACTCATTTATATATCTTTCCAAAGTGTCCACCTTTTATATTCAGATTTACAAGAATACTCTATGACCATTATAGGATGTTTTTACTTTTCATTATGCATACATTTGGTCCATAGTACTTTCTTCTATGTTACACTTTGTGAATTATCATTGAACATCCTTACATTGAATATTTGATATCACTTCATAATCTATCTTGTATATTGCTATTCCTTTGAAGAATGAATCATTTGACTCTATGTAGCAATAGTAATCATCTTTGATATCCATTGATAGTATTAAAAAGCAAAGTCCATGTTAGTTTTATCACCTTCATACTCGAGGACGAGTATAGGTTAAGCTTGGGGATGTTGATGCATGTAAAATGCATACATGAACTTTGCATTATATTACTTATATTTCAATCATATTTGCATCATATAAGGGTTATATCATTGTTTTATATTGATTTTGGGAATATTTCAGTTTCCCTATTTTTCTGGAATTAACCCTGCACAGGCAGAAAACCCTATTTTCTATATTTTGATGTTTCAGGGACCCAAACGACGTCCAAATGACCTAATATTTACGAGTCAGTTTTTGGAAGGAACGAAGAGAGCGAAGGAAGCGAACAAACGGAGACCCGAGGGCCAAAGAGGTGGGCCCACGCGGCCAGATTCCTTGGCCGTGTGGGCCCCCAACTGGGCCTCGAGCTCCGATGCCGTCGATCTTTCCCGAGCCTCCGTCTTGACCTAAAAACGACTATAAAAATAGTCCCCGACGCTTCGGAAGGAGCGCCGCGAAACACAGAAACCACGAAACAGAGACCTGGAGTTGCAGATTGGAGGGGGAAAACTCCGGCGGGCGCTGCCGGCGTGGTCTCCATCTTCTCCAACGACTTCTCCACCGTCTCCATGATGAAGAGGGAGTAGTCCACCCCTGGACTATGGGTTTGTGGAAGTAACTTATGTATCTCTCCTCTCTTGAGCTTCACTAATTAGTACCGTATGAGCTGCTGAACATGATTACGGTCATCTATGTAATACCTTTGTGGTGGATCTTTTTATGAGTTAATATATGTTTGAGATTGCAATAGTTTTGTTTCAGTTATGAAAGTAGATGCATATTATGTACCCGTTCTTGTTTACTTGTTTGATCAAACTGTGTATGAGAGCGTGTGAGGGGGAACGTGTGCATTAGATGGAGTAACGGGGGGGCTAGTGCGGTGAAAGTGAGAGAAGTTCCGCGATCCACTTGGGTTTTTACCTTACTTTGTTGCCTCACTAGGGATAAAGAAAAATACCTTGCTACCGGAGATGTGGGTGTGACCATTGCCACTACTCCATGACTAGATCTAGCAAGTTCTTATTTTAACTTCATGTCATGAACTTAATGCTATACTCTGATTTATCTTAATTACTAAGGTGATGATTTAATTCCATCTTGGTGGAGTATAAGAGAGATTAATAAACAAAAGATCTCTATGTTAGGACGTGATGCCCATATAATTAGTAACTTGTCATGAAACCTTTTTGTTGCAATCTCATATGTCAATTCTAGTGTTCCATTATCTACCACTTTATTAAAGAGAGAGTGCATTTGTGAAACCATGAACCCCGGTCCATTTTTAATCATAAGAAACACCTTTCCAACAACTTTTAAGCATTTTCCATTTTCTGCCATTTAAAAATCCGAAAATACAAAAACACTTTTACATCTTGCATTCACAATACAAAACCCAAAAATATCATCCATCATTGTTTCCACCATCCTTGCATATTTATTTATCATCATTGCATATTTATTTATGTTTTGCATTCATTATCTTTTCATATCATACTCACACCTTGTGCTTGACAACCACTTGGTGAGGTTGAGGGCACAAAACAATTTACTTTGTTTTGTAGGTTTTCAAGAGAAGGATAAGAAGATAAATCTTTCACTACTGGTTCCCCGAGAGTTCGATATTAAACCCTCGAGTCACCCTCGTGGGGAAAACGTCTTTCCTATACTATACACTCTGCACTTGGAGTCTCAACCTAACCCATATTCTTTTGACGCAGGTAACTACGTAATAGGGTATCAATCACCGCCCCCTTTTTTAAGGAGTTGTAGAGTTGG
The DNA here is from genome assembly GCA_947311845.1 of Poa pratensis. Lineage (NCBI taxonomy): Eukaryota > Viridiplantae > Streptophyta > Magnoliopsida > Poales > Poaceae > Poa > Poa pratensis. The sequence continues at coordinate 18,236,605 of CAMZMU010000113.1, forward strand.
ACCCACTTCGGGCATCCCTTGATTATGTCCCAACAATGGGGCAATGTGAACTTGGTCTTGTACAACTTCTTGTGGAACTCCAGTGCTTGAAGAAGAACGTCCTCAACCTCAACGCCACCCACCGGTCGGGCCTTGACATGATCATAGGCAAATTGGAACTTGCTAAATTCAGTTTGAATGTGCGACCACCTCTTGTTAAGAGAGGTTTCATTGTGATCACTCTCGATCTTGTAATGAGGAAATTTCCTTTGCTCATGGAAATGCCTCCACACCCTTCTCCAAAACGCGGTGCCCTTTTGTTGATCACCATTGATTACACATTGCCCACATGGAATCCAATCCTCCCAAAGAATTTGATCATCCTTGTCCGTGTATGACGCCATCCGTCCGTTCTTTCTCTTAAGATTGGCGGTGAGTCAGGCTTGCTCCTCGCCAAACTCTAGTGGCTCTTCATCAATTGAGACCACATCGGCTTGTGTCTCGCCTTGAGTCTCGGCCTCGGCCATGGCCACGGTTGGGTCTTGCGTCTCGGCGTCTTCGATGTTGGTGTACATGCCTCCATCATAGATCATGTCCTCCATGACATGATCGTTGTTGACCTCATTGAAAAAGGACGGGTTGGACGGCGTCGTGGGCGACATCTCGTCAAAATCGAGTGCACGGGGATCGGGCATGCTTCCCGAGGCCGACATAGACCGTGCCTTCGCCTTGCCATGCACCAGGCCATCGCTGGCACTCGGTGTGACATTGAGGTCGATGGGGGGCACCAAAGGGGCCGCCGGGATCAAAGAAATGTCGGTGACGCCTCACGGCACCATATGTACATTATATTATGTTTAGAAAAAATTAAAAACTCTAGTAAATCTGCTATGTTATTATCTATTTTGTGAAAGTTTCGTCGTATTTGGACAAAACTCTCAAACAATTCACATCGTTTTATTTTCGAAAAGGAGCCACGGCCTCTGCACCGATTGAATCACGCAACCACAAACTTCCCACATTATGCAGAACCAATACTCTTCATAACTTCATATATATAAGTTAGTACAATAGCACAAATACTTGTATAGTAATACATAGCTTAATTGTATCTAAATTGCCCAACCTTTGCCAATTTTTCAGGTAAACAACATAATTAACAGAGAACAAAGCTAAGAGAGCTTGGACCTCTCCCTTCCCCCCGCTACAGTACCGAGGAAGGGCGATTTGTGCACCCCCCCCCCCGCCCGTTGACCACCTCGCCGCCGTCGATCCGCTCGATTCCTCGCCTCAGGCTGCCGCTCCGGTGGCGGGAGGTTGGGGAATCGGCGGATCACGGTGTGTATATAGTGTAGGTCGTCGTAGGTTGCTAGCCGGAGGCGCTGTGGAGATGGCGGCGTCGCCGGAGTGGCTTTTGCAGGTGGCGTCCTTCTCCTCTGTGGTGGGTGCTCCGGTGGAGCTTCGCTGCAGATCTGCCGCCCTCAGCACACTCCCGGCTCGGTGGAGCCCTGAGTGTGCTTTCCCCTCGCCGGAGGCCGTGTGGCGGCGGCGCCGGCTTTTGTGGATCTTGAAGGTGAAGTTGCAGGTGACCAAGATGGCGTCGCCGTCTGTCGTGCAGGGTGGAGGTGCTCAGGTGCCGAGGAGCGTCGACTTCCTGGTCGCGAAGGGGATCCTCCCAGTCCAAGGTTATGGAGGAGCAGCGGCGGGATTTGCCGGGTTCGGCGGAGACGAAGCCAGAGCTCGGAAGGACTTCATTGTAATTTTCTATGTTTCTGGGATTTTCTGTAAGAGTCTTGGTTAGTTGTAATCTGATCCTTCCTCGCAAAAAAAAAACAGAGAACAAAGCTACAATTACACCAAATGACACCATCAACATGCTTCTCCTCATATTAACCACAAGATAATGGAGAAGAAGATTTTTTTAAGACTCGTTAACAGACAAAGAAAGATACAAGAGCTTTCAATCAGCACAGGGGAGAGACAAAGAAACTCCAAAAATCCGAACAGAGAAAGAAAGAAACTTGAGCTGTGAAAACAGTCATATGGGGAGGATTTAATTAGCTATTGCTTAGAAAAGGCATGGATACATTTTGAAGGTAAAAGGGCAAGGATTAAGCCCGAGAACATTGTTAACTATCTGATACTATTTGGATTCAGGGTACTCAAATTTTAAATCGTTGATGTTGCCTCAGATTCATGTTTGAGGCGCTGCGACGAATTCCGGCAAGTTAGGATTCAGACCGGGAGGCGGTTGTGCAGTAGGATAATAGTAAGATCTCTCCACCAATTTTCTCCCCTGACAACGCAGGAGAGAAGGCAACAAAAATGAAAACTTGCAGGCCCAGTGAAGATGGATGGAACAAGTAGCATGCAACAGATAATTCTTCACCTTCCATTGTCTGTCCAGGCTTATCAACAGTTACACAGCTGCTTGTGGAAATTCAGAACATCAACTTAAATTCAGAACCTGACATTTGGACATATCCTTGGAACACCACTGACTATTCTCGCAGGGAAGAAGATTGCTAACTGATAGTCTGCTACCATTTTTGATTCAGTGTGCCCAAAGTTCTCACTCTGTTCATGCTTGAGACACGGCGACGGATTCTGGCAAATTAGGATTCTGAGCTGGGGTTTAGGTTGGGCAGTAGAATAATGAGATCTCTCCATTAATTTTCTCTCCTGACAACGTGTGACGCAGGAGAGAAAGCAACAAAAAATGAAAAATTGCAGGTCGATCGCGTGGAGATGCAAGGAACAACTAGCATGCATAAAACGACCTGGCAACAAAAGTATTTGTTGGAATAACAGTTACAGTTGTAGATATGCCTGAAGTATGACATGAAAAGGTAAAATCAGACCCGTAAATATTTTGACATGCCCTGGGGAAAAGAGATAAATTAACAAGAACTTACATGCTTTTATTCGTCAAAATCTCTTCATTAATGGAAACTTGGAAAGGGTAAATCAAGAAAGGCCATAGAACTTGTAGGACGAATGGACATTCAAGATTTCAATCAAAGATATTACCAGATAATCCATAATTGAATAAATCCAGGTTGATTTTTAAGATTGCACAAATTCGAGGCAATACGGCAGATTTAGTCATATGCATACCAAGAGAACTATGGCACGATTCTAAGATAAAACCGAGGATTACCATTGCTGAAACAAGAGGGGCGTGCATACTAGTGATGAATAATGACAACAATCTAGCTAGAAACCATAACCATCCATGCGCGCTACCATTGCTAGCTAAGCACAACACCAATCGATGGACTAAGGCGTGTCGATGGAGCACTTGGCAATCAACTCCTTGACAAGAGATGGACAGCTTGTTCTCAGGTTCTCAAAGTCGTCGCGCGCCATGGCAGAAGACAGATTTCCCGAAGAGATCAGGAAATCCAAGCAAGCATCCTTCAGCTCGCTGCAGTTGTGGAGCTCGGCCAATGCCAGGATGTTCGCCGCTGTACCCAGACAGATGTTACTGCACAGCTTGTCCTCGCAGATCAGCTTGAGCCTATCCATGCCGTACCGGTCCGCCGCAACGAGCAGATGCTGCGCCATGGCGCATTCCTCTTCCTTCGCCGTCTCCGGCCACGAATCCGTGTACACGAAACGGAGAAACGCCTTGAATACCCGCGCCTCCATGTCAGCCACGCGGACCACGCCGGAAGCGCTTCCGCTCTCGCTCATGGAGCCGAAGAGCCCCGCGGCGAAGACCGGCGACCGGGCCGCGAGCAGCCACCGGTGCGCGGCCAGCGTCTCGCCTCCGACCTCGAACACCACGTCGGCGCCCGTCTCGGTCCTGAGGAGGTCGTCGAGGTGCTGGATAAGGTCGGACGGGGGCACCGGGACGGACCTTGGGGCCGGCGCGTTCTTGACCTTCCCCACCTCTTCGGCGCGGAACCCGTTGAGGACGACGATGTCGCACCTGATGGTGAAGGAATCATCCCTGAGATGCTTCGATTTCTCCAGGGCCTTCCTCTGGATGAACTCCCGGCATCCCTGGACGCCACGGCTAGCAAAATTCAACTCGCCTGACTTGAACAGCGGCTTCGGCGTCCTGCTTTTCTTGGGAAAGAAGGGCACGCGGAGGCGCCAGTCCTCCGCCGCGAAGCCGAACTGGACCAGCGCCTTCACCGGGCTGGCCACATCTTCCTCGAGGACGAGGTAGAGAGAGATGAAGCCCGGGCACAGAGTTTCTCCGCTGGGGTAGTATTTGAGGCTCCAGAGGTGGCCAGCGGCGGTGAAAGATGGAGACTTGATGCCGTGCCCGACGGAGAGGAGCTTGGTGCCGGAGTAGCCCTCGATCTTGAGGATGTGGTGCCCGCTCGCCGTGTCGGCGACGATCTTGGAGGTGGTGGAAGACATGGATCGAGTCTAGCTTGATCGCTACCGCTCGCCGTGTGGAGCTCAGTGGGAGCAGGAGAATGGAGTGGTGGGGATTGGGGTTTTTGGCGAGCAAATTGAAGGAGGCGATGCGAGGAGGGGAAAGCAGATGAAGAGAAATATTTCCATTCTGGGAAAGTTCTGGACTGTTCTTACGATGGGCTTCCATAACTATTGGGCTTATACAATGTGCAGGTTTTATTTATTGCGCTTTCCAGAAAAAGCCTAGCATTTTTTCTGAAAACATTGTGCCTTTTTTTACGGTAACATTATGCTACTGTACTTAAAAAGAACTAGAAAGATACCCCGCGCGTTACGACGGAAATCTCTTTAAAAAAATTGTTGGGTAAATAAAGGCATATAAGACACATAAATTGTGAAGTTGTTTATAGAAATATGGATGCTTGACTTGATCACATTGTCGAAAGACTAAATTTAATTGATATATTTTTTTGGATTTGATGGTTAAAAATTGGTGACGTGGACAATTGGATAGATAAAAAGTAGATGATGTGGATATGTTGCATGCAAGAAATAATTAATATTAGTGGGATGAGATGGCCATTTGGTTGGTAAGAGAATGAATGATATGGATAGCTTGCATGTTGAGATAAAAAATAATTAATACACTTAGTGTCGTTTTGCTTTATAAGAAGTATAGATTGTCGTTGTTGCAAAGTTGCAGTAAATTTTAGGAAAGTGTTCTTTTTGCTCTCGATCTCCAGTGCTCACTATGTATAAAAAAATCATATTTATGAGTTCCAAAAATATCTGAAAAAAATCCGGATGTAGCCAACGGTGTATCCTACAACCATGCAAAAACGTAATATCAAATAGTTTATCATATGGCTACAAAAAAATGATTTTTAAATAAAATTTAGTGAATTCAAATATTCATGCTCAGATCCACACTTTCGTCATTTATGTGTAGCTCAAAATACAAAATATTTGAAATTCAAATTTTACAAATTTGTGGTATATACCATGGCTACATAGAATTTCTTTAGCATTTTTTGAAACTCATAAATATGATTTTCAATTTTATTTAAACGGAGGATCACTGTAGCTCAAGAGCCAAAAATCTCCACTCTAAATTTTGTTACATCTATAGTGTGGTTAAAGATTTACTTACATCTATATGCATGATGCATCATTGTCAAGTTCGTACTCTTCCGTCGAGATTTACTCCCATCTCTATGCATGTACTGCAACACGAGACAACGGGCCGACGTAGTTTTATTTGCACCTCTCCTTTAAAAATAAATAGAGGTTTTATAGTGGTTGGTTTCCGTACTTGAGATTGTGATCTTCCCAAATTACGCTTCATAATATATGCTTCCTAGAGAAACGTCAAACTAACCCTTTGTCATCCTCATATCAAAAACCATGGACATGAGCCGGACCGATTCTTTGACACTCCGATTTCTAAAGGACCAACCCAAGATCGCAAAACTAATGAGTGATATCGAGTTCCCTCACTAAAGCATCCACTGTCGGAGCTAGCGCTAGAATTTCTATCCTCCACCGATTTCCCGAATGCACATTGTATTTTCTCCTATTTTTCTGATAGGGGGGAAGCAGCATGTTTATTTGGAACTACTGGTTGCATTGATCGCCTTTTTCTTACTTCGAGCTTTTGTAAGCTTACTGGCAAGTCGCAATACATGTTTTGAGCCCGTTTGTAACTTTGTATTCTCTCGTGCCATTAACCCGGGAAATTGACCCAGGTCAGCACCTACGTGCGTAATTTGAACCATTGATTCGGACTTAAGATTCGTGCCAAGCAGTACATGCTGCTGATGACCCACAAGTATTGGGGGTGTATCGTAGTACTTTCGATAAATAAGAGTGTCGAACCCAACGAGGAGCAGAAGGTGTTGACAAGTAGTTTTGATCAAGGAATCACTGTAAATACTAGCAGACAAGTTTTTAGGGGTTTTTGATATTGCAGATAAATAAAATGCGTGTAAATAAAAGACAGTAATAATAATTGCAGCAAGTGGCCCAATCCTTTTTAGAGCAAAGGATAAGCCGGTTGGTTTACTTATGATGGCAAAATGTTCTTGAGGACACACGGGAATTTCGTCAAGTGCTTTCGCTTCCTACAGCTGATTAATCTTTATTGTTTTGATAAGTGTTGTGTGGGTGAACCTATGCTAATGCACTGCCCTAACTTGGACTAATACATACTTGTGATTAAACCCCTTGCAAGCATCCGCGTTACAAGGAAGTAATTAAGATAAATCTAACCACAGCCTTAAACTCTGAGATCCTACACTCCCTCATGCACCGGTTTACTAACGGGGGTTTAGGTTTCTGTCACTCCGGCAACCCCACAATTAGTAGCCGAATACACAATGCATTCCTCTAGGCCCATAAAGGTGAAGTGTCATGTAGTCGACGTTCACACGACACCACTAGAAGAATAACACCACAACTTAAATATCAAACCATTAAATATTACTCAACATAGTTCCACTACTAACAGCATGACTTCTCCCATGTCCTCAAGAACTGAACGAACTACTCACAAGACATCATATGGATCATGATCAGAGGTGATATAATGATGAATAACAATCTGGACATATACTTCAATTCACCGATAAAACTTAATAGCATCAACCACAAGTAGTAATCAACACCGGGAAAGTTTCCCCTATGAACTACACAAAGTATAACCCTAGATGTTACAGCGGAACGAAGTGGAGCGGTGGAGATGATGGTGACGCGGTGGAGATGATGATGATGATCCCGATGAAGTCCGGCGTGATGACGATGACGATGGCGATGATTTCCCCCTCCGGGAAGGAATTTCCCCGGCAGATTTCTGCCTGCCGGAGAGCTTTTTCTCTCTCTGTGGTTTCCGCCTCGTGGAGGCGGCGGAATATTTCCTCGATGACTCCCCGTCTTAGGGTTTCTGGGGGATGAAATACGCGAAGGGGGAGCGCAGAGGTGGGCCAGGGTGGCCACACCATGCCACGGCGCGGCAGAGGGGGGCCCGCGCCGTGGGGTGGTGTGGGCCCCTCGTGGCCCATCTCAGCCTCCCCTTTTGGCTGGCTCCGGCATCTGACAAAATAGGAACATCTGTATATTTTCCGTGAATTGTTGATCTTCAGAAATAGGGTGTCTTGACGATGCTTTTTCCAGCTGAATCCTGACTCCGGCAGTTAATTCTCCAATAATCATCAAACATGCAAAACAAGATAAAATAACATAAGTATATCATCCAAATATGAAATATATCAATGAATAGCAGTAAATTATGATATAAAATAGTGATGCAAAATGGACGTATCAACTCCCCCCAAGCTTAGACCTCGCTTGTCCCCAAGCGAAAGCTGAACTCAGTAAACAAGACCACAGGTTTATGGAGTGAAGCGTCGATAATAAAGAATACGGACAAGAAGCATCAACATGTATTAATACACAAATCATTTTAGACAGCAACTTCCCCTCATATAACTTATCTTGAACGAGTAATGGAAATCACAATAAAGGTGCATAAAGAAAATCATAGTTTGGTGATGGCAAACTTCGTTCTTGGTCAGAGAACAATTAACAGATTGTACTTATCTTTCGAGTAGAGTCCTTATATCGGAGCTATATTGCAGAACTTACATGCTCAATTATCACAATTTCTTTACAGTCATTGATAACTTTCAAAGTTATATTCCTTCAGATAAAAGACTTGTGCAAAACAAGGAAGGATAACAAACATGATTGATAATATTAATATATAGATGGTTGAATCACAACAACTCAAATGCTTGCTTAAGAAAGAAGGGAATAGGTTTACTGACTCAACATAAAAGTAAAAGAAAGGCCCTTCGCAGAGGGAAGCAGGGATTAAATCATGTGCTAGAGCTTTTTAAGTTTTTGAAATCATATAGAGAATAAAAATATAAGTTTTGAGTGGTGTATGAGAATTGTCAACGAATCAGAAAATGGAAAGTACAATATGACCCCTGCCAACCAGACTTTTAAGAGCGGCTCCCATGAAGGACGTTATTTCTACCAGCAAGGCAGATCATCCCTCTTCTCTTTTGTTTACACATGCAGATATTTCACTGTTTGTCATTGCTTGACTGATAAATCAGGGCAAAAATGTGAAGAGAATTAAGCGGTTAAAGTTGTAATTAATTGGGACTGGGCACCCCATTTGCCAGCTCTTTTTGCAAAATTAATGGATAAGCGGATGTATATGCCGCTAGTCCGGTGGTAAAGTCTGTTTGACAGTTGACATAAAGACATCCACCCCGTCCTCATGAGCTAGTAAACAGTGACACAAATAAGGAGTAGTAACTTTTGAATAGTTTAAAGGTAGCACATGAAGTATTTACTTGGAGTGGCAAGGAAATACCACATATAGGTAGTTATGGTGGACACAAATGGCATGGGTTTTGGCTCAAGGTTTGGATGCACGAGAAGCATTCCCTCTCAGTACAGGTTTTTGGCTAGCAAGGCTGGGTAGCAAGCATAAGAGTGGAGGGATACAAACAAATATAAATGTAATAGAAACAATCATGCAATCTTCCTTGTAAACACAAATAATTTTAACTTGAGAATACTAAGCTCATGAGCCAACAAGAAAGAAAGATAATGAGATAATGTATCTACATGCAATCCCCTCTTTTCTACTTAAGCCTCAAAGTATTGTTGCTACTGACCAATGCTAAGTTTGCCAAAACCAAATAGATTTACTTGATGCTCCCAAAGTGATGCCAATACTAACAACAAGATCATTCATATGACAGAAATTTGCAAAGTAAAATAAAGTGTGCAGAAAGTAAATGATAAAACTTCTCATTAATATTCCAATAACGGCAACTCACACCAAGGGATACATAGATAACCAACTAAGGAGAGATACTTCCACACTGCAAACCATCCTATATGATAACTTCTCTACTCATGATATGACTCGACTGAAAAGTAAAAGGTAAAAGATAATGGTGATGATACCGCGGCACTCCCCCCAAGCTTGGAACAAGCTGAGGGGATGCCAATACCAATGATGAATTACTCCTTCGGTGGTGATGGTGAATCCCTAATAAGCTTCTCAACCAACTCCTTCAACTCGTCAATCTTGTAAGTGAGAGCACGAATCAACTCCGTGTTGTGTTCAATACGGTTCATGAACCTATCAGACTGTGAGTCCCAGCTCTTGGAATTGTTTCCCCACTTCTCATCAGACTGAGAGCTTCCTTTTCCTGCATTGTTAGAACGATCTATATTCCAACTAGTGGGTAATTCTGCCTCAGGAACTCTTTCAAACTGATATTTATGGATTAAAGTGTGGAAAGGGTTATTGGTGCCTGGAGAAGATGTTCTTGGAGCTAAGAATGACGCGGAACCTTCCCCCCTGTGCTCATCCGCGCATTCCTCTTTGGGTTGAATGGATTTGCCACCACTCCGATACTTGCAATGGTGGCGCGCGGGTACGAGTGCGGGTCTTCTTCTACTTCATCTTCAGCTTCACTCTTGACTTCCTCCTCCAGCTTGGGATCCTTGAGATCATCTTCAGAGCCTCCTTGCCCTTGTTGTTGTTGTTGGAGACCATGATGCTTCTAAATCTGGAAACAATTCCTGGCAGAAACAGCTCGAAAACAAAACACGACGAGAAAACGATATACGGACCTCGGGGATCCGGGGATTATATAGCAAAAAGTTTCATAACAAAAGGAAAGTCCAGGTCGAAACCGGGCTGGAGACGGGCTCCGAGGCGCCCACACCATGCCCGGCGCGGCCAAGGGTGGGCCCGCGCCGTGGGGTGGTGTGGTGCCCTCGGGCACCGTTTCCTCCCCGTTTTGGCTCGTAATTTTCCATATTTAATAAAAACAACAAAAACATAAGTTGGAAGTTAAACGCGAACTTTTTCTTACCAAAACTGTTACCTATTCGAAAACAGACTCTGCAGTTTTCTGAATTTGACTTTTAATAAAATCTTCCGGAGTCACTACTTGAATAATATCAACGTCTTCGTTATAAGAATCCCCAGAAATATAATGCTTGAGTCTTTGACCATTAACCACTTGAGATTGTCACCATCAAGCGAAGTAATTTTGATTGCACCTGAACGGTAAACCTCTGAAACAACATAAGGTCCTTCCCATTTCGAAAGTAATTTACCTGCAAAAAATCTGAGACGAGACCTATACAATAGAACTTTCTCACCAACATTAAACTCTCTCTTTAGGATTCTCCTATCATGCCATTGTTTCACTTTCTCTTTAAAAAGTCTAGCATTTTCATAAGCTTCACTTCTCCATTCATCTAAGGAACTCAAGTCAAGTAACCTCTTTTTACCGGCAAGTTTAAAATCTCTATTAAGTTCTTTTACGGCCCAATAAGCTTTATGTTCTAATTCTAGAGGTAAATGACAAGCTTTTCCGTAAACCATTTTATAAGGAGACATACCCATAGGATTTTTATAAGCAGTTCTATAAGCCCACAAAGCATCATTAAGCTTCCTAGCCCAATTCTTTCTAGATTTATTAACAGTCTTCTGCAAAATAGATTTAATCTCTCTATTTGATAATTCTACTTGACCACTTGTTTGAGGATGATAAGGTGAAGAAATTCTATGATTAACATCATATTTAGCAAGGGTTTTTCTAAAAGCACCATGGATAAAATGAGAACCACCATCAGTCATGAGATATCTAGGCACACCAAACCTTGGAAAAATAATATCTTTAAGCATTTTTAATGATGTCTCACCATCAGCACTAGATGTTGGTATAGCTTCTACCCATTTAGTAACATAATCAACAGCAACAAGTATATGAGTATAACCATCAGAAGGAGGAAAAGGACCCATAAAGTCAAATCCCCAACAGTCAAAAGGTTCAATAACAAGAGAATAATTCATAGGCATTTCATTGCGTCTAGTTATATTACCAACTCTTTGACATTCATCGCATGATAAAATAAATTTTCTTGCATCTTTAAAAAGAGTAGGCCAATAAAAACCTGATTGTAAAACCTTTTGTGCAGTTCTATCTCCAGCATGATGTCCTCCATAAGCACTTCCATGGCATTTCTCAATATTTCTTTTTGTTCAAATTCTGGAACACATCTTCGCATTATACCATCCACTCCTTCTTTATATAAGTGTGGGTCATCCCAAAAATAATGCCTCAAGTCATAAAAGAATTTCCTTCTTTGCTGAGCTGTAAAGGTTGGAGGCAAATACTTGGCAACAATAAAGTTAGCATAGTCAGCATACCAAGGACTTTCTCGCGAGCTTACCTTTATCACAGCCAATTGTTCATTTGGAAAACTATCGTTAACAGGAACAGGATCATAAGAAATGTTTTCCAATCTAGACAAATTATCAGCGACAGGATTTTCAGCACCTTTCCTATCTACAATATGCAAATCAAACTCTTGTAATAAAAGCACCCATCTTATAAGTCTAGGCTTAGCATCTTTCTTTTCCATAAGGTATCTAATAGCAGCATGATCGGTATGGATAATAACTTTCGAATCAACAATATAGGGTCTAAACTTATCACAAGCAAAAACTACTGCTAAAAACTCTTTTTCAGTAGTGGCATAATTCTTTTGAGCAGCATCAAGAGTCTTACTAGCATAATGAATAACATTCAACTTCTTATCTACTCGCTGTCCAAGAACAGCACCTACAGCAAAATCACTAGCATCACACATAATTTCGAAAGGTAAAGTCCAATCAGGAGGTTGAACAACAGGAGCAGTGGTTAAAGCCTTTTTTAGAGACTCAAAAGCTTCTTTACAATCATCATCAAAAACAAAAGGTACATCTTTTTGGAGAAGATTAGTAAGAGGTTTTGAAATTTTAGAGAAATCTTTAATAAACCTTCTATAGAAACCGGCATGACCGAGAATACTACGAATACCTTTAACATCCCTGGGACAGGGCATTTTCTCAATTGCTTCAACTTTAGCTCTGTCCACTTCAATACCTCTTTCAGAAATTTTATGTCCAAGAACAATCCCTTCATTAACCATAAAGTGACATTTCTCCCAATTAAGAACAAGATTAGTTTCCTCACATCTCTGCAAAACTTTATCAAGGTTTTGCAAGCAGTTATCAAAAGAAGTTCCATAGACGGAAAAATCGTCCATGAATACTTCCACAATTTTTTCACAAAAACCATGAAAAATAGCAGACATGCATCTTTGAAATGTAGCAGGAGCATTACACAAACCAAAAGGCATACGCCTATAAGCATAAGTTCCATAAGGACAAGTAAAAGTAGTTTTCTCTTGATCTCGCTCTAACAGCAATTTGTGAAAATCCAGAATAACCATCAAGAAAGCAAAAATGAGTTTTCTTAGACAACCTTTCTAACATTTGATCAATAAAAGGTAAAGGATAGTGATCTTTCTTAGTAACTTTATTAACCTTTCGAAAATCAATGCACATCCTATATCCAACAACTACTCTTTGAGGAATAAGTTCATCATTTTCATTTGGCACAACAGTAACTCCTCCTTTCTTAGGAACACAATGCACAGGACTTACCCATTTACTATCAGCAATAGGATAAATTATACCAGCATCGAGGAGTTTTAATACCTCATTTCTTACCACTTCCTTCATTTTAGGGATTAGACGACGCTGGTGCTCCACAACAGGTTTTGCATCATCTTCCATGTTGATGGCGTGTTGACATATAGCAGGAGAAATCCCTTTTAAATCATCCAAAGTATATCCGATAGCCCCTCGGTGTTTCCTCAACACTTCCAATAACCTTGCCTCTTCAGTACCTGAAAGTTTAGAACTAATAATAACAGGATATGTTTTCTTATCATCAATGTGAGCATATTTAAGGTTATCAGGCAAAGGTTTTAAATCAAAAACAGGATCTTCTTTAGGAGGTGCAGGGGTACCCAAATCTTCCACCGGCAAATTATGCTTAAGTAATGGTGGTTGATGAAGAAAGATATTGTCAATTTCATTCCTTTCCTCCATAAAGACCTCACTTTCGTGTTCCTCCATAAATTGCTGCAAGGCATTGTTAGGAGCAATAGCAATAGCAGCAAGTTGTTCAATTTTCGGTCCTCATTAGGCAAATCAGTTTCATAAAGTTTCTTACCAAACTTAGAGAAATTAAACTCATAAGATTCTCCATTAAATTTAGTGTAAATTTTCTCTTTCTTACAATCTATAATAGCACCACATGTATTCAAGAAAGGTCTACCGAAAATAATAGGACAAGTTTTACTAGCTTTAGAACCAAGTACTAGAAAATCAGTAGGATATTTAGTTTTACCGCATAAAACCTCACATCTCTCACAATACCAATGGAGAGATAGTTTCCCTATTGGCAAGTTGAATAACCACATCAATATCCTCAAGTTCACAGGGACTAATTTCATGCATAATTTCTTTATAAAGTTCAAAAGGAATAGCACTAGAACTTGCACCAATATCACATAAACCATAATAGCAATGTTCTCCTATCTTCACTGAAAGCACAGGAACACTTGTTTTCCTAGATTTACCAGGATGCGAAACAATATTAGAAGCATCTTCACAAAAGATAATATGTTCTCCATCTACATTTTCAGTTACCAAATCCTTTATAATTGCTACTTCAGGTTCAACAGTTATTTGTTCATCAGGCTCTAAAGGTTTCTTGGCACTTTTATTAACCACACTAGCTATCAGAGAATGTTGCTTGACTTTAACAGGAAAAGGTATTTTTTCAATATAAGGTTCTGGCAAAATGTGATCAACAGTATGAACTTCAATACTTCTGCCAATGGCCGAATTGGTTTTATCTTTATAAGGTTCATGATATTTATTCAAATCCTTCTTAGGCACATCAAGATAAGAGGCAAAAGCTTTGTAATAATTTGCAACAACTTGAGAATCAAGACAGTAAACAGCACTAACATTACGGAAATCATCAGTCTCCATAAAAGATTTAATGCATTCATAATCATAATTTATACCTGACTTTCTACCTTTGTCGTTCTCCCATCCTTCAGTATTTTCCTGAATACGGTCAAGAAGGTCCCATTTAACTTCTTCTTCAGTACGTGTAAATGATCCAGAACAAGAGGCATCCAATAAATCCTTATCATGAAGAGAAAGCCTTGCATAAAAATTATTGATAACAATATTACTTGGGAGCTCATGAATGGGACATTTGAGCATTAGTGACTTCAATCTCCCCCACGCTTGGGCAATACTCTCTCCATCATGAGGCCAAAAATTATATATGCGATTTCGATCTTGATGAATCTCACTAGGAGGATAGAATTTAGAATAAAAGAGAGGTACAATTTCCTCCCAGCCAATAGATCGGCCATTCTTCAGCATCTTATACCATTCCGCAGCTCGGCCCTTCAGTGATATAGAGAATAACTTCCTCTTGACTTTTTCCATTGAAATACCTGCACACTTGAACAACTCGCATAATTCATGTATAAATAGTAAATGATCACCAGGATGGATGGTTCCATCTCCAACATAGCGGTTATCCATAACACGTTCAACAATTTTCATAGGTATTTTAAATGGATCTAATTCAGCAGGCGGCGGTTCATCTACTACCTTAGCAGTGGCAGTAGTATTCCCAAATAGGGATTCGAATGGAGATCTCTCCATAATAAAATAAAGCAGCAAGCAGAAATAAAAACAGCACTTACAGTAAAGGTTTCCCTTACCAATAGCACTTCACTCCCCGGCAACGGCGCCAGAAAATAGTCTTGATGACCCACAAGTATAGGGGGTGTATCGTAGTACTTTCGATAAATAAGAGTGTCGAACCCAACGAGGAGCAGAAGGTGTTGACAAGTAGTTTTGATCAAGGAATCACTGTAAATACTAGCAGACAAGTTTTTAGGGGTTTTTGATATTGCAGATAAATAAAATACGTGTAAATAAAAGACAGTAATAATAATTGCAGCAAGTGGCCCAATCCTTTTTAGAGCAAAGGATAAGCCGGTTGGTTTACTTATGATGGCAAAATGTTCTTGAGGACACACGGGAATTTCGTCAAGTGCTTTCGCTTCCTACAGCTGATTAATCTTTATTGTTTTGATAAGTGTTGTGTGGGTGAACCTATGCTAATGCACTGCCCTAACTTGGACTAATACATACTTGTGATTAAACCCCTTGCAAGCATCCGCGTTACAAGGAAGTAATTAAGATAAATCTAACCACAGCCTTAAACTCTGAGATCCTACACTCCCTCATGCACCGGTTTACTAACGGGGGTTTAGGTTTCTGTCACTCCGGCAACCCCACAATTAGTAGCCGAATACACAATGCATTCCTCTAGGCCCATAAAGGTGAAGTGTCATGTAGTCGACGTTCACACGACACCACTAGAAGAATAACACCACAACTTAAATATCAAACCATTAAATATTACTCAACATAGTTCCACTACTAACAGCATGACTTCTCCCATGTCCTCAAGAACTGAACGAACTACTCACAAGACATCATATGGATCATGATCAGAGGTGATATAATGATGAATAACAATCTGGACATATACTTCAATTCACCGATAAAACTTAATAGCATCAACCACAAGTAGTAATCAACACCGGGAAAGTTTCCCCTATGAACTACACAAAGTATAACCCTAGATGTTACAGCGGAACGAAGTGGAGCGGTGGAGATGATGGTGACGGCGGTGGAGATGATGATGATGATCCCGATGAAGTCCGCGTGATGACGATGACGATGGCGATGATTTCCCCCTCCGGGAAGGAATTTCCCCGGCAGATTTCTGCCTGCCGGAGAGCTTTTTCTCTCTCTGTGGTTTCCGCCTCGTGGAGGCGGCGGAATATTTCCTCGATGACTCCCCGTCTTAGGGTTTCTGGGGGATGAAATACGCGAAGGGGGAGCGCCAGAGGTGGGCCAGGGTGGCCACACCACCCCACGGCGGCAGAGGCCCGCCGTGGGGTGGTGTGGGCCCCTCGTGGCCCATCTCAGCCTCCCCTTTTGGCTGGCTCCGGCATCTGACAAAATAGGAACATCTGTATATTTTCCGTGAATTGTTGATCTTCAGAAATAGGGTGTCTTGACGATGCTTTTTCCAGCTGAATCCTGACTCCGGCAGTTAATTCTCCAATAATCATCAAACATGCAAAACAAGATAAAATAACATAAGTATATCATCCAAATATGAAATATATCAATGAATAGCAGTAAATTATGATATAAAATAGTGATGCAAAATGGAGTATCAGCTGCCTAGTATGAAACTATGTGAATGTTGATGTTACAAAATCTACTAAATCATATTAAAAAAGTAACTACTAAGAAACTCTTCGAACTGGTTCAGATAGGAGAGGACTGGAGATAAAAAAAAAAATGTTCACTTGTGCCGTCTTGTGTGTGCAGCAGGCTGCCAAACTTTAGTCGTGTACCTCGAACCAGATTGCCTGAAAACAATAAGGGGAGGAAGGTTTCTTCCTCCCAATTTTCGTCCGTTGCTTCGTACGTTTTCGTCCGTCGCTAAATACGTTTTCATCTATTTCCTATGTCACGTTCGCTCAATCGCTAGGTTCATTATCTTACGCGTGTGGGTGTTCTCCGATCCTGTCATGATCGTTTCGGTTCCTTAGTCCAATACGACTCCGATCGATGGGTTCGTTTCCTAGGTCACATGCTCGATCCTGGGCGTGGCCGCGTGGGTCGGCCAAGCAAGAGATCAGACAAGATCCATGGAGGAGATGGTGCCGGTCATGCATGGCAAGATACTGGCGCGTGGGTCGGCCAAGCAAGAGATCAGCCAAGATCCATGGAGGAGATGGCGCCGGTCATGCACGACAACATACTGGCGCGGGCAGCCAGGGCGACCAGATCGTCCATGGCGAGGAGTACGTGGTCAACCGTCGACGTCCATGGTCCTTGTGCGGTGAAGGAACAGGACATGCGGGAAGCTGTGGAGCTGCCGTTCGGGCAGGAGGAAGAGTGGCCGGTCATGCATGACGTGCTCGGCGGTGGTAGCAAGCGCGACCAGCTCGTCCATGGCGAGGGCATGGTCGACAACCATGGTCCTGGTGTGGTGAAGACAAGGACATGGAGCTGCTGCCGTAGGCGCAGGAGGAAGAGCTGCTCATGCCGGTGTGCTCCCGCCGGCAGCACGGTCGAACATGCTGAAGACGTGTTGAGACAGGGCGTTGCGGATCTGTTCAGCCTGCCGGCTGTGCCACTACTACCCACGCCTATGTTGCCAATGCCTCGTGCTCTTGCGGCCCTGCACGACCCCGAACGTCGCAGCAGCAGGCTCGCTGCGAAGCCACAACTCACAGCGGTCGGCAAAGCGCAGCGTGTCCTACACAAGAAAATGGGGCTCGACTTCGGAGATATGCCCTGGTAGAGGCTACAAAAGAATTCACGAACACCTGCAAGAAGGCTCCGTTTTCCGAGTCGGCAATCAACGGGTTGAGGACCCTCCTCAGACTAAACCTGCCGTCCGTGACGGCAGCGGATGAAGCTTTGATTGGTCTTGCTGGCCCAGGGGGAAGCGACTTCCCGCCACCGACAGCGCTAGGCGTCTCCGCATGATCTGCTTCCCGATCCTCAGATTGTGCTTTATTGCTTTACAATGGAGGATAATCTCAAATCCCTTACCATTTGATATGTTAGTCGAAGAAACTTTATGCCGTAAATCTATCGGGTGCACGACAGTGCTCCCGATGGGAGTAGCCCCTAAGATTATGCTGTATTGCTTGCAATGGAGGATAATCTCAAAATCATTTTTTCTTGAGCATCTCCAGTCGAAGAATTTTTTGATATGCTCCGATGAGAGTAATATGCGTCAGTCGAAGGAACGGTCGAGTGACCAAACAAAGCAGTCGAATGACTAATATGTATTGGGCAGGCTCAATTTTTTCTGAACAGATGCTTGTAGTGACGTCTGGGATGACGTTTCTGGCGACTGCGCCTCCTGACACGCGGTGACGTGCGTTATGTTTTGATAGATGGGACGTGCCACATAGGTGGGCCCATTTGTGCATCGCTGACCGAACGACGGTGCCGTTTGGACTTTGATTTAACCACTCTGGCCCACTTTTTACGGAGGCGTGATGATGGCTCCTATTTTTGCATACGTAGTGGGCGCAGTGGCCTGTGACGGTTGCCCTCTGCGCCTGCCACGTGTACGGTAGGATTGCGCGCGGAGCGCACGATTGCGATTTTAACGGCTGTGATTGATTTTGATATGTGGTAAATAGGAGAACGGCGCGGGCATATTTTTTACCCTGCCATTTGCTCTGCGCGCCGCCCCCGTTCATCGTCTTCCTTGCGCTCCTTCTCCATTGCTCTTGTGCCCAAGCTCTTGCTGTTCTCCTTAGCCACCACCGCCATGGCACCAAAGAGGAAAGCTTCTGCCACCTACGCGCCCGCGACTGACGCGGCCGCTCTGAAGGGGAAGAAAACTGCGGCTGGCGCATCTGCGGCCGCCGTCGACCTCAAGAAGAGCGACGGCGATTGGATGAAGTCCACGATCAAGGCAGCACATATTGAGAAGTTCCGCGAGGACGGACTGCTGCCGCCGGCGGACCAGCTTACTATCCGTGCGCCATCAAAAGAGGTACTCCCCGAGCCTCGCGCAAATGAGCGCGTATGTTTTGCGGAGTTTTTGCCTAGGGGTCTGTCTTTTCCCCTCCACAACTTTGTTCGTGGCTTGCTGTTTGCCTAAGGGGTGCAGATCCATGATCTCACCCCGAACGGTATTATGCACATTGCATGTTTCATGGTATTGTGCAAGTGCTTCCTGGGTGTTGCTCCCAGCTGAGCCCTTTGGAAGTCTATCTTTATGGTCCAACCCAACAACCGAGGCGGCCGAACCTACCCAGTTGGAGGCCTTCAGATCCAAGTGCGCAGCGACACCCGATACTTTGCCCTGAAGCCAGTCGACTCGGCGCAAGAGTGGAGGAAAAGGTGGTTTTATGTGCATGTCGACCAGGAAGGGGTCCCAACATTTTCGACTACTGGTATAGCCGCTAGGACAAAGGCCTGGGACCATGAACTTTTGACTGAAAAAATGGCGGAAGCGGCGACTCTGCTGGAGTCGATTGGAGGATTGCTTAACAGCGTCACTGGTGTGCATCTTATTGCCACCTTTGTGAAGATGCGGGTGTGGCCGCTCCGCGCGCGAGCTCACCCTATGTGGCAGTATGAAGGTCCTCTCGACTCCACTCGAATGAACAAGGAGGAGCTGTCTAGGAGCGAGCTGGTGTCACATGTGCGTTCCATCACCATCACAAAAGCTAGCGAGCCTTGCAACGTCGACTGCCATGTCGCTCCTTATGGGGCTGAAAAGCCTTTGCAGAGGTTTGTGAGTTTATCGAGTTTATGATCTCCTGCTTTTGTTATTCTGCTGTGCATCTTTATGACTTTCGACTGCTGTATTTTGTATGCAGGCCACTCGACCGCCTCAACCCTTCCTCCTCTTCCCGAAGATGGCCCAACTCATGAAACAGAGGTGACGGTAGAAGCGAAGGGAGGAGATGAATCGCCTCTTCCTTCGGCTACCACATCTCCCACAGAAGAGGTTGAAGAGGAAGGGGTTGAAGAAGCACAGGACAGGAGCTTGCCACGAATGATGATGTGAGTGAGATTCCCACTCGCAAGCGCCGTCGGGCGGCCCGAGTTGTGTCTTTCTCCATGAGTTCACCAGGAAGGAATCAGATGTGGGAGATGACGGAGACTCGAGCTCGTCTCCAACGACCACAGCTGCTCCTTTGGACGTGAGCCCTTTGAGCGTGGCTCCTCCTCCCAGGTCGGGTGAGGAGCTGCAATTTGGGGGCCCAAACTTTGAAGACCTTGACACCGATGAAGAAGAAGAGCACAGGTTTGCTCCTTTTTGAACTAAAATGTTTGTGAGTTGATATTTATGCTTATGTTGTATTTCTTCGGTCACTCGTAGTGCCGAGACTGTGCGCCCTCTGACGCCTCCAGCCGAGAGAGCTTCGACTCCAAATCAGCCAGAAGCTTCTCCTGTCGCGACTGAGGTCGTGAAAACAGTAGCCACGACCACTACCATGGAGGCCGCCAAGATTGCGAGTGCGTCGACTCCAGAAATTGGAACTTCTGCTGCCAAGCCTGCACCTTGGGTTGAACACGTTAGTGTCGTTTGTCTAGCCCTTATACTGGGACTATTGTGTATAACTTATGCTGTTTTCATGTGCATGCAGCCCTTCTACCTCAACCATGAAGCAACTCAGCCGTAAGTGTGTTTGACTTCTGGATTCGAAGTTATTTTGCTCTATCTTTTGCTTAACTGAGTGCTTCTTCTTGACGCCAAATGCAGATGACAAAGCATCGGCTGAGTCCCGGGTAAAAGAGCTATAGGATGCCCTCGCCAAGCAGCGCGATGAGTCGAAGAAGGCTATGGATGATGCCAAGAACTCCACTGCCTTGCGCGAGAAGGAATATGCTGAGCGCCTGGCTAG
This sequence comes from Poa pratensis, assembly GCA_947311845.1. Classification (NCBI taxonomy): domain Eukaryota; kingdom Viridiplantae; phylum Streptophyta; class Magnoliopsida; order Poales; family Poaceae; genus Poa; species Poa pratensis. Next base: position 18,257,395 of record CAMZMU010000113.1, read on the forward strand.
CCTCACCCGAGACATAGGCGGTGAGTCGAATTCGCCACTTTTTGTCTACTTCCTTTGCCGCTGAATGTTGTGTAAGAGTTTCTATTTCTTCTGATTTATGAAGGAGTTGTTGGCGCACCTGCACCTGTAGACCAGGCGAGTGGCGATTTGTCCCTCGACCGTGCTATTGTCAACTTGGACGTCGTCTCTGCTCAAGCCAAGGATGCGCTCGCCAAGTCTTCAAGCACACTCGCACCGTATACAAGGGTGTATTCCCTTCTGGCCATCCTCCGTCGACTGTGGATGGCTTTGCCGATGTCCTAGGCCTGGGAACTTCGACTATGGCGAATTTTGCTTGCACTTTGACGGTATGCGGCTCAGAGACCACCCTCAAGCTCCTTTTAGGTCATGGGATAGAGGGTGACTTCGAGGCCACTCTATCTGAATTCCCTCGAAAGCCAGGCGGGAAGCTTGTATCTTTGAAGCATGTGAATGAGCCAGCCGCGAAGCTGGCTGAAATTTTTATGACTACCATGGAGCGCCGGTCAGCAGAGGTCGCCAATCACGCGTGTAGGGCTAGGTCGGAGTCTGCATCATAGACCTTTAGGGCCATCTTCCCTTTTGCTGGACTGTAATTATACTTTTATGATATCGCGAGTATGCGTATGCTTTTGCCACACTTGTATGGATTTAGTTCCTTTGTTATGCCACTGCCTGTAAGGCTATTCGCCTAATCTTTGTGATGAGTTTTCTCATAAAACTTTTATGATGTTTGGAACAGAAATAGCCAGCCGCCACTTCATCCAGCTCGTCGCGGCATCGTGCCCCTACTCGATCTCGAGCTCAGGTGGCAAACGATGCCGCAATAATGTGTTATATGAAGGCTCGACTCGCAAAACTGGAGCAAGAGCTAGAGAGTGCCCGGAGTGAGTTGGATAGGATGAGGGCTAGGCCTACTCTACCCACTCAGCGTGAGAAGTATGTGCTTGACGAAATGGAGATTGTGAACAGACAACTCGAGTGTAAGCATGACTGCTCTTATCTCAAGAATTCATAGTCTGTAATTTTGTTCACCCAACTTGTGTTGTTGCAGGTTTTGTTCCAGATTTCCAGGCGGAACAGGCTCGTGTAGATGAGCAGTTGAATAATGCGACTGATGAACCAACGACGGGCCGTCAGCATTTTCGATTGGATAGGCACCGAGCGCGTATACTTGGCGGAGCACTATGCTACTCGAGTTATGCAGGTCGGCCTTCAGTCGCATCAACCAAATTCTTTTTCCAATAGGGCCGCAACCTCAAGGAATCCACGCGTTGCTCGGGCTTTTTCGGAGTGCTAGTGCCATCCGAGGCTTTATCACCCAGAAGCTTGTGGATGGAGCCAACGCAACGATGGCATATCTCCGAAGGCAGCGTCTACATATGCAGCTACGTCCACCCGTGCCCAGATTGACTTTGTCTCAGTCGCATCTTGACGATACAATTGACCATACGAGGGTGTTGGTTGAGTGCTATCAAGCTCAACTTATGGGCCCTGTTCTTCCAGTAAAGGACGAATCGGAAGATTAGGGTTTTCTGTATAGGGAACAGCCCCCGAGTGTAAATTTTGCCACGTACAGTTGGTACATATTTGTTTACTTGTATGTATGCAGCCCCCAAGTGTATCGAGTGGGGTTTATGAGAAACACTTTATATAGAACATGAATTCTACAGCCCCCGAGTACTTGAGTGAGGTTGTGAATTTTTTGCGATGTTTGAAGATTCACCTCATGTTATTGAGCAATTTTTTGTTTATGTATGATTTTGACGACCCAGCCCCCGAGTGTTCGAGTGCGGCTGGGGTATTATGTTTTGAAGATGGAGCGAGAGCTCACGTTTTGAAGTAGCGCAGCCCCGAGTCTTCGGGTGAGGCTAAGGTTGTGCGACTAGTTTATGCGAGTAGTAAACACGGAGAAATATGAGGAATCGTTGACTATATTCCATTTTTGAATGTTAGGCTGCAGGCCGCCTCATTAAAAACCTTCCAGTCCCCTTAGGTACCCTGGTAAGGAAAAGCGCGTCTAAAACCTGCAGCCATCCGACATATATGCCTTTTACATTGTGCGACTGAGCAATCTAAGCATAGAAACGGCGCAGCTGCGCAATGTTCCAAGGATTATGCGAGAGTTCGCCTGTCTTCGCGTGCTTCAGTCTGTATGCTCCACCACCAATGACCTCGGTGATGATGAAGGATCCCTCCCATGGCGAAGCAAGTTTGTGCACCTTCTTTTGCTTCAGTCGAAGCACCAGGTCGCCAACCTCGAAGGACCTAGTACGCAGTCGACGGCTGTGATAGTTGCGTAGGTCTTGCTGGTAGACAGTTGTGCGTGCTAGCGCTGTTGTCGTGGGGTAGATAACATGGCAGATGCTACCTTGGGGTAGCTTGAGATTATGGGCAAGGCGACTCTAGTGTCTAGGAGATTGTTTAGCATTGCAGGGACAAAGGATTTACCCAGGTTCGGCCTCTCCATTGGAGATAAAAGACCTACTTCCTGCTATCTTGTTATTGATCTCGATCTCGATAACCCGGCTACGGCAACAGAGCCGGATCTCGATCTAGGTTACAAGGTGTGTTTCTCTCGATGGTTCTCTCGCCTAAGCTTGGATCGTAAAGTCCTCTCTCAACTAGGGCTCAGGGACCGGTTTATATAGACGACCGGGTCTCCTGGCACTTTACAATACGAACCCGGGCTCTACCCAGACTCGGAGTCCTACTCTAGCTCTTCTAGCGTTCGTGTCCTCCAAGTCCTGAACCGTCTCTGGTCTTCTAGAAACTTCCCTTCTTGAGCCGGGTTACCGCCAAAGCCTCTGGCCCAGCAACATAACCCAGCCCATGCTTATGGTTAGCTGGCCTGGTCGGGCCTCCCGCCTGGCGGGTCACGCTTCCCTCTTCATGGGCCTACCGGGTTATTATCCCCCCATCAGTAGCCCCCAGATTAACCCGGCTGGCCAAGATGTCAGTTCTGCTCAAAGAAGCAATATTCAAGAATAGAAGCAGAGCATGCCAACCTGGCAACCAGGTTAATCTGGGGGCTACTGATGGGGGGGCAGCGACGTATAACAAGATAGCTTGGCCAATCCTTTTTGGCGGCTTATAACATAACCCGGCTCGGGAATACCGGGTTCACATTTTCGCGAGAAGATCCACAGGTACGATTCTCCCGCACTCAGTTCCTGTTTGAATCTCGTCCAGATTTACTTTGCATTTCCCTCTCCACGCATCTGCATCTAGAGCTAGGGTTTCTCATCACCATTGTTGCAACCAGGGAACCTCGAAGCTCCACAGCCATGGTGAAGGATAAGGTGAAGGCGGGGGTCCCTGTGGCGCGAAGAAACTCGCGAAAAAGCCTCCCAGCTCCCAGGCTGGGGATCTGGCTCCGCCGCCCCCGCGGCCACTCAGGTCAACTGGACCAAATCCACGGTGACAAACTTAATGCTGCAAGAGTACGTGAACTGCGGCGAACTTCCTCTCAAAGATGAGATTCACTGGCGTGCTGCTGGAGAAGAAATCCGCCCCAGCCCCAAAGAAGGTGAAGTGGTGGTTTTACTCGACCATGTTCAGCGCGGCCTTCGCCCCCCCGGGTTCTCTGTTTTTCCGCCGGGTCTTGAAGTACTATGGCCTTAGGCCTCAAGACATCGCGCCCAACTCTATGCTGAACATCAGCAACTTTGTTGTGTTCTGTGAGGATTATCTGCAAATGGCTCCAAGCCTCGAGCTGTTCCTTAAATTCTTCTACTGCAACCCATCTCGCAAGGACCAAGTACTCCCATATGGTGTAGTTGCGATCCAGCGCCGAAGGGAATGCGATTTCCCGGCTCTTCTTCTAGCCAGCCATCCTAAGGGGTGGCAAAACACATATTTTTACTGCAAGGACACCTCACCAGAATCTGACGACGCCTGTTACCGGCTTTCCGGAACTCGGGATTAACATATGAAGCCAAAATGAACAGCTATGCTGATGACGCTGAGCGGGTCAAGCTCGAGCCCACCCTTCGCCGGGCCAGAACTTCACTCGCCCATGGCCTCAAGGGCACAGATCGGGTTAAGTGCTGGATCGGTTGGTTCATCCAGCCACTCAGCATTTGGACCTGGCTAATTTGCCAATACACTGATGAAACCACAGACAACATGCGTTACTCTGAGATGACGCTAACTGATGATCAGCTCGTGAAGAATGCCAAAAGACTGCTTGGCGAAAAGAAGGATGCCATTGCACTGACCGGGCTTGCCCCCTTTAGTGCTACGAACAAACCTTCCATGGTAAAAACCAGTCCTTGATCATTTATGCCAACCTTAACCCGGTTATTTCTTCCATAGAATGTTAATTACTTTAACTGCTTTTTCTCAGGACTCCAAGTGGTGGAGCGTGGATTTTACTCCCACATCCTCTCCTGACGGAGAGGACACAGAAAGTGAAGATGACGAAGAAGAAGAAGAAGAAGAAGAAGAAGAAGAAGAAGAAGAAGAAGAAGAAGAAGAAGAAGGTGAGTTAGACTCTGTAGGCCGGCTCTTCCTCCAACTGATTAACAACGAAGTCCCCAACAAGGACACTTCTACTGATAACCCGGCAACTCTTATTCCAGGCCCTACTAACCCGGTTTCTGATGTACCGCCGGGTCCTCAAACTGCTGAACCTCGTACTCAAAAGAGGACCCGGGCCACCATTGCCAAGGTACCATATTCTCGCTTCTCAATTTATATAATGAACTCATCTCAAACCCAAATACAAATGCAGGAAAAGGAGGCTGAGAAGGAGGCTGAGGCGAACAAGAGACACCGAACCCGGTCTTCTACAAGCCAGACCTCCCTGAGCCCAGGTATCCCTCAACGCTCTTTATCAAGCTGGGCCAAATCCATCCAGAAGACGCCCATCAAACAGTTCCCTTTAGCTGGCAAGATCCGGGTTCCTAAACCATCTCGTTTGTCAGATTCCTCCTCGGATGGTGTTAGCACACCCGAGGATTTCCAGATCAACGCCGGGTTAGAAATACTTCACACATCTTTTCCATACCTCCATACTTTACTGTCCCTTTCTTGTTTAACTAAGACACTATCTTGTTCCAGTGCCAGAGCTTTTATGGATGAAGACCCGGAGTCTCCTCCAGCAGCCTCTCCTCCTCCAGCAACAGCAGAGCCTTCTCCTATGGAGGCACATACTGAAGAGCCAGTAGCCAGAGAGGAAACAATGGAGCATGTCACCCCCGTGGCTTCTCCAAAAAATTCAGTCAATCTGTGCCAGAGTCCTCCCCAGCTACTCCCTCACCCGAGTTAGGTCTGGAACCAAAGAAGATGAAGTACAAGTTACTGGAACCCGGCAAGTTCCAGTACAAAGTGCTCCTGAGATTCTTGTCAAGGTTCCAGCTCCAAATGCTAACCCGGCATCTCTACCAAGGGAAAGAACCCGGCTTCCTCATCAAATTTACTAGCTCTGGACCCATGTCCGTACCAGCACTTTGCGATGAATATTTTTCTCACCTTGCTCAACACAAAAACCTGGAGACAGAACTGGTCGCCCTAATTCAAAAACGATATCAGGTACCCATTTTTACTTCTTGCCTTTATGTTTTCTTGCATACTATACCCTGAGTAGCCCCCAAGCTCTAAGTTCATCACTTGTTGATGAGCTTGGTGCTTACAATATAAATTCCTTAGGTAAAAAACTTCAAACCTGTGGCCCCCAAGGCCCGGATTGTCTGTTTACAGCAACCTGGGACTAAAAAACTTCCACCATTTAAAACTTGCCAATTTTCACATCAAAACTTTGAACACTGTAGCCCCCAAGTGCCGGGTTGTGTGCCTGCAGCAACCTGGGACTTCTTTATTGCATTAAACAGTTGAACTTCGAACTGAGTAGCCCCCAAGTGCCGGGTTAGCTGTCCACAGCAACCTGGGACTAACAGCTAGAAAATTTTCAGACTTTTTGCGCATGTAGCCCCCAAGTGCCGGGTTGCACGCCTACGGCGACCTGGAACTACACCTCACACCCTCAGAAACTTTAAAATGTATAGCCCCCAAGTTCCAGGTTAACTTTCCTGTTGTAACCTGGGACTAACATGACCTTTGCATTTTAACAGGAAGACCACGCCAAGGCCGAGGCTGAAATTACCCGGCTCAAGGACGCTGCCAAAACTGAATCTGAGACCCGGGCTGATCATGCAGCCCAACTTCAGGCCCTAGAAGAAAAGGTTACTGCATTGACGCATGAAAATTCTGATCTGAAGAAGGATATGCAGGAGAACGAGGAGAACTTCCAGGAACAACAGGAGACACTGCAGAAGCAGCTGGATGACACCACCAATGAGCTGACCCGGCTAAAGAGAATGATCACCTCTATGGTTGAATCCTTAGTGGGTAAGCACTACTCCTTTGAACTTCAACCCAAACTGATCAAGCAGACCCGGTTTTGAAATCTCACTGTTATGCTTTTCCTTACATAGGCCCTCGTGATGGGAACCTCCGCAAAACTGCTGCAGAGAAGATCAAGTGCATGTACACGCTGACTCGCCAGCTATACTTTGGCAGCTGCGAGGTCATCAAAGCCGCAAGGCTCTGTGAGAACCCGCCAAGCAAGTACACAGAAGTCCTTGGACATCTACCAACAATGCCAGAATGGATCCATCTGCTCAAGAGATCTGCATGCAGGGCCGGGGTGATGCGAGGTCTTGCCTTGGCAAAGGCCTACCATCCCCAGCTAAACCCGGCTCCCTTGAAGAAGGCTTTCCCCAACTTGACACTGATGGCAAGGAATTCGATAAGAAGTGCTATGCCCGGGTTGTGAAGCAAACCCGGCACGTCGCCACTGTGATTGCCAGCAAAATGAAGCTCACCACTTTGCAGCTAGGATATGGCGAAAACGATGAAGAGATCATAGATGACGAGCCACAACGCATCGATCTCCTGCAAAGCTATAAGGATTCCCTTGACCCGGCAAAAACTGCTCCTGGTACCTCCACTGCTCCCAGCTCTTCTACGCCAGTTATTCCTCCTCCATCACGGGCGATAGTTGAAGAGGATGATGAAAACTTCTTCCAGCCACTTCGACAAATCACCCGGCGCAAGACCAAGGCCAAAGAGACAGAAGAGACCAAGGAGCCAGAAGCTAACCCGGTGGCCGCCGAGGAAGATACCGGCAAAGACCGTCGAGGAACAACCATCCGGCTCTCCTCCCCGTGACCCGGCTCCTGAAGCCGAGGCTTGAAAACTTACGCAGATGCTTTTATCTCTGCAAGAAAACAATCTTATTCGGCCCTTTGGGCACTTATTGTAATAACTTTAGCATTGTTTACACTATGCCTATGATGATGCGCCTATGCTTCTGATGAAACTTTTATGCTACTCTCAAACTTTTGCTTTAAAATATGTCTCTTCTGTGGTTTCGATGACCCTTTTGATTTCTTTAACTGTGAGCCGGCTTTCGCATGGATACCCTGTCGCAACTTCTCTGAGAAAAACAGGGTCGAACCAAGTCCCAATGGGCCTCATGGTTGATTGAATTTCCAGGTGAGCAATCAGGCCATAAAATTGCGAGTCACATCAGCTCAACAGCAAGATAACCAAGAATAAACTAGTGGCATAAAGCCGGGTCTTGGGATTGTAGCTACGGACCTTTGCGGTAAGAGCCCCCAAGACCTGGATCAATGTTTATAAAGTAATGGCTTAACTATGCAACATTACCCCATTGATCCATATACTGGTGGGACACGCTCTCTGGGCGTCCTCAAAGATAAAAAAAAACAACTCACACTTGCTCTATGATAGAAAACATAAACAACTGATACTCAAACAACAGGCATGCTACTGAATCCAAAATACTAAAACTAAAAACTGCTCTTACCGGGTCACAAAAACTTCGAGACCCGGATAATCATGAGCCGGGTCTTGGGAAAACTTTGTCACCTCAAGTGACCAGCCCCCAAGACCAAGCTTAACACAAAACTATGCAACAGTACTGTCAAACATAAAGCAAAAACGAAACTGAGAGAACACAAATTTCTGTTCAACCTTCACTTTATTGATAGAAAAGGTTAGGTCAGCAAGCCGCCTCATTAAAAACCTTCCAGTCCCCTTAGGTACCCTGGTAAGGAAAAGAGCGCGTCTGAAACCTGCTGCCTGTTACATCGTGTATTACATCTCATATCTCTTTCTCATGCTAAGTATAGTATGGGCGCAGCTGGGCAATGTTCCATGGCCGCTCACGCTCCTCCAATGAAAAGGTAGAGTGATGTGTCATTTACAGACTCGGACTTTTCTCTTGCATCCACTAAATAATATGAACCATTGTTCAATTTCTTGCTTATGATGAAGGGCCCTTCCCAAGGAGGAGATAATTGTGCATCCCTTCCTTGGATTGCGTCCACCGCAGCACTAAATCTCCCTCCTGGAAAGTGCGAGTTTTAACCCGGCGACTATGATACCGCCTCAAATCTGCTGATACACTGCTGATCTCTCCAGTGCTTGTTCTCTGTTCTCCTCAAGCAGGTCCACAGAATCCTGCCGGGTCTGCTCATTTTCTGTTTCAACGTAAGCCGCCACGCGAGGCGAGTCATGAATTATATCACTTGGCAAAACTGCCTCTGCCCCATACACCATAAAGAAAGGGGTCATTTTGTGGATCTGTTTGGTGTTGTGTTGATTCCCCAAACTACTGATGGCAACTCCTCAACCCACGCTCCAGCGGCTCTGAGACACGGGACCCGGAGACGTGGTTTCAAACCTCGAAGCAACTCCTGATTTGCTCGTTCTACTTGTCCATTGGCCTGTGGATGAGCAACTGAAGCAACATCTAAACGTATACCCTGATTTCCAAAACTTTGCCATCTCACCAAGGGACATGTTAGTGCCATTGTCTGTGATGATACTATGAGGATACCCAAACCTGTGTATGATCTGCTTCAAAAACTTGACTGCTGTAGCTGCTTCACAATTAGTAACAGGCATCACCTCAACCCACTTTGTAAACTTATCAATGGCAACCAAGAGGTGGGTTTTCTTGCAAGGAGACATGCTAAAAGGACCCACCATATCAAGCCCCCAAACTGCAAAGGCCAAGTCAAAGGTATTGTTCGCAACTCCTGAGCCGGCACATGAATTTGCCTTGCGTACCTCTGGCAACCATCACATCTGCTTACCAGCGCTCTGCATCTGCCTGGGTGAGCCAAAAGAAACCGTGTCTGAAAGCTTTTGCTACTAAAGACCTTGTTGAAGCATGATGACCACAATCTCCCTCATGAATCTCTTTCAAAATTTGCCGGCCTTCCTTTCCAGACACACATCTCTGAAATACTCCAGAAACACTTCTCTTATATAACTCGCCATCAATAACTACGTAAGCCTTAGCCCGGCGCACAATTTGCCGGGATATAACTTCCTGCTCTGGCAGCTCTCCACGCAAAAGATACGCCAAGTATGGTTCTGTCCACTCTGGATTTCATGAGTTGCTGCTACTAATTGCGAATCCGGGTCTTCCTGACCCGCCAGTTCCTCTACGCCCTGAGGCTTGACTGATGGAGTCCATAGCTCGTCCAAGAAAACATTAGGTGGAACCGGCTCTCCGTGAGCCGAGTCTTGACAAAGCATCTGCAGCATCATTTTTCCTGCGATCAATATGATCCACCTGATAGCCTGAGAAAAACCCGGCTACCCTGTCCACCTCTCTTCTGTAAGCCGCCATTGTTGCGTCTTTCTATCCCATGTTCCTGAAACTTGCTGTGCCACAAGATCTGAATCCCCATAACAATTGATATGCTTGATGCTCATCTCCTTTGCCATACGCAAACCATGCAACAAGGCCTCATATTCTGCCACATTGTTAGAACAATCAAAGTGAATCTGCAAAACGTAGCTCAACTTATCACCCTTGGGAGAAGTTAACACAACTCCAGCTCCTGAACCTTGTGCTTGCTTAGACCCGTCAAAGTGCATGACCCAAGGCTTGAGACCCGGCGCAAGGGGTGGTGCACTCAACTGTGTCCAATCATTAAGAAAATCAGCCAATGCTTGAGATTTGATAGCTGTGCGAGGCACATAGTCAATGTGGTAAGGCCCCATCTCTATTGCCCACTTGGCAATTCTTCCTGTAGCTTCTGAATTCCTGATAATATCTGCTAAGGGTATTGAACTCACCACTGTGATTGGATGCTCCTGAAAATATGGTTTCAACTTTCTACTTGCCATGAAAACACCAAACACTAGTTCTGCCAATGCGGATAGCGCTGCTTTGCTTCTGATAACACCTCACTAACATAATAGACCGGCCTCTGAACCGGGTTTTCCTTGCCTTCCTCCTTACGCTCGACCACCACCACAGCACTCACAGCCTGAGGCCCGGCAGCGACGTATAACAACATGGGTTCCTTGGGACCCGGGGCCGCCAGAACTGGCGCTTCTGATAATTGTTTCTTCAGAGCTTCAAATGCCTCATCTGCTTCCTGATTCCACACAAATTGTCTGTTTTCTTCAGTAACTTATACAAAGGATTGCTTTTTCTCCGAGCCGGGATATAAACCGGCTTAGCAGCCACAACCTGTCAACTTCTGAACATCTGCCAATTCCTCAGGTTTTTTCAAACTTTGGATGGCTCTGATTTTTTCCGGGTTTGCCTCAATTCCACGCTCTGACACAATGAAACCGAGCAATTTTCCTGCTGGAACTCCAAACACGCACTTTGTAGGATTGAGCTTCATCTTGTACTTCCTCAAATTTTTGAATGTTTCTGTAAGGTCACTAATAAATGACCCGGCTTTTTCTGACTTGATCACCACATCATCTACATAAGCATGCACGTTGCGCCCAATCTGATCATGAAAACAGTTTTGAATGCACCTCTGATAAGTTGCTCCTGCGTTCTTCAACCCAAAAGTCATGGTCTTGTAACAAAAAGCACCAAAGGGGTGATGAACGATGTCTTTTCCCAATCCTGCCTGTTAAGCTTGATCTGATGATAACCTGAATATGCGTCCAAAAAACACAAGAGCTCGCTGCCTGCAACTGCGTCCACAATTTGATCGATGCGCGGCAGTGCAAACGGGTCCTTGGGACAATGCTTGTTGAGACTCGTAAAATCAATGCACATCCTCCACTCATTTTTTTCTTCAGAACCAAAACCGGGTTAGCCAACCACTCTGGGTGGAAAACCTCCATGATAAAGCCGGCTTCCAATAACCGGGCTATCTCCTCTCCTATAGCTTTTCTTCTTTCTGCATTCATTTTCTCAAACCTTGTTTTACCGGCCTTGCCTTTGGATCAACATGTAAACGGTGCTCAGCGAGTTCAGTCGGAATGCCTGGCATGTCACTAGGTGTCCACGCAAAAACATCCCGATTCTCACGGATGAACTCGATGAGCGCGCTTTCCTATTTATCAGTTAGGCTGGTCCCTATGGCGAACTGCTTGGAGGAATCCCCAGGCACAAAATCCACCATCTTGGTATCTTTTGCTGCTTTAAACTTTGCCCTGTCATCTTCTGTTGTTGGTTTTTTGAGTGCCTTGTTGTCCCGCGGGTCAAGATTAGACCTGTAAGCTTTCAACTCCTCTCTAGCACAAGTTTGCTCTGCCAGGGCTGCATCTCCCTCGTCACATTCTGCCGCTATCTCTTTGTTACCATAAACTGTGATGATCCCCTTGGGACCCGGTATCTTCAGCTGCAAATACACATAACACGGCCTTGCCATGAACTTGGCATAAGCCGGCCTTCCAAACAATGCATGATACGGGCTCTGGAACTTTACTACCTCAAACGTGAGCCACTCTGACCTGAAGTTGTCGATGGACTCGCCAAAAGCAACTTCCAGCGAAATTTTTCCCTCTGGTGTGGCTGATTTCCCCGGAACTATACCATGAAAAACTGTTGACGTCTTTTGCAGCTGTGATACCTTGAGACCCATACGCAAAAATGTCTCCCAATATAAGATGTTGATACTACTTCCACCATCCATCAGTACCTTCTTTAACTCAAAGCCATCCACCTGGGGAGCCACAACTAAAGCTAGCAGACCCGGGTGCTCAACAACATCCGGGTGATCTGCTCTACTCCACGTGATCGTGTGCTCTGACCACCTCAAATACCTCGGAACTCCTGCAGCAACTGTATTAACCGCCCTTTTAACTACCTTTCGCTCTCTCTTGGTCGCACCACTGGTATATATGTGATACTGGCCAAGCTGCTTTGGCTGATTCGAGAATCCCCCTGATTACCTGTATTTTGGCCGTGTCCAGTATTACCAGTAGGTACTGTGTTTGCTCCAGTTAAGGGCCCCGAAGCCGGGTTAGCACCCGAGCCGGGTCCTCCACCTCTGTTTGCTCCGTGCAATGCTCTTTGAACCTCGTTGTTTTTCCACCTATTCAGATCGACACACTGGGCCAATGAATGATTGGCGGGTCTGCCATTCTTACTATGACGAGGACACGGCATCCTGAAAGCCTCTTCAGTGCTCATTGGACGTGATCCTTGATAACTATTTCCACCACTGTAATTTCCATTGTTTCCCTGTAACCTCTGTTTTCCTGATAACCTCTGTTTTCCTGATACCCTCTATTTTCCTGATAATTCCCATCCATCCTTTGCCTCTGAAACCCGGCATTTGCGTTTGCCACTAACTCTGAATTCCCTTCCTGAGGCCCACGCTTATGCTGATTCTGATTGTTGTTGTTATTGTTTCCCGAGCCATTGTTGTTCCTTCCTCCATTATTCGCAGTACCTTTCCCTTTTTCTTCCTCACTATCATCCTGGGTCTTGTCCGTGGCTGCGTGTCTGTTGCACGCATCCATCAGCTCTGCCATAGTAACGGGCTTAACCCGGTGTCCCTCTTTCATGCGACCCAGCTTCTGGACCAAGGGAGCGTACTTGCAAGTTTTCTCCATCGATGAAATTGCGTCCTTGGGCTCAATACCAGATGAGGAGTGCAGGATCTCCGTGACCCGGCCCATCCAATGACGCGCTGACTCGCCTTTCCTCTGTACACAACGATCAAGATCTTCAATAGAAAACAATCGCTTGCACGTACCCTGAAAGTGCTTGATAAAAATTGTCTTCAACTCATCCCAAGAATTGATAGACTTCTCTGGCAGGTTCTTGAACCACAACTTCGCTGCTCCATCACTCATCATTAAATACATGTACTTTGCACAAACGTTCTCCGTGGCATTGCGTATACACATTGCCATCTCATAGCTACTCAACCAACTTGCCGGGTCCGTGCTCGGCTCGTAATTTGCGATCTTGCTTGGCTCCTTAAACTTTTCAGGAAAGGCTCCGCTCTAATGGCATCTGAAAGACACTTTGGCCCGGCTAAAGTAGAAGAACTTGCTAAAAAATTATTGTTACCAGGCGAGCTTGCAGACGCTGCTGGCGCGGGACCCGGTACTCCTTGTGGTACTCCAACCACAGGTGCTGCCGGGTTTGCATTGGCTGCACTTCTTCCCGCTCGCGATCTATTGACAATCTGCTGAGCCACTGAAATTGCAGGGGGGGTTGGTGCTGGTTCTGGTTCTGCTGGGGCGGGTTTTGCTGCTGCCGCGGCAAGCCCGGCCAATGGCGGGTTCTCACCGTGGCGACTCTTACTACGATAAGTTGTGGAATGAAGCGCACTTTTCTGTTTTGAATACTGAACTTGCTGAACTACTGCGGTACGCAACATGTCAATGGCCCGCCGAGCTTCAATCTCTGCTGGCGAGTCTCCCAATGGAATACGATCAAGTGCTAAAGTTGCTGCATACACATTATCTGCTGGATTGGAAAAATGACATGTTGGCGTGTGAAACCTTGGTGTCTGGGCGGCAGACCCGGATTTCCCCTGGCTCCCCCAGCGAGAAGACCCGGCAATGCTGCAGCCGCAGCACCAGCTCCTCCTGTTCCTCTATTTGGCTCTGCATTTGCTCTGGCTACTGGAGCTACTTGAGTTATATCAATTGGTTGATTTTCTGGGGTTCTAAACAACACTGCGGGATTTATGACATTCTCCCCTGGGGCCAGCCGGCTCTGATGCCTCCTCCGGTGAGCCCGGGTCATCTCATTGAGACGATTTTCCTCATCCTCTAGCTGCTTTCGCCTAACCTCCATATCTTGTTTTCTGCCATTGTGTCTCTGCGCATCTCCAAAGCCCGGCGTGCTGTGTCCAACTCATGGCTCTAGCCGCCGTGTTTTCTGGGGTAACTAACCTCGTAAGTGCTTATGGATCTAGGACCAAACCATTGTTAAACAAGGCCTGGGTACCAGTTGTGTTGTTTCTTTCCTCACCCTGAGCTCGGTTATTGAGAAAACCGAAGTTGTTCCTGTAACGCGCCGTGTTTTCACTTTCCTCTGACACCGAACCGGGTCTCCATCAACCCTTTGACCCGCCAGCTCCAGTACTGTTGGCAATGGTTGCTGCTGCTGACCCGGGGTAAAGGCTGGTGGCACGACCGCTGTCGGTGATGCTCCCGCGTTGATCGAAGGAGCGGTGTAAACCGCCACCCTCCTAACCGGGCTTTGGATGGACTCTTGCTCCTCTTCGTCCTCTTCTTCTGCTCCATAACCGAACCGGCCTTCAAACAAAGGCAAGATCGATTCTGAATCTACGTAGTCCACCACATCACCCGGGATTGGAGCCGGGTTTCCCGATCTTTCCTCGTGTACGTCCAAGGACAGCTCATCTTCAGCCATACCAACTGATTCTTCTCCATCAGATTGAACGATTGTGGCGGCTCCTGACACAGATTCATAGTCTCCATCACTAGCAGATCTAGTTGCAATCATACCAACAAAAACATGGAACTTGCCAATTGGAATAACATCATCTGATTCAAGTAGATCCGATTCCGGCCCCCAGCCAGAATCATCAACGATGGGCTCTCCTTGTGAGTTGAGAGTAATCTCGCCGAAAACAAAATTCTCCACTCCTTGCTTTGCTTCTCCCATGATGGTGACTCATTTGGACGCGTTTCCCACAGACGGTGCCAACTGTCGTGGGGTAGCTAACACGGCAGATGCTACCTTGGGGTAGCTTGAGATTATGGGCAAGGCGACTCTAGTGTCTGGGAGATTGTTTAGCATTGCAGGGACAAAGGATTTACCCAGGTTCGGCCTCTCCATTAGAGATAAAGACCTACTTCCTGCTATCTTATTATTGATCTCGATCTCGATAACCCGGCTACGACAACAGAGTCGGATCTCGATCTAGGTTACAAGGTGTGTTTCTCTCGATGGTTCTCTCGCCTAAGCTTGGATCGTAAAGTCCTCTCTCAACTAGGGCTCAGGGACCGGTTTATATAGACGACCGGGTTTCCTGGCACTTTACAATACGAACCCGGGCTCTACCCAGACTCGGAGTCCTACTCTAGCTCTTCTAGCCTTCGTCCTCCGAGTCCTGAACCGCCTCTGGTCTTCTAGAAACTTCCCTTCTTGAGCCGGGTTACCGCCAAAGCCTCTGGCCCAGCAACATAACCCTCCCATGCTGATGGTTAGCTGGCCTGGCCGGGCCTCCCGCCTGGCGGGTCACGCTTCCCTCTTCATGGGCCTACCGGGTTATTATCCCCCCCATCAGCTGTGTTGCGTGCTTCTTCGAGCAAGTTGACTGCATCTTCGAGTGCTTCATCTGCATCGTCCTCGTTGTATGCCTCGACTCTTGGTGCATTGAACCGTACGTCTGATGGCAGGATTGCCTCTGCTCCATAGACCATGAAGAATGGGGTAAATTGTGTTGAGGCGTTGGGTGTTGTGCGTAGGCTCCATAGCACAGATGGGAGTTCTTCGACCCAAGCACCCACGGCCCTTTTGAGTGGCACCAGGAGGCGTTTCTTGATTCCGCTCATCATAAGTCCATTGGCCTTTTCGACTTGGCCATTGGATTGCGGGTGTGCCACAGATGTATAATTGAGCGTAATATCCTGCTCTTTGCAGAAGGATCGAAACTCTTCAGCTGTGAAGTTTGTACCGTTATCAGTGATGATGCTGCTTGGCACGCCGAAGCGGTATATGATGGATTTTATGAAATTGACTGCTGTAGTGGCAGTCGAACTTGTGATAGGGACTGCTTCGATCCACTTGGTGAACTTGTCGACTGCCACCAGAAGGTGAGTATGCCCTCCATGGGAGGATTTTTTAGTGGCCCGACCATATCGAGCCCCCATTGGGCGAAGGGCCAGGCCAATGATATTGTCTTCAATACCGATGCGAGTGCATGCGGCTTTGTGGCAAAATTTTGACAGCCGATGCACCTTTTGACTATGTCCTCCGCGTCTTTGAGTGTCGTGGGCCAGTAGAAGCCTGCACGAAAGGCTTTGGCTATGAGTGATCGACTGTTGGCATGATGCCCGCAGGTAGCTGCATGAATATCACGAAGGATGGCTTGGCCATCTTCAAATGCTATGCAACGTTGGAACATACCTGATACGCTGCGCTTGTATAGTTCGCCGTTGATGACGGTATATGCTTTAGATCGTCGAGTCACACGTCGTGACTCTGTTATGTCTTCGGGTACCTCGCCGCGGAGTATGTATGCGAGGAAAGGTTGAGTCCATGTTGGCCCGATGAGGAGCACCTCGATTGGTGGGTCCTCTATGCTAGGTACCTTGCTCTTGACTGGTGCGGCTGATGTAGGGGATGTTCGCTTCTTCTTGATAGACCTGTGCTCGATGCGCTCGAGGAAGACACCAGGTGGAACAGGTGCTTTGGTCGCGCCAATGTTGGCTAGCTTATCTGCTTCCTCTTTGCTCTCGTCCTATGTGCCGCAACTCGCAGGCTTCAAAGCTGCCCTCCATTAAGTTGTACAGGTCGCGGTAGGCGATCATGTTATCTGCGATTGCATCACAGGCCTTCATCGTTTGCTGTACCACAAGATTCGAGTCACCATAAATCATCAGTCGAGTGCACCCGAGGGCTTTGGCCATCCTCATGTCATGGATCAGGGCCTCGTATTCTGCTTCGTTATTGGATGGTAACTCGAAATCCATTTGCAGTATATAGCGAAGCTTGTCGCCTTTTGGTGATGTGAGGATGACACCTGCGCCTGCGCCTTCGTTCTTCTTTGAGCCATCGAAGTACATAGTCCATGAGTTGGACACATCTGGTGCTCCTGGCAGCTGAGCTTCAATCCACTCGGTGTGGAAGTCAGGTAAGACTTGTGCTTTGATGGCCTTTGGGTAATCATACTTGATGTCTCGTGGTGCTAGCTCGATGAGCCATTTTGTGACTCGCCCAGTTGCATAGGGGTTTGTGAGAATGTCCCGATCCCTGAGGTACTTACAGTGATCGGGTGCTCTGCGAAGTAGTGTGTCAGCTTCCTTGAAGACATGAACACGGCGTAAGCCAGCTTTTGATAGTGCGGGTACCGCTGCTTTGATATAGAGAGGACTTCACTCAAGTAGTAGACTGGATGTTGTATGCTTTGGGTGTGTCCCTCCTCCCTGCGCTCGACTACCAGTACGGTGCTCACCACCCTGTTAGTTGCAGAGACATATAGGTATAGTGGCTCGCGTTCCCTTGGTGCAACGAGGATTGGAGGGCTTGTGAGGACTCGCTTGAGGTCCGTGAAGGCTGCTTCGGCTTCTTGTGTCCACTCAAATTTGTCTGCTTTCTTCATCAGTCGATAGAACAGGAGTGCTTTTTAACCTAGCTTGCTGATGAATCGACTGAGCGCTGCGACTCGACCCGCCAACTTTTGCACGTCATGTAGCTTTGAAGGCCTTTGCATCGTCAAGATGGCCTGTATTTTCTCCGGGTCTGCCTCGATTCCTCGAGCTGAGACAAGATACCCGAGGAGTTGCCCGGCTGGCACCCGAACGTGCACTTCTTCGGGTTGAGCTTGATGTGGAAGCGTTTGAGGTTTGCGAACGTCTCTCGCAAGTTATCGAGTAGTGTGTTTTCTTCCCTTGTTGTGATGACAATGTCATCTACATAGACCTGGACGTTTCGCCCAATTTGCTTCTTGAGGCAGTCTTGCATCATGCGTTGGTAGGTTGCGCCTGCGTTCCTGAGCCCGAAAGGCATTGTTGTGTAGCAGTAGACCCCGAGTGGGGTTATGAACATCGTTTTCTCTTCATCCTCTTCCTTCATCCTTATCTGATGGTAACCCGAGTACGCATCCAGGAAGGACAAGCGAGCGCACCCGGCGGTGGAGTCGACGATCTGGTCGATTCGAGGTAGTGGAAAGTGATCCTTTGGACAACACTTATTGAGTGCCGTGAAATCTACGCACATCCGAAGGATATCTGTGTTCTTCTCCGCGAGTACGGGATTGGCCACCCATTGTGATTTTTTGATCTCTCTGATGAAACCTGCTGCGAGTAGTATGTCGACTTCGGCTTCGACTGCGGTTCTTTTGGGCCGGATATGCGGCGCATTGTTTGCTTGACTGGTTTAGCATCTGGAAATAATTGTAGAGAGTGCTCGGCGAATTCCCTGGGAATACCTGGCATGTCGGCTGGACACCACACAAATATATCCCAGTTCTCACGGAGGAATTCGACGAGCGCGCTTTCCTATGCGATAGGCAGACTCGACGAGACATTGACTGTCTTGGTCGGGTCAGTCGGGTGCACCTGATGCGACCTTGTGTCATTGGTGGCGTTGAATGCTCTGTCGACTGCCACCTTTTTGTGCTCCGGCATCAGTGTTCGATCATTGGAGACCGCTAGGTCAGCGAGTGTTGCTTCCATACCGAACATCTCAGAGATTTTGCTAAACTCTCGGTCGCAAGAGTCAGACTTTTGGAAGTTTCCTTTGACTGTGATTACTCCTTTTGGTCCAGGCATTTTCAGCTGGAGGTATGCATAGTGTGGGACCACCATGAACCGAGCAAACTTCGGGCGTCCAAGTATGGCGTGATATTGTGACTTCCAGTCGACGACCTCGAACTCGATCGACTCTGTCCTGAAGTGGTTCTTGTCCCCGAACATTACGTCGAGTTGTATGGTGCCTTCTGGGCTTATTGCTTTGCCTGGGACGATACCGTGGAAGGTATTTGAGGATTTTGGCAGGTTTCGACTGACCTGTTCATTTTGTGGAGTGTATCTGCGAAGATTATGTTTATGCCGCTGCCACCATCCATGAATACCTTGGACATGGCGTAACCTCCAATTTGGGCATCGAGTACCAGAGCGGAGTGCCCTGGACGACCACCGATGGTGGGTGATCCTCTCTGCTGAAACATATTGTGGTCTCGGATCCTTCAAGAATTCAGTTACAGCAGGAGGTGACATGACCGCCATGTTTACTTGTCGAGTGCGAAGTTTTTGCTCCCTATTGGAGGGCGACCTTTTGTATCATGTACATCTGCCCTTGGGGTGGAGGGTACTGAGGTTCGTCCACCCGAGGTACAGGTTGTATGGCACCTGCCATGTTTCCACCTGCGTGAGGTCGTGGTGGTGGAGGTGGTGCCATCAGAACGGGCACATTGTTTGGCTGTGGCACGGGCGCGGGTGCGGGTGCGTTTGCGGTTGTTGCCTTTCTGAGATTTATGTAATCAGTCGCCATTTGATCGAACTCCCTGCAGTTTCTCATCGAGTGATTGGAGCGCAGTTTTCCGTCTTCCCCTTTGTACAGGTGGAATCTGCAATCAGCATCCATCTTTCTTCGAATGATCGCTCGGATTGTGTACCGGATCTTGACTTGCGCTAGTCCTTCCTCTTGTAGCTATCACTGCGTTGGACACGGTCTCGACTGTCCCGTCGATCATCTCGACTGTCCCGCCGATCTTCTGACCGCCGGTTGCTTCTGTCTTGGTCGTTGCGGGGCGTGGAGAACCCAGCCGCCATGAACTCGGGTCTGTCGTCGTAGTGACGTTTTGAACGCTTACGCCTTCGGTCGTCTCTGTATGAGTCTCTGCGGCTTCGACTGCCACCTTCATGATTGTCACGGGGTGAGGACCCGTGTGTGGTGCGTGCCATGTCTTCTCCGTCTGCCCACTCAGTCGCGATCATCAAGAGGTTAGCCACAGAGGTTGGCTTTTTGCGACCAAGTGCTTCTTTGAAGTCTCGCCTGGCGAGGCCCATGATGAAGGCATCCATGGCCATATCCTCTGAGATTACTTTGACTGAGTTACGTATCTCAGTCCATCGTCGGATGTATGACCTCAACGTTTCGTCTGACCGTTGAACGCAATCTCGCAGCTCCTCGAACGTTTTTGGGCGCTCACATAGAGGCTCAAAGTTTTTGATGAAGTTTTTGCGGAAGTGAACCCACGAGTCGTATGTTGATGGAGGTAGAGAATTGAGCCAGTTGCGGGCTATGCCTTCGAGCATGAGTCGTATGTATTGCATGGCTGTGGTGTTCGTGCCTCGCTGGCACGAGACAGCCAGTCTGTAGTCTTCCAGCCATCCTGAAGGTTCCTGTCGACCCGTGTATTTGGGTTGTTCAGATGTGAGTTTGAACCCTTTTGATGGGGGGATAATAACCGGTAGGCCCATGAAGAGGGAAGCATGACCCGCCAGGCAGGAGGCCCGGCCAGGCCAGCTAACATCAGCATGGGTCGGGTTATGTCGCTGGGCCAGTTGGTTTGGCGGTAACCCGGCTCAGGAAGGAAAGGTTCTTGAAGACCAAAGGCGGTTCAGGACTTGGAGGACATGAAGGCCAGAAGAGCTAGAGTAGGACTTTGAGTCTGGGTAGAACCCGGGCTATGTAAAGAACCTGGGGACCCGGCCATCTATATAAGCGGGCTCCTAGGTCATAGTTAGACAAGAAAGTAAGGACGAGGCAAGTTTTACCTGAGAGGACTTACGGCCCAAGCTTAGGCGAGAGAACCATCGAGAGAAACACACCTTGTAACCTAGATCGAGATCCAGCTCTGTTGTCGTAGCCGGGTTATCGAGATCGAGATCAATAATAAGATAGCAGGAAGTAGGTCTTTATCTCCAATGGAGAGGCCAAACCTGGGTAAATCCTTTGTCCCTGCAATGCTAAACAATCTCCCAGACACTAGAGTCACCTTGCCCATCATCTCAAGCTACCCCAAGGTAGCATCTGCCGTGTTATCTACCCCACGACAGTTGGTGCCGTCTGTGGGAAGCGCGTCCAAAGGTGTCACCATCATGGGAGAAGCAAAGCAAGGAGTGGAGAATTTCGTTTTCGGCGAGATTACTCTCAACTGGCAAGGAGAGCCCATCGTTGACGATTCTGGCTGGGGGCCAGAATCGGATCTACTTGAATCAGGTGATGTTATTCCAATTGGCAAGTTCCATGTTTTTGTTGGTATGGTTGCAATTAGATCTGCTAGTGATGGAGACTATGAATCTGTGTCAGGAGCTGCCACAATTGTCCAATCTGATGGAGAAGAATTAGTTGGTACGGCTGAAGATGAGCTGCCCCTGGACGTGCACGAGGAACGATCGGGAAACCCGGCTCTAATCCCGGGTGACGAGGTGGACCATGCAGATTCAGAATCGATCTTGCCCATGTTTGAGGGCCGGTTCGGATACGAGGTAGAAGAAGAGGATGAAGAGGAGCAAGAGTCCAGCCCAAGCCCAGTTAGGAGGGTGGCAGTTTACACTGCCCCGTCTACCAATGTGGGAGCATCACCATCAACTGTCGTGCCACCTGTCTTTACGCCGGGTCAACAGCAGCAACAATTACCAAAAGTACTGGAGTTGGCGGGTCAAAGAGTTGATGGAGACCCGGCTTCGGTGTCATCAGAAAGTGATGACACGGCGCGTTTCAGGAACAGCTTTGGTTTTCTCAATAACCGGGCTCAGGGCGAGGAAAGAAACAACACAACTGGTACCCAGGCCTTGTTTAACAATGGTTTGGTCCTAGATCCATCAGCACTTATGAGGTTAGTTACCCCAGAAAAGCGGCGGCTAGAGCCATGGAGTTGGAAAATGCGCAGAGACACAATGGCAGAGAGGCAAGATATGGAGGTTAGGCGAAAGCAGCTAGAGGATGAGGAAAATCGTCTCAATGAGATGACCAGGGCTCACCGGAGGAGGCATCAGAGCCGGCTGGCCCTGGGGAGAATGTCATAAATCCTGCGGTGTTGTTTAGAACCCCAGAAAATCAGCCAATCGATATAACTCAAGTAGCTCCAGTAGCCAGAAAAAATGCAGAGCCAAATAGAGGAACAGGAGGAGCTGGTGCTGCGACTGCAGCGTTGCCGGGTCTTCTCGCTGGGGGAGCCAGGGGAAATCCGGGTCTGCCGCCCAGGGCACCAAGGTTCCACACGCCAACAGGTCATTTTTCCAATCCAGCAGATAATGTGTATGCAGCAACTTTAGCACTTGATCGTATTCCATTGGGAGACTCGCCAGCAGAGATTGAAGCTCGGCGGGCCATTGACATGTTGCGTACCGCAGTAGTTCAGCAAGTTTAGTATTCAAAAGAGAAAAGTGCGCTTCATTCCACAACTTATTGTAGTAAGAGTCGCCACGGTGAGAACCCGCCATTGGCCGGGCTTGCCGCGGCACAGCTGCAAAACCCGCCCCATCAGAACCCGCCTCAGCAGCACCAACCTGCCCCTGCAATTTCAGTGGCTAAGCAGATTGTCAATAGATCACGAGCAGGAAGAAGTGCAGCCAATGCAAACCTGGCAGCACCTGTGGCTGGAGTACCACAAGGAGTACCGGGTCCCGCGCCAGCAGCGTCTGCAAGCTCGCCTGGTAACAATAATTTTTTAGCAAGTTCTTCTACTTTAGCCGGGCCAAAGTGTCTTTCAGATACCATTAGAGCGGAGCCTTTTCCTGAGAGTTCAAGGAGCCAAGCAAGATCGCAAATTACGGGCCGAGCACGGACCCGGCAAGTTGGTTGAGTAGCTATGAGATGGCAATGTGTATACGCAATGCCACGGAGAACGTTTGTGCAAAGTACATGTATTTAATGATGAGTGATGGAGCAGCAAAGTTGTGGTTCAAGAACCTGCCAGAGAAGTCTATCAATTCTTGGGATGAGTTGAAGACAATTTTTATCAAGCACTTTCAGGGTACGTGCAAGCGATTATTTTCCATTGAGGATCTTAATCGTTGTGTACAGAGGAAAGGCAAGGCAGCGCGTCACTGGATGGGCCGGGTCACGGATATCCTGCACTCCTCATCTGGTATTGAGCCCAAGGACGCAATTTCATCGATGGAGAAAACTTACAAGTACGCTCCCTTGGTATAGAAGCTGGGTCGCATGAAAGAGGGGCACCGGGTTAAGCCTGTTACTATGGCAGAGTTGATGGATGCGTGCAACAGACACGCAGCCACGAACAAGACCCAGGATGATAGTGAGGAAGAAAAAGGGAAAGGTACCGCGAATAATGGGGGAAGGAACAACAATGGCTCGGGAAACAATAACAACAACAATCAGAATCAGCATAAGCGTGGGCATCAGGAAGGGAATTCAGAGTTAGTGGCAAACACAAACGCTGGGTTTCAGAGGCAAAGGATGGACGGGAATTGTCAGGAAAACAGAGGTTATCAGGAAAATAGAGATTACCAGGGAAACAATGGAAACTACAATGGTGGAAATAGTTATCAAGGACCACGTCCAATGAGCACTGAAGAGGCTTTCAGGATGTCGTGTCCTCGTCATAGTAAGAACGGCAGACCCGCCAATCATTCATTAGCCCAGTGTGTAGATCTGAATAGGTGGAAAAACAACGAGGTTCAAAGAGCATTGCACGGAGCAAACAGAGGTGGAGGACCCGGCTCGGGTGCTAACCCGGCTGCGGGGCCCTTAACTGGAGCAAACACAGTACCTACTGGTAATACCGGACATGGCCAAAATACAGGTAATTAGGGGGGATTCTCGAATCAGCCAAAGCAACTTGGCCAGTATCACATATATACCAGTGGTGCGACCAAGAGAGAGCGAAAGGTGGTTAAAAGGGCGGTTAATACAGTTGCTGCAGGAGTTCCGAGGTATTTGAGGTGGTCAGAGCACACGATCACGTGGAGTAGAGCAGATCACCCGGATGTTGTTGAGCACCCGGGTCTGCTAGCTTTAGTTGTAGCCCGCCAAGTGGATGGCTTTGAGTTAAAGAAAGTGCTAATGGATGGTGGAAGTAGTATCAATATCCTATATTGGGAGACATTTTTGCGTATGGGTCTCAAGGTATCACAGCTGCAAAAGACATCAACAGTTTTTCATGGCATAGTCCCGGGGAAATCAGCCATACCAGAGGGAAAAAATTCGCTGGAAGTTGCATTTGGGGAGTCCATCGACAACTTCAGGTCAGAATGGCTCACATTTGAGGTAGTAAAGTTCCAGAGCCCGTATCATGCATTGTTTGGAAGGCCGGCTTATGCCAAGTTCATGGCAAGGCCGTGTTATGTGTATTTACAGCTGAAGATACCGGGTCCCAAGGGGATCATCACAGTTCATGGTAACAAAGAAATAGCGGCAGAATGTGACGAGGGAGATGCAGCCCTGGCAGAGCAAACTTGTGCTAGAAAGGAGTTGAAAGCTTACAGGTCTAATCTTGACCCGCGGGACAACAAGGCACTCAAAAAACCAACAACAGAAGATGACAGGGCAAAGTTCAAAGCAGCAAAAGATACTAAGATGGTGGATTTTGTGCCTGGGGATTCCTCCAAGCAGTTCGCCATAGGGACCAGCTTAACTGATAAATAGGAAAGCGCGCTCATCGAGTTCATCCGTGAGAATCAGGATGTTTTTGCATGGACACCTAGTGACATGCCAGGCATTCCGACTGAACTCGCTGAGCACCGTTTACATGTTGATCCTAAGGCAAGGCCGGTAAAACAAGGTTTGAGAAAGATGAATGCAGAAAGAAGAAAAGCTATAGGAGTGAAGGATGTGCATCGATTTTACAAGTCTCAATAAGCATTGTCCCAAGGACCCGTTTGCACTGCCGCGCATCGATCAAATCGTTGACGCAGTTGCAGGCAGCGAGCTCTTGTGTTTTCTGGACGCGTACTCAGGTTATCATCGGATCAAGCTTAACAGGCAGAATTGGGAAAAGACATCGTTCATCACGCCCTTTGGTGCTTTTTGTTACAAGACCATGACTTTTGGGTTAAAGAACGCGGGAGCAACTTATCAGAGGTGCATCCGAAACTGTTTTCACGATCAGATTGGGCGCAATGTGCATGCTTATGTAGATGATGTGGTGATCAAATCAGAGAAAGCCGGGTCATTCATTGGTGACCTTACAGAAACGTTCAAAAATTTGAGGAAGTACAAGATGAAGCTAAATCCTACAAAGTGCGTGTTTGGAGTTCCAGCGGGAAAATTGCTTGGTTTCATTGTGTCAGAGCGTGGAATCGAGGCAAACCCGGAAAAAATTAGAGCCATCCAAAGTTTGAAAAAAACCCAGAGGAATTGGCAGATGTTCAGAAGCTGACAGGTTGTGTGGCTGCGTTAAGCCGGTTTATATCCCGGCTCGGAGAGAAGGCAATACCTCTGTATAAGTTACTGAAGAAAACAGACAACTTTGTGTGGAATCAGGAGGCAGATGAGGCATTTGAGGCTCTGAAGAAGCAATTATCAGAAGTGCCAGTTCTGGCGGCCCCAGGTCCCAAGGAACCCATGTTGTTATACGTCGCTGCCGGGCCTCAGGCTGTGAGTGTTGTGGAGGTGGTCGAGCGTAAGGAGGAAGGCAAAGAAAACCTGGTTCAGAGGCCAGTTTATTATGTTAGTGAGGTGTTATCAGCAACAAAGCAGTGCTATCCGCACTGGCAGAAACTAGTGTTTGGCGTGTTCATGGCAAGTAGAAAGTTGAAACCATATTTCCAGGAGCATCCAATTACGGTGGTCAGTTCAATACCCTTAGCAGATATTATCAAAAACTCAGAAGCTACAGGAAGAATTGCCAAGTGGGCAATAGAGATGGGCCGTATCACATTGATTATGTGCCTCGCACAACTATCAAGTCTCAAGCATTGGCTGATTTTCTTAATGATTGGACATAGTTGAGCGTACCACCCCTTACCCCGGGTTTCAAGCCTTGGGTTATGCACTTTGACGGGTCTAAACAAGCAAAAGGTTCAGGAGCTGGAGTCATGTTAACTTCTCCCAAAGGTGACAAGTTGAGCTATGTTCTGCAGATTCACTTCGATTGTTCTAATAATGTGGCAGAATATGAGGCCTTGTTGCATGGTTTGCGTGCGGCAAAGGAGATGAACATTAAGCATATCAATTGTTATGGGGATTCAGATCTTGTGGCACAGCAAGTTTCTGGAACATGGGATAGAAAGGACGCAACAATGGCGGCTTATAGAAGAGAAGTGGACAGGGTAGCCGGATTTTTCTCAGGCTGTCAGGTGGATCATATTGATCGCAGAAAAAATGATGCTGCAGATGCTTTATCAAGACTCGTCACACGCTGAGAGCCGGTTCCACATAATGTTTTCTTGGACGAGCTATGAACTCCATCAGTTAAGCCCCAGGGCGTGGAAGAACTGGCGGGTCTAGAAGACCCGGATTCGCAGTTAGTAGCAGCAACTCATGAAATTCCAGAGTGGACAGAACCTTACTTGGCGTATCTTTTGCGTGGAGAGTTGCCAGAACAGGAGGTTATATCCTGGCAAATTGTGCGTCGGGCTAAGGCTTACGTGGTTATTGATGGCGAGTTATATAAGAGAATTGTCTCAGGAGTGTTTCAGAGATGTGTGTCTGGAAAGGAAGGCCAGCAAATTCTGAAAGAGATTCACGAGGGAGACTGTGGTCATCATGCTTCGACAAGGTCTTTAGTAGCAAAAGCTTGCATACATGGTTTCTTTTGGCTTACAGCCCAGGCAGATGCAGAGCGCCTGGTAAGCAGATGTGATGGTTGTCAGAGGTATGCAAGGCAAATTCATGTGCCGGCTCAGGAGTTACGCACGATACCTTTGACTTGGCCTTTTGCAGTTTGGGGGCTTGATATGGTGGGTCCTTTTAGCATGTCCCCTTGCAAGAAAACCCACCTCTTGGTTGCCATTGATAAGTTTACAAAGTGGGTTGAGGTGATGCTTGTCACAAATTGTGAAGCAGCTACAGCAGTTAAGTTTTTGAAACAGATTATACACAGGTTTGGGTTTCCTCATAGTATCATCACAGACAATGGCACTAACATGTCCCCTGGTGAGGTGGCAAAGTTCTGTGGAAACCAGGGTATACGTTTAGATGTTGCTTCAGTTGCTCATCCGCAGGCCAATGGGCAAGTAGAACGAGCAAATCAAGAGTTGCTTCGAGGTTTGAAACCATGTCTCCGGGTCCCGTGCATCAGAGCCGCTGGAGCGTGGGTCGAGGAGTTGCCATCAGTAGTTTGGGGAATCAACACAACACCAAACAGATCCACCAAGATGACCCCTTTCTTTATGGTGTATGGGGCTGAGGCAGTATTGCCAAGTGATATAATTCATGACTCGCCTCGCGTGGCGGCTTACGTTGAAACAGAAAACGAGCAGACCCGGCAGGATTCTGTGGACCTGTTAGAGGAGAATAGAGAGCAAGCATTGGAGAGATCAGCAATATATCAGCAAGGATTTGAGGCGGTATCACAGTCGCCGGGTTAAAACTCGCAATTTCCAGGAGGGTGACTTAGTGCTGCGATGGATGCAATCCAAGGAAGGGATGCACAAGTTATCTCCTCCATGGGAGGGGCCTTTCATCATCAGCAAGAAATTGCACAATGGCTCATACTATCTGGAAATTCAATCAACCATGATGCCCAATGGGACTTGGTTCGACCCTGTTTTTCTCAGAGAGGTTGCGATAGGGTATCCATGCGAAAGCCGGCTCACGGTTAAAGAAATCAAAAGGGTCATCGAAACCACAGAAGAGATATATTTCAAAGCAAAAGTTATCAGAATAGCATAAAGTTTCATCAGGTGCATAGGCACACCATCACAGGCATAGTGTAAGTAGTGCTAAGATTATTACAAAACGTGCCCAAGGGGCCGAATAAAGATTGTTTTCTTGTAGAGATAAACGCATCTACATAAGTTTTCAGGCCTCGGCTTCAGGAACCGGGTCACGTTGAGGCGTGCTAGTGGGTTGTTCCTCGGTGGTTTTGGCTGGGTTATCTTCCTTGGCAGCTGTCGGGTCAGTCACGGTTTCCTTGGTCTCTTTGGCCTTGGTCTTGCGCCGGGTCACCTGTTGAAGAGATTGGAAGTAGTTTTCATCATCTTCTTCCGCTGTGGCCCTTGATGGCGGAGGAATAGTTGGCGTAGTAGAACTAGGTGCAGCAGAGGTACTTGGAGCAGTTTTGGCTGGATCAATGGACTCCGTGTAGCTTTGGAGAAGATCGATGCGTTGTGGCTCATCATCCATCATCTATTCATCATTTTCGGTGTATCCGAACTGCAGCGTGGTAAGCTTCATCTTGCTGGCAATCATAGTGGCAGCGTGCCGGGTTTGCTTCACAACCCGGGAGTAGCACTTCTTGTCAAACTCCTTGCCATCTGTGGTGTATTGGGGAAAGCCGTCCTTTAGAGGAGCCGGGTTTAGTTGGGGATGGTAGGCCTTTGCCAAAGCAAAACCTCGCATCACCCCGGCTCTGCATGTAGATTTCTTTAGAAGGTCAATCCATTGTGGCATTGTTGACAAATGCCCAAGGACTTCAGTGTATTTGCTTGGCGGGTTATCCCAGAGCCGTGCGGCTTTGATGACCTCGCAGCTGCCAAAGTTTGATCTTCTCTTCAGCGTGTACATGCATTTGATCTTCTCTTCAGCAGTTTTGCGGAGGTTCCCATCACGAGGGCCTGCGAAAGTAAAGACATAACAGTGAGATTTAAAAACCGGGTCTGATTGCTCAGTTCAGTTTGAATTTAAAGAATGTAATGCTTACCCACTAAGGATTCCACCATGGAAGTGATCATCTTCTTCAGCCGGGCAAGCTCCTTGGTAGCTGCATCCAATTTCTTCTGGAGATTGGCGTGTTGCTCCTTCCAATGCTCTTCATGGTCCTCTAGTTCTTTTTTGAGGTCAGAGTTTTCCTGGGTTAGATCGGTGATATTTTTCTCAAGGTATTGCAGTTGTTCAGCCTGGGTTAGCCGGGCTTCAGATTCAGCTTTTGCAATGCCCTTGAGCCGGGTGATTTCTGCCTCAGTTTTGGCGTGATCTTCCTGTTAAAACACAAGAGATAATGTTAGTCCCAGGTTACCGCAGGCAAGTTAACCCAGAACTTGGGGGCTACATGCGCAGAAAGTTTGAAATTTTCTAAGTGTTAGTCCCAGGTGGCTGTGGTCAGCTAACTCGGCACTTGGGGGCTACTCAGTTTGAAGCTAAAATTTTCAATGTGATAAAGAAGTCCCAGGTGGCTGTGGACAGCTAACCCGGCACTTGGGGGCTACAGTATTCAAAGTTTGATGTGAAAGTTGGCAAATTTTAAATGCTGGAAGTTTTAAGTCCCAGGTTGCTGCAGGCACACAACCCGGCACTTGGGGGCTACAGTGTCAAATTTTGTTCTGAAAGATGACCAGTTTTAGGTGATGAAGTTTTTAAGTCCCATCTTGTTGTAAATAGACAACCCGGGCCTTGGGGGCTACAGGGTTGAAAATTTTCATGACATTTGTTTTTCAAGCACCAAGTTCATCAACAAGATAATCTTGGAGCTTGGGGGCTAGGCAGAGTATAGTTATGTAAGAGGTAGTAAGAAAAAAATGAGTACCTGGTATCGTTTCTGGATCAGGGAAACAAGTTCAGTCTCCAGATTCTTGTGGTGAGAAAGGCGAGTGAAATATTCATCGCAGAGAGAAGGGATGTACATCGCATCCGGAGCCGGCACATCTGATGAAGAGGCCGGGTTCTTTCCCTTGGTAGGAGATGCCGGGTTAGCATCTGGAGCTGGAACCTTGGCAAGAGTCTTGGGAGCACTTTGTACTGGAACTTGCCGGGTTCCAGTAACTTGTACTTCATCTTCTTTGGTTCCAGAACCTAACCCGGGTGAGTGAGTAGCGGGGAGGACTCTGGCACAGGATTAACTGAATTTTTTGGAGAAGACACGGGAGTTTCATGCTCCTTTGGCTCGTCTCTATCCACTGGTTCTTCAGTATGTGCCTCCATTGGAGAGGGCTCTGTTGTTGTTGGAGGAGGAGATGCTGCTGGAGGAGACTCCGGGTCTTCATCCGCAAAAGCTCTGGCACTGGAACAAGATAGTGATTTAGTAAAACAAACAAAGGAGCAGAAAAATATGAAGGAATGGAAAAGGTGTGTGAAGTATTTCTAACCCGGCATTGATGTGGAAATCCTCGGGTGTGCTAATACCATCCGAGGAGGAATCTGACAAACGAGATGGTTTAGCGACCCGGATCTTGCCAGCTAAAGGGTATTGTTCGCTGGGCATCTTCTGGATGGATTTGGCCCAGCTTGATAAAGAGCGTTGAGGGATACCTGGGCTCAGGGAGGTCTGGCTTGTAGAAGAGCGGGTTCGGTGCCTCTTGTTCGCCTCAGCCTCCTTCTCAGCTTCCTTTTCCTACATTTGTACTTGGGTTTGAGACGAGTTCATTATATAAATTGAGAAGCGAGAATATGGTACCTTGGCAATGGTGGCCCGGGTCCTCTTTTGAGTACGAGGTTCAGCAGTTTGAGGACCCAGCGGTACAACAGAAGCCGGGTCAGTGGGGCCTGGAATAAGAGTTGCCGGGTTATCAGTAGAAGTGTCCTTGTTGGGGACTTCGTTACTAATCAATTGGAGGAAGAGCCGGCCTACAGAGTCTAACTCACCTTCTTCTTCTTCGTCATCTTCACTTTCTGTGTCCTCTCCATCAGGAGAGGATGTGGGAGTAAAATCCACGCTCCACCACTTGGAGTCCTGAGAAAAAGCAGCTAAAGTAATTAACATTCTATGGAAGAAATTACCGGGTTAAAGTTAGTACAATTGATCAAGAACTGGTTTTTACCATGGGAGGTTTATTCGTAGCACTAAAGGGGGCAAGCCCGGTCAGTGCAATGGCATCCTTCTTTTCGCCAAGCAGTCTCTTGGCGTTCTTCACAATCTGGTCATCAGTCAGCGTCATCTCAGAATAACACAAGTTATCTGTGGTTTCGCCAGTGTATTGGCAGATCAGCCGGGTCCTGATGCTTAGTGGTTGGATAAACCAACCAATCCAGCACTTGACGAGGTCCGTGCCTTTGAGGCCATGGGCTAGCAAGGCTCTGGCTCGGCGAAGTGTGGGCTCGAGCTTGACCCGGTCAGCGTCTGCAGCGTAGCTGTTCATCTTGGTCTCATATGTCAGGCCCGAATTCCGGAAAGCCGGGTAACGAGCATCATCAGATTCGGGTGAGGTATCCTTGCAATAAAAGTATGTGTTTTGCCACCCCTTGGGATGGCTGGCTAAAAGAAGAGCCGGGATCGCATTCCCGGCGGCGCTTGATTGCAACTCCACCATATGGGACTACTTGGTCCTTGCGAGATGGGTTGCAGTAGAAAAATTCAAGGAAAAGATCGAGGCTGGGAGCCATTTGTAGATAGTCCTCACAGTACACAACAAAGTTGTTGATGTTCAGCATAGAGTTGGGAGCAATATCTTGAGGCCTAAGGCCGTAATATTTCAAGACCCGGCGGAAAAATAGAGAGCCCGGGGGCGAAGACGCGCTGAACGTGATCGAGGAAAACAACCACTTCACCTTCTTTTGGGCTGGGGCGGATTTCTTCCCCAGCAACGCGCCAGTTGATCTCTGTTTGGGGAGGAAGCTCGCCGCAGTTCACGTGTTCCTGCAGCATCAGATTTGTAACAGTAGATTTGGTCCAGTTGACCTGAGTAGCAGCGGGGGTGGCGGAGCTAGTCCCCCAGTTTGGGAGCTGGGAGGTTTCTCCGCAAGTTTCTTCGCGCCACGGGAACCCCCAGCCTTCACCTTATCCTTCACCATGACTATGGAGCTTCGAGGTTTCCTGGAAGCAACAATGGAGATGAGAAACCCTAGCCGTAGATGTGGATGTGTGGAGAAGAAAGAGCAAAGCAAATCTGGGCGTGATTGAGAGCGGAATCGAGTGCGGAGCACGGATGTGCGGGAGAATCGTACCTGTGGATCTTCTCGTGGTGATTTGGAGGCTTGATTGGAGATTGGATCTGCGGTGCTACAGTGCAGGCGCGAGGAGAACGATGAAGATGAATAGAATGGGGAAAGTGACTGCGGGTCTCCTGGTCTTCTATTTATAGGCACAGTGAAAACCCTAGGGGTGTTGCGGT
Organism: Poa pratensis; assembly: GCA_947311845.1. Classification (NCBI taxonomy): domain Eukaryota; kingdom Viridiplantae; phylum Streptophyta; class Magnoliopsida; order Poales; family Poaceae; genus Poa; species Poa pratensis. The sequence goes on from CAMZMU010000113.1 coordinate 18,289,429, forward strand.
AAAAAGTGAAGAGATAAGTATCTTTGACTAAAAGTCAGCGACAAACAGAATGAGATGATTGCGGGATATCATTTGATAAGATCGCAGTTGAGATAGATTGAGGACGGATTTATAGCTGAGTGACAATTTTCGCTAAGTGTTGAAAGTGAAACCCGGTGGCGTATGAACCCGGTATAATAGAGCCGGGTTACGTTTTAAGTTGCCAAGAAGGACTGGCCAAGTTAAGAAAAGAAATGTACTCTGGTATTTAATCTGTAATGTGTTATTTTATGTTTCAGGTGATTAACCCGGCTGGCCAGGATAATAGTTCTGCTCAAAGAAGCAAGATTCAAGAATAGAAGCAGAGCATGCCAACCTGGCAACCAGGTTAATCTGGGGGCTACTGATGGGGGGATAATAATCCGGTAGGCCCATGAAGAGGGAAGCATGACCCGCCAGGTAGGAGGCCCGGCCAGGCCAGCTAACATCAGCATGGGTCGGGTTATGTCGCTGGGCCAGTTGGTTTGGAGGTAACCCAGCTCAGGAAGGAAAGGTTCTAGAAGACCAAAGGCGGTTCAGGACTTGGAGGACACGAAGGCCAGAAGAGCTAGAGTAGGACTCCGAGTCTGGGTAGAACCCGGGCTTACCATGTAAAGAACCAGGGACCCGGCCATCTATATAAGCGGGCTCCTAGGTCATAGTTAGACAAGAAAGTAAGGACGAGGCAAGTTTTACCTGAGAGGACTTACGACCCAAGCTTAGGCGAGAGAACCATCGAGAGAAACACACCTTGTAACCTAGATCGAGATCCGGCTCTGTTGTCGTAGCCGGGTTATCGAGATCGAGATCAATAATAAGATAGCAGGAAGTAGGTCTTTATCTCCAATGGAGAGGCCGAACCTGGGTAAATCCTTTGTCCCTGCAATGCTAAACAATCTCCCAGGCACTAGAGTCGCCTTGCCCATAATCTCAAGCTACCCCAAGGTAGCATCTGCCGTGTTATCTACCCCACGACACCTTTGGGCATCCGTGTCTCGCGGACGCGTCGAGTGAAGCACGGAGCTCCGCATGACTGAGGCTCCTGATCAGAGTATGAGTCGCTGCTATAAGATCTGCATGATCTGCTCCTGGACCTGCGCCTGATGCATGTAAAATGCATACATGAACTTTGCACTTTATTCACTCATATTCCAATCATATTTGCATCATATAAGGGTTATATCAATGTTTTATCATGATTTTGGAAATATCTTAATGATTTCTATTTTTATGGAATTAACCCTACACAGGCAGAAAACCCTAGTTTTGTATTTTAATGTTTCAGGGGCCCAAACGTTGTCCAAATCACCTGCAAATTTAGGGGCGTCATTTTTTGGAAGGAAGAAGACCTGTGGGTGAAGGAAGCAAGCAAACGGAGGCCTGAGGCCCAAAAGGGGGTGACCCACACAGCCACAGTACCTGGCCGCGTGGGGCCCACTCTTTTGGCCCTCGAGGCTCCGTTGCCGTTGATCTTTGCTCCACCGACTCCGTCTTGACCTAAAAACGCCTATAAAAAAAGTCCCCCGACGTTCTCTGGAAGGAGGCGGCGGAGAAACACAGAACCACGAAACAGAGAGTCAGAAGGCTACCGCCGGAGAAGAGCGGAGGGGGATACGCCACCGGAGTCACCTCCGGAGGGCTCCACCCCCCTCCGGCGTGTTCATCATCAACATCTACAGCAAGAACTTCTCCACCATCATCACCATGATGAAGGGGGAGTAGTCCACCCCCTGGACTAGGGTTTGTGGTGGTAACTTTTGTATCTCTCCTCCCTCTTGAGTTTCACTAATTAGTACCGTATGAGCTACCAAACATGATTACGATCATCTATGTAATACCTTTGTGGTGAATATTATGGTGTGAGATGATTTGTTATGCATTTACCGTTGTGTTGGAGCTTTTGTGATTTGTCATACTTTTAAGTATGATGTATGTGGGTACGGGATGGCCGATGTGACACGGCATAGGTATTGAGTGACACAGTACCGCCCAACATTCTTTATCTGGGGGTAAAAAGAAAGAGTATGATGTGGGAGTGAGAGCAACCACGCTAGCCTTACGAGGGTGACCTAGCAACACAAATGAGTACTTCTTTCAACTATGTGTTTTAGGACATATAGCCGTTATAAAAGCTACCATTAAAACATGACAATTATGTGTACTTTATCTATAACATGATAATCACCGTAGATGAGAGAGAGAGGATTAAGTGAACCATGAATCCATGTCCATTGTTCCTATAAGAAACTCACACTTGAGCTTGTCCCCTTGCTGCATAGGGGATTGGGCTTTCTCTCTTTGAGAGCTTTTGCTTGCTACCATTTGTCTTGTCCTCTTGCATTGAAGAGGATTGGGACACTTTTACATTCTTGCTTGGTTACTTCCATCCATCAACCACCTTGTTCTCCAAACTTGTTTAGTGCATAATCAACTAAAACTTGTGACACTTTAGTTGTAGGGAATAGATAACTTTTCCTTCTTGCTCCTGCGGATCGATACCTTACTTCCACATTGAGAGGTGCTACAGTGATCCCTTGCTCTTGGGGGTTATCAACGCCTACATGAGCCGCTTCTTTCTTTCGAGTGGTGGCGGCGACCACTGCGATTATGCTCTTCACGACGTGTGTCAACGATGGCACGATCTCGACTCCCTCCTGGAGCCGCTGGAATTTGGCGTATAGCCTTTGCTGCTAAGGCGAGTGATTTGATCTGTTGGCGATGCAATTTTGCATTGGGGTCATCAGCTGGAGGCTTGATTGCCTCGAGGTATGCTGCGGCGGTAAAGAGAGCACCCGCGGCTGTTTTGGGTACCGGCACTCCTTCCTCGTTGTATGTCATGAAAGAGTTGCCTAGGTTGCGGGTGAGTGCCACCCTCTCATCCGGTGAGAGGTGTGACAACCTTGATCTGGGTCTTGCGTCAGCCTGCCCGGTGGAGCTCAGGAAGAGCTGTCTTCTGCGCGCACTCGACAAGCTAGCTTGCTTTTTACGCTCTTCGAGTGTTGCCCTGATCTGCTGCAGTCGAAGTGTTTCCTGCCAGGTAAAGTACTGGAAGGTCAACATCTCCTCCCGTGTTGCGTCCATGGGCATCATTGTGCACTCCTTGATGACTTTATCTGCTTTTGCTGCCATCTCAGTAGTAATTATGAGATTTGTGACTCCGTCCGGCATAGTAACCGTGCACGGGAATTCTGTAGGCCTGCGACTGGCCGCAGCATCAGATGATTCTGCGGCGATGGCGACGTAGAACTGTTGGGGTATCACCCGAGGGTATGTATATGTGTTTTCGAGTCCCACCATGGACTCGACGTCGTCATCAAGGCTCATGTCGGAGTCGATATGCCCATCGAGTGGTCCGTCTGGACGGATCTCGCTGTCGATGCCTTCATCGCCTATGCTCATCTCAATGTCGGCGAAATCGTTATGAATCTCAAAGTCGAGGTTGTTGTTCGTGCAGATCTCGAAGTCGACGTAGTTGTCGATATGAGTTCCGGGCTCGTCGAAGTCGCTGAAGGAGATCCCGCAGTCGAAAGTATCCTCGAGTGGGAGATCGAGCTCGGGATCGTTTGTGTGGTATGCTGATTCGGTCTCCTCTCCTTGGAGTTCGTCGATGAGCTCGTTCATCTCTCGAGTCGACATGGTTGTTGTAGATGAACAAGCTTGGAGAGCTGACGATAGTATGGACGCAGTTGATGGATCCGCAGTCGAAGGAGTCGCAGCCGATGGAGCCTCGGGTGCGGAAGTCGCGAGTTGACGTGGATCCATCAAGTCCTGCACACCAAGCTTGTTGACGAAAAAATAGAATGAACCAACGGTTCAACCCAAACCTGACTCGAGATCGGAGAAGGCCTCCTGGAATTCTGGCGAGTGTGGCTCGAAATCCATCAGAAGATCCGATGCGCTTTTTGCGGGTGAAGCTGGCGTGCTGCCGTTTGTCGAGTGAGTCGGCGAGTTGCCGTGTGCCGCCTGAGTCGGCGAGTTCTGGTTTGTTGATGCAGCCGGCGAGTTGTCGTTTGTAGATCCGATCGGCGAGTCGCCATTTTCTGATGGAACCGAAGAGACCGTGAGTCCATCACCATTCTTTCCCACAGACGGCGCCAATTGACGAGGGGTACACTCATCAAATCCTATGGTTAAGGACCTAGAGTTGAGATTATGGGAAGAGAACGTGGTAGTACTGGTAGTTTCATCGGCTGACAAGCAGAGGCAAAGATTTACCCAGGTTCAGGCCCCTCGGGTGGAGGTAAAGACCCTACTTCCTGCATGTCTGTTATTGATCGCGTGAGATTATGAGGCTACAAGGTGGCTCCGGCGAGATGACGATCTCGCTAAAGTTTTGGTGGTTTGAGTATGGCTTGGTACTAGATCGGCACCCCTCCCAGACTTTAAATAGGCTAGGTCTTGGGAGTTCTTAACCGACCTAGTTTACACATATGGAAAATCTAAACCGACTATGCCTATGTCTAATCTTGGAGGGTACTCCATCTTCTTGGGCCTCATGTCTTGGGCTTCGAGTAGGCTCTTCGCTATTGGGGTTTAGTCGTCACGTGCACCAGGTACCCTCATGGTAAGGTACCCGAGATGTTTATCCATGTCACACATGATTCTTTTGGTAGCGTGTAATTACACATGATTCTCTGTAGCGTGCAATTACACATGTAATTTTTTTAACGTGCAATTGCACATGACTCTTGTTAGCGTGCAATTGCACATGATTCTTATTTAGCGTGCAATTGCACATGAGTTTTCAGCGTGCAATTGCACATGATTTATCAGTGTGCAATTGCACATGATTTTTCAATGAATTTTTATCAACATGCAAATGCACATGATTTCTTTAGGTAACGTGCAATTACACATGATATATGTAGCGTGTAATTACACATGATTCTTGGTAGGGTACAATTACACATGATATATATAGCGTGTAATTACACATGATTCTTGATAGCGTGCAATTACACATGTATTTTTCCTACCGTGCAATTGCACATGATTCTCGGTAGCGTGCAATTACACATGATATAAATGTGCAATTACACGTGACTCTCGTTAGCATGCAATCGCAAATTATTCTTGTTAGCGTCAATCACACACTAATTCTATGCATTTCCACATTTTTTATTTTTGTTATTTGCGCAATTGCATATAATTATCATTAGTATGCAATTGCACATTTTTTAAATTTTTTTTAGTGTAAAATTGCACATGATTTTTGTAGTTAGTGCGCAATCACATATGCTTTTTTGTCTAGCGTGCAATCGCACATGTTTTTTCAGTCGTTACTATGCAATTGCAGATATTTTTCATTAGCGTGCAATTGCACACGACATTTATTGCACATGGGTGCGTCACTTTTCAATTTTTTGAGGTGAGACGGTAACTGTTTTTTCTGTGCATCTTGGACCCATAATAGGCTCGAAGTATTGAAGATGGCAACATTGTGTTGGCGTGCAATCACACACTAGTTCTCATCACCATGCATTTCCACATTTTTTTATTTTTTATTTTGTGCAATTGCATATAATTATCATTTGCACATTTTTAATTCTTATTTAGTACGCAATTGCACTTATCGGGAGGCCCAGTTTTCAAACAAAAGCTCAGTTAACAAAATCTAATATCCACAAGTAAACAGCAAAGCCCATACCAAAAAAAGCCCACACAACGGTGACACAGCTGAGATGGATGGAAACGGGATGTACCAACGGATCGTTTCACAAGTTGACGTAGGTCGACCGAGATTTAAGAAACATCTCAGTCACCTGGGCGTTAGGCGCTTTTGCTAGCGCTCGGGCAACCGCGATTTTGTTTAGCGCCCGGTCGACAATCGCTACTGTCTGATTGTTTGATCGTTTTCCCGATGTTTGACGCGGAAGGTTGTGGGTTCGATTTCTTTTTGCGGTGGGGTTTTGTTGCCTGCTAAGCTTTTTTTTCTGCTGCGTTTTGGCATCGTTCGGCCTTTTTTGTAGGGCTTTTTTGTTGGATTATTTGTTGGACTTTTTTCATTCTTGGGTATCTTTGTGCTTTTTATTTCTTTTTCGGGTCGAGTTGAATTTTTTTTCGCGTTGACTCTCCAGAATATGAAACGTGTGGTGGGACCAAGATGCTAACAGAGTGGGGATTTGGTTGCGCGTTGCGCTGCGTCGCATTATATTTTTTGAGTGTACATGACAGACAGGCCCACGGATAGTGGGACACAACAGTCAGTGACTATTTGTAGCTAGCAATAGCCGTCTTAAATCATCTATCTCACCACCTAGCTACCCCATTATTCTTTTTTTACCGTTGTACGTGTTTATGTTGGGCTTTTTTGTTGGGCTTTTTCATTCCTGGGTATCTTTGTGTTTTTTTTTTGCTTTTTAGCGTGCATTTGCACATGTTTTTTTGTCTTATGTGTAATTACACAAGATTAGTGTTTAGCGTGTAATTACAAATCACCTTATATTTTAGCGTGCAATTACACATGATTCAATTTTCTAGTGTGTAATTGCACTAGTGTGTAATACCTTGTGTAATTACACATGTTTTTTGTTTTGCGTGTAATTACACATGATTAGTGTTTAGCGTGCAATTGCACATTATCTTGTATTTTAGCATGCAATTGCACATGATTCAATTTTCTAGTGTGTAATTGCACCTGTGTGTAATACCTTGTGTAATTACACATGTTATTTTGTTCTGCGTGTAATTACACATGATTAGTGTTTAGCGTGCAATTGCACATTATCTTATATTTTAACGTGCAATTGCACATGATTCATTTTTCTAGTGTGTAATTGTACTTGTGTGTAATACCTTGTGTAATTGCACATATTTTTTGTTTTGCGTGTAATTACACATGATTAGTAATTAGCGTGCAATTGCACATTATCTTATATTTTAGCGTGCAATTGCACATGATTCATTTTTCTAGTGTGTGATTGCACTTGTGTGTAATACCTTGTGTAATTACACATGTTTTTTTTTTGCGTGTAATTACACATGATTAGTGTTTAGCGTGCAATTGCACATTATCTTATATTTTAGCATGCAATTGCACATGATTCAATTTTCTAGTGTGTAATTGCACCTGTGTATAATACCTTGTGTAATTACACATTTTATTTTATTTTGCGTGTAATTACACATGATTAGTGTTTAGCGTGCAATTGCATATTACTCTTGTTTAGGTTTTAGGCTTTTAGGTTTATGTTTTATGGTTTTTGTGTTTAGGTTTTTTCAGGTGAGGAATAGTTTTTTTTTAAGTGGACGAGCTAGCTAGTAGATTCAATCGATTGATCGATCTTGGACACACGTATTGTGATTGGGCCGGCCCGTCTCGCACAGCTCCAGAGGCACTACGCGCGCGCAGCACACTCACACGGGAAAATTGGCTGCGGGCCTGCGTCCTCGATCGCGCAGAGTTAGCTTGACCGAGCGCTAAGCAAATTCTCGGTCACCCGAGCGCTAGATGCTCCCGTGTTCAAACATGTAATCACTTTTTTCTCATAAGAACGCAATCACACATGATTCACGTTAGTGTGCAATTACACACGAGTATCCTTACTCTGCATTCACACACGACTTTTTTTCCCATTCTCACTTTTTATTTTGTTTTGTTTGTTTTCAAACATGTAATCACTTCTTTTTTTTCTAATAAGAACGTGATCGCACATTATTTCCGTTAGTGCGTAATTGCACATGTGCATAGTTAGCGTACAATCACATACGACTTTTTTTCCATTCTCAATTTTTTAGCCTTTTTTGTTTGTTTTCAAACATGTAATCACTTTTTTTATCATGAGACCGTAATGGCACATGATTCGCATTAGTGCGCATTTTCCACATGTGCATAGTTAACACGCAATCGCACATGACTTTTTTTCCATTCTCACTTTTTATTTTATTTTTGTTTGTTTTTAAACATGTAATTACTTTTTTTCTCATAAGAATGTAATCGCACATGATTTGCATTTGCGTGCAATTACACATGAGAATCGTTACTGTGCAATCGCACACGACTTTTTTCTTCCCATTTTCACTTTTTATTGTTTTTTCTTTGTTTTCAAACATGTAATCACTTTTTTATTTTTTATCATAAGTGCGCAATCGCACATGTGCATAGTAAATGTGCAATCTCAGATGCGCCTCCAAACCCGTTACATGAAATGCGCCAAAGCCAAAGCAAGCCACCCCTGCAAGAAATAAATGAATTCCAAAGATCTTGGGCAATCAAAAGAGGGTTTTCCCGTCTGTACAGCTTTTTTTCCCATTCTCACTTTTATTTTTGATTATCAAACATGTAATCACTTTTTTTTTCTAATAAGAACACAACCCCACATGATTTCCGTTTGTGCGCAATTGCACACGTGCATATTTAACGTGCAATTTTTTCTGGTAATAAGCGTGCAATCGCACTTCTATTTTTTCTTGGCTTTTTGTGAGACATGCAATTGCATACTTTTTTTATTCCTTTTTTTTTCTAAATTGTGTTTTTGCTTAGGCAAAACTTTTCATTGAAATGAACACTCCTTTTTTTACTATCAGAATAAAATGGTGGGTTCTTTTTGCCGTTATATAGCAAGATTTTTTCACACGACTGAGCAGGGGCATTTTCGTCATTTTCCACTTGTTCACACCTGAAAATTAATAGGAGGGTGTTACGACAAACTAACCAGTGGATTTCAAATCAAAAGGGGAAAGCGTGTCTGCTTGCTCAAGCTGGGGGAAGGCGACCGGGGAGATGGCTCAAGGAGTAGGAGGAAGGAGAGATCGCCCGACCGTGCCACCGGTGGGCGATTCGTCTTCGCGCTTACGGTACGTGCCGCAACCCCTTCAGGAACCAATCGCCGGTGCGAATTTTGACCGTGATTTTTCCAATTTCGCTAAGGTTGGCTCCCGATTTGTGTGTTTTTACGCGGGGCCTTGTATACTCACCCAGGAAACTTATCACACTATATGTTGAACCAATATTATCTTTAAATATTCACGTTATTTTTTTCCGTTTCTTGTTTCTTTCTTCCAGGTTATTTTCTATGTTTCTTATTCATTATTTTTTATAAGTATTCATTTTACTTGAATTTTTGTTTCACTTTTTCTTGTTTTGAAATACATGAATAATTTTCATAAATCAAGAGAACGCTTTTTAAATTCCCGTGAACCTTTTTTAGACTGGTCTTTATAAAAATACATGTTTTTATTAATATACCGGTAGAACAAATTTTTAAGTTTTTTACTTTTTACTTTTTTTGATATACTAGGAAACGTGCCCGTGCGTTGCAACGGGAAACAAATGGTTATGGAGAGATGGACAATGTTGTTTTCTGTAGAGCCATAATCAACATCTACTTTTGACTAAAACACCATAATTTGGGGTAATTAGTTGGAAAAACACAAATTTTGTCGTTAACAATTTTGACCTGAATTAGGCAGTCAAGCCTACCTGCAATACCAGCCTGGCATCCCCACTCGGTCAGTTGTTTTTTCAGCACTCCGATGACCCGAGAGCTGTAGCCATGCTTGCGTCTTGTCTTCCTTCTTACTCACCAAATTTCCCCCTTCGCACCGCGCGCCGGAGAGGCGAAAGCTGAAGCTGCATGTTTTAGCTGACATCTGTGTAGCGCTTGAGGCCTAGGAGAAGCTGCCCCCGCGTAGAACAGGATGCCACTGAAGAGCGCTGTAAACTTTCAAGCCACGGTCTACTATTTCTTTCTCTCTCTCTCTGAGAAGAAAATAAGTAAAATCTGAAACTGTGGATACGCCAAGGTGAACACATACAAGCGCGTCCTTCTATACCACCACGTCTCAGCTAACTCCCGACATACATATCATAACGGCGAGATATGAGAGGGAACGCAAAGCGGGGCGGCACGCCGAGGCGGTTAACATGAAACGACGCACGAGCGCTGTCCAAGTAGCGGACTGGTGCAGGCCGGGGCGACGGCATCCCGTTCCTGTCATCGGCGCGCCAGGTTCGCGACGCGGCCGACTACACCGTTGCCGTCCTCCTCGCCCACAAGCCTCGTGCGTGTCCTCGCCCAGGCCCATCGGCCGCCCATTAAGGCATCAACAAAAACATAGTGCCATAGTCCCAAGCTCGTTCTCATCAATCAGTGATCCGGAGTTTGAAGCTTACGGATCAACAATCAGCGATCTGGATTTCTTCTTTTCTATAGGCTCGCTTTCGGCGCAGAGCGTCACCGAGGTGGGGCGCTGTCCGCCATGTCCGACCTCGTCCTCGACCCCAAGCTCCGTCTGGCACCTCTCTCTCCTCTCTTGGATATCATCTCTGCAGCCGGTTAAAATCTTTCCAGAGAGCAGCCTCCCCGGACCGATTCCTTGTGAACAGGCCCTTTCCATCGCTGTACGAATCGATTCCCAACCAAGGCAAGCCGGATTCCGGCCAAGAACGGCCGCACGCTGCCGCCCTGCCACTTGATACGCCGGTGGCCGATCTCCATGCCTCGACACCTCCATCTCCATGCCGCCACTCTGGAGAACCTCCGAAGATGCGTCGGCGACCTGCCACGGCCCTGCCCGTCCGAGCCTCGACGTCTTCCAATCGAGCCGATCTCCTTCGCCTTCATCCAGCGGGGGCGCAGCCAAGGGATGTGGATTTCTCTGTCTGTGCGAGTTGTTGATTCCTTTTTCTTTTCTTTTTCACAGGTGAACACGTGCTCCACACACATCTGATTGCCGGCAAATCCATGCATGTAATTAGCAGGCTGGCCGCTTAATCCATGCATGCACGTGATTAGCGTGATGATCTCCTTCTTTCCTCCGTGCATGTGCAGCTCGGAGGGATCGCTGCTTGCTTTTGGGTTGTCTTCTTGCTTTTTTCTTGATTGTCGAGTGCTTCCTCCAGCTAGCTAGCACCCGATCGATCTGTGCCTGATTTTTGCCAAACAGGAGCAGCTGGAGCACGTATCGGATGTGCATGTCTGCATGACTTGCTTGTCATGTCGTAGATGAAGGCTTTCTCGTGCCAAACAGGAGCAGCTGGAGCACGTATCGTTGGGCGCGGCTGCTGCGGGCAAAGCGAGAGCGTGCCGGCGGCGTCTACCGACTCGAGGACGATCTCCCAAAATTCAATCTGGATCAGATCGTCGACGAACAAATCCGCACAAAAGTCGATCGATTCAGGACTCGCCGGCGGGCTGATCGAGTTTCTCGATGGATACCTTGGTCGGGTGGCAGGTGTATATATCACAGTTTCCATAGAGCAGGCGTACCTGCAAGTCGAACTGGAGAACGGACCTGATACGTATTACATGGCTTCAAGAGTTATGGTAGGTAATTGCCTTGGCCTACGTCGGTTATGTGTTGTTGGATTGGATGGGCCTGGCTGCAACGGGGTTTTGAGCGATTGACTCGCCCTTCCTGAATTGAATTAGGAAACTGCTTTTCTTCACGAGTGGATTGGCATAGGAAACGTTTTTTTAGCGATGGAACGACGGACGACAAGAAACCACACGTACGAAGGAAGAAAAAAAAGGTACAAATTACGGGTGGCAGAGGTGGATAATTTTCACCAACTTTAGGGGCAATTTCAATGACGTACGAGAAGAAGCCTTAATCCTTTTATTATTAGGTATAGATATAAAACGAACATCATATTTCTCTGGAAGTGCGTTTATTGGCGAGACTGACTTACCACGTTCGGCTTCATGCGAGAAGCATCATGCCTGACTTTTTTACGTGGGCCGAACGTGGCCTATTTTCCTTTGACTTGTGTACGTGAGGCTTTTTATTTCTTTGACTGTTTTTTTGTTTCTTTGACTTGTGTATGTGAGGAGCCTTTGCCTCGGCTGGGAGACTGGGAGCATTCCGCGTGAGCGGCTCGGTCGAAGCAACGGTACAAAAAGGCCACATATAACAGAGGACGGGACAAAAGGCTCATAGGTGCTCGGGGGAGGCTGCGTCCATGCTAGCGAAACAAGCTGCCGTCGCGCGACCGAGCGGCAAGAGAAATCTCGGTCACCCGAGCGCTAGGCACTCCTGCTGCAAGAAAACGATGTAGACTGTAGCCTGCACAGAGAGATCAATGTAGCATACTAGCATAGTAGCATGCATCTCTCTGAATGCATACAACAGGATGGGATTCTTTCCCTGCTGCAAGCACACTGGTGCAGCGTAAACAGAACAGAAACAAGGATAAAAAGGAGGCCCATACAGTGTTATTAATCATCAAGTACGGTCTGATGCATTAACAAGGATTCCGTTTCATTACATATGCAGATCCAGATCCAAGAATGATTTGTACACAGAAAGAAAAGAACAAAAATTCATCTTGCATGAATCCGTTTCAGTTTCCATGAACATATGCAGAATCCAGATCCAAATCAAAGCAACAATAGATCCAAATGAACAATCATTGTAACCATGAATTAATTGCAACGTGGACTTATGGAAACAGAGAGAAGATCCGACGACATTGTCATAGATTTTTGGCAACAAAATTCGGGAAAAAAAAAGATCCAGGAAAAGTAAACACAAAATCGAGATCTGAGAACCATGGACAGAATCTGCCCAGACACGCCGAGGCCTACACGGCATGAACTGGAGGTCGCCGATCACCGGACGCGGAATCTGGCCGGACGCGCCTCGCCGGAGGTTGTAGGTCGGCGGAGGTGGAGGTCGGAGGAGAAGCGGCTAAGGGTGGAGGACGCGCCTCGCCGGAAGTTGAAGTTCGCCGGAGGTGGAGGTGGCGGTGGAGGTCGGAGGAGAGACGGCTCGGGGTGAGGGTTGGTGAAGAAAATGATTAGAAGGGATTAGGTCTGGTGTTGTTTACAACGGGATATGGGCTTGGTACCGGAGTGTGGGTGATGTTTTCTGCGCTACGGCGAGATTTTTGTGACGCTGAGTGATATGGTGAACGGTGTTATCTATCTGCTGTTAGACCCGGTGCTCCCTTTATCCTACAGGGTTGATCCGACGGCTGAAGGAGGGTGCACAGCTACCCACCTGGGTAGCCCACCATTTCCCTAAAAATTAAATATTTAAGTACATAGAATAAAACATATTTAAAATTATTTTAAAAATGGGTACTTTGAATCCGGTGTATGAAATGTGTTTGTTGGATAGTTGCGTTGTATTGGTTCGGTAGTAACACAAAATCACAATAATTACAAATTGATGGAATTTCGAGAGTCGTCGGAAAATCGGTGCAAACCGAAGAGGCGAGCTTTTAAGGAGCTCTTCAAGATGACGCTTTTGTTGGACTTCACCGCCACTCGTGCTCTATTGCCTATTGGAGGAGAAAGTGTAAAATAGGCGAGCTGAGTCTAGGGTAAGACAACTCGACGAATACTAATGAAAAAATTCATCCAAAAATTGAATATTTTAAACGCACGGGCATATTTGCTAGTTTATTGATAAAACCCCTAGAACGACAATATGAAATCGATCGATCGGCACGGATCATCGCGTTCGTTACAAATTACAGAAAATAAATCGCAGTGCATTTGACACACGTCTCTATCGAAGAGCGATTTCCTAAGCGATCGAGCTGAGCGCGCGCGCATGCATATGCGGATCAGCAGCAGCCGTCCATGCCCATCTCCGAGTCGGCGATCACGTCCGCTACGCCATCGCCGATGCCGAGCATCATCCCGCCAACCGCCGCGCCCAGGAGCCCCATCCCGAACCCGGACCCGATCCCTCCGCTCCCGCTGTTGTCGTGCCTGGCCGGCGCGGTGGACGGCGCGCCGTACCCATACGGAGCGGCCGCGGCGGGACCGTAGCCGTACCCGTAAGGGTGGTGCTGGTACCCGTACGGCGCTGGCACGGCGTGCTGGGGGTGGTGGTACGATGGCGGGTACGCGGTCACCGCGTCGCCCTTCGCCGCGGCGTTTTGCTGCTGCTGCGCGTACCGCGCGTCCCCCGGCGCCGCTATCGCCGGCGCGTCGGTGAGGCTGTAGGAGATGTGGAGCACCCCGCGCTTGCGGCCGCTCAGGGGGCTGCGCACCTGGTAGCTGAGGTGCCGGTGCTCTCCGGCGGGCAGCGCGGCGGCGACGAGGTCCTGGACGGGGACGAGCACCTCGCCGACGTCGCGGTCGCCGAAGGAGCGCTCGGCGCGGAGGAGCACGTGGAGCGCCAGCCCACGCGGGTCAGCGGCAGCCGGGATGGGGAACCGCAGCGGCGCGTGCCACATGGGGCTCCGCCCGCCTTGCCGGTCCGAGTGCGTCCGGTGCGTCGGCGTCCGCGGATCGCCGCCGGGGATGGACGCCACCGCGTACACCCGCATCTTGGAGAAAACCGTCACCTTCTTCAGGTCCTTGGCAGAGATCAGCGTCACCTCCAGCACCCGGTAGGCCATCGCGCCTCGCCGTAGCCCCTGTGCCGGTCGATCGGTTTGCCAATGCGTGTTCCGAGGAAGACGATCGAGGAGGAATGGTTTTCTTCTTGGAAATGTTACGTAGTACGTGTAGTTATTGGAGGCTATGGTGGTTTAGGGCGTGTGTTTTTGCAAGTTTTTTTTTTCGGACCTCTTTTTTTTTTTTGCAAGTTTTAGGGTCCACTTGCTGGAGGTGGTCAATAATAGCCTTGATTGTGTTCAGTTAAGTTAGTTAACATTTGCTAATTCTGCGGTGAGCCGTTCGTGTCGGTAGCTTAGCACCATGGATCATGGTCTAAATTTGGTTAACTCTCTGCTCACTAAAACGATTAGGTAGAGTTGAGAGCCTCTTTATTTTGCAAGATTTCCAACTCAAACACAGAACATAAAACACGATTGATGATATATATCGTTTTATAGTCTTGAATTCTTTGAATCGTAGAACTAATTAGTTTATCATCAAATAGTGTTTGCCACAATAGAAGAAATAAAATACAGCAAAAGGTTGTGGTTATCAATTCCACATGTTTTATTTACGCTTAGTGCGAAACAAAACTAAAATTGTCGACATGCTTAATTTATTATCGGAGTCACCACTCACCGCCATTGAAAATTTCAGCGATTAGGCCTTTAGGCTTCGCAGCTTCATAGTTTGGCTTTTGTGCAACCTATGTGTAGTACAGATAGCCGCTTTACCCTTTCCTCGTCTGACAGTGCGAAATTATTTGAAAAGTCGTTTTGGCTCCTGGACATTAGTGGTCCCTTAACTTAAAAAATTCAAAAACTATTTTTACAATTTTCAAACAAAAAAAACTGAAACATAAATCTTGATGTAGCCAGTGATGCATCCTACAAACATGCAAAATCACAATGCAAAATTCTTTGTATTATGGGCTACACAAAAATGACAAAATATTGTATATTTTGGAGATTTTGAAAGTGTGTATACTCATATCCACGCATTTGTCATTTATGTATTCGAAATGTAAATTATTTCGAATTGACATTTTTGCACGTTCGTGAGATACATTATTGACAGCATGCATGATTTTTTCACATTTTTAAAAACTTGTAAACATGATTTTGTTTTTTTAATAAACGAATCACTGGTGTCCGGGAACCAAAAATCTTCACTCAAAACTATTTGCATATTCTCAATATTTGCTATATATTTCTACAAGCATGTGTGGTCTTTACAATTAAAGAGGAATTGGTGATATCCGGTGTCATACCTCATGTCCCCCTTTCCGAATTTATATAGCCATGTCGACATGGGTCGAAACCACTCAACCCTAGTAATCTTCTCACTACTATTTCTTCTTTACAAACTAAACAAACTATCGTAAAAACAAACCAACATAGATGTATCGTTCTTTTGACAGTGGATCACAATGCAAAGTATAATATTGCATACAGACAAGCAGAGAAAAGAAAGAAAAACAAATGAGTGAGATAGGGTAGTTGTGGGGGGGGGGGGGGTAATTGGGCTAAAACCTAAAATGAATCAAGTTTAAAAGACAAAGAGAAAAGGGAGAGGCAAATTTGGCTTTAATCAATTCAGTTAGAACAAAAGGAAAATAAAATAGACAATGAGAGACGTTTGGCCCATTTTGGTGGGTGCAAGGACGAATAAAAAGAGATGATATTTTTTTAATGTTGGAACCCATTGGATCACGGTGCAAAGTCTTTTTTTTTGCGAAACACAGTACAATGCAGGCGCTCATCGCGCACACACTCACCCCTATGAACGCATGCACACACACCCTATCCCTATGAGCACCTCCGAGAGACTGAGTCGGCGGGTCGAGTCTTGAGATTGACGAAGTCACCACGTGCGACTCACTGTCGACGGGAACGTCGTCTCCCACTGAAGAATATTCTGCCTTAAATGAGAAAGGCCAGCGTCAAACCTGGGGTTTGAACTCTGATGGGCTAGAGGTACAACCAACCACCTAACCATCAGGCAAGTTCTCATCACAGTGCAAAGTCTAAGGTTGGTAACTTAATGACTAAAGTGGTATGCGATATGGGCCGTCTGATCTAAAATGTTCTGTCAGATTTAATCTACCAGAAAAAAGAAAAAAAAATGAGAAATGAGTGAGACATAGGAGGTTTGGGTTGGATCGGGTGGTATTGATCCACGACCAAATCTACAAAAATTAAAAGATAAATAAAAGTGAAACAGAGGGAACATAGGCTGTGGCCCATTTGATGAGGACGGAAGAGAATAAAGGAGAAAATGTGAGACACTTGGCCCATATTTGGTGGGTTTAGGCCCAAAGAAAAATAAAAGCTTTTTATTTAAAGGCTAATTGTCTATAAATAATAAAAGTAAGTAAAGCAAACTCTAAAAATAAGAAAAGTACATAATATAAAATATAGATATAGAAGCTATGAAATTTATTCCCATGACAAAATTCCAACAAAATATAAAAGAGTTATAATACACATCTCTAAGAAAATTTAAATTAACCCAGAGACTTGATAATTCAATCAAGAATCAACTCGATGCAGTTTTGAATTCATACCATTGTAACAATCTTTGCTTTGAAAATAATTATGGCTATATCTTAAAAAGATGTTGTTGTTGCGATTAAAACTCCAATCTATAACGAACATTAAAAAGTGTAAAGCCTTTCAGAGTGGTTTTGGTTAATGACAAGTTCATGTGGTGGCATGAGAACAGAGGATTTAAGTTAACCATCTTGGAAAAGAGGTATCTACAACAGTTTGGATGCATAAAACAAACACCAAGAATTTGCATTGGAGAGACAAAAAAAACTCGGATGCATGCAAAAAACATCAGATGCTCCTATGTGGCCTGATGTCATGCACGCAACGGTGTCTATCGCTATTGGGTCTATTTTATTTTGGACATGTTCTGTTGTGCCTAGCTCTCGACCTGATTTCATTTTGCCCATAGCCAATATCAACACTCGTTTTGGGGGGGGTGGGGGTGGGGGTAGAGGAGGGGAGAGGTGACAACCCTAGTTTGTCTACACTAAGTTAGACCTCTACAAATATGTCTTCTGGTTGCGCCTTTTGTTTTTTGTGTTGGGAGTTTGCTATGTGCCTTTATGGAATTATAGTGTCGAGAATTTTGATCGTGCTTAATGACAACCTTAATTTACCTCAATTGTCACATATTTGTGTTACTTTTGTGTGGCGCCCTGACCTGACTGTTATACAGTGATGTTGTGTGTCACCGGTTAAGCGATACAACCGGAGGTTACGGGTTTACCAATCCCCGGCCAAAACCTTTGGCAGGCGTTGCTCGGAATGGATCATCAGCAACGCAACACCCCGATTGATGCCTTAACACAGGCACAACCCTCAATGCATAATAGAGAGACCAAGACTTGTGGAACAACTGGCACATCACAGACTCTACGACACAAAGCATTATAGTTCAACTCTTATAATAGAGAAAGATAGCAAATGACAACCAGAGGTCACGGACCCAACATTACAACAAGCGGAAGCAAATTAGGTTGTTCTAAACAACAAGATCCAAATTATGGCCTAAGAGGCCTACAGATATACACCACAGCGCCAGCTGATCCGGGATGTCCCAAGTTGCCACCTGGGAACCCCAGACTACTCGTCGACGTCCACAAAGAACCCACCTTCGAGGTCGGTGAAGTCCTCCTCTGAAACAAAGCAAACGACGTTGAGTTTAAGAGCTAATATATGCTCGATGAGGCTTGCAAAGTTATATGGTTGTTTTGCATAAAGCTGATTTTATTTATGAAAACATAACTCAATGGCATCGACTATTCAGAGTATTTTAAAAGAGGTAAGAAGTACTCTTTCTTTCATCACCTTTCTCATCATCAACCACTGTACCTGTCCATCGAAGGCACCTCCCCGAATCACCCTCGAGGAAGCTCACCTTGCATTTGTGATTGGTACCTCTAGTACCCAGTTTTTAATCATTCCGTTGAAGTTATTCTATGATCTTATCGTCCTTTCCCAAGTTGTCCTTAACCGTGGACACGGCTTTTCGAAAAGATTTAACCCTGCAGGGGTGTACAAATGTTTGCCACGCGTACCGTCCGGCCCATTACCTGCGCATTAGCTCTCTTCCTTGGAAAGCCGGCTGGTGGGAGTGGTGTCGACTTCTCCATCGTTAAGGACTTTCCAGGATCATCAGTGGCGGTAGGACTGCCAGGATCACAACACCCCGCCCCACAGCCACTCATTTTCCTAACACCACCATCCTCAACCCAGTTCATACCACCATCATCACGCACGCGCAAATGGAAGCCCGAACTAGAGGACCCTGGCTAGCCCCGCTCGAGTTATTTAGTCTATGAGGGTTCCTGCACTGCGAATGCATAGGCCTCACGCATGGTTGCACGCTCAGTCTTGGTTCGGGAGGTAAAGAACTCGCACCTAGGCGGCGAGAACGAGACAAAGCACCACAACCACAGTGGCCTCTCATCCCCACCTTCTTAGCATCTTATTACCTGTTACCACAATTCTCCACCACCATCTATACATTTCACACCTGTTTCCAACATAACACCTCCATCGGACGGATAAACATGTAACTAAGCATGGCTAAGCATCAACATTGCATAGCTAGGTATCTCCGGCCAACAATACAAACCTATGGATAATTAGAGGGAAACAGGTATTGGCATCGGAAACTTAATGCAACTATAGGATACTCTAATCCAAGAAAATTGACATTTAGAACCGCATGCAATATTATAGTGAGAAAATATTTGCGGAAACATAGGATAAGATATGCTCAGAGGGGGGAATTACGCTTGCCTTGCTGATACGGCTGGTAGTACGGATCGTCACAAGACGGGGGTGGCACTTCACCTCCTTGATCTACCGATGCACAAAAAACACCGGAAAAGCAATCAACACATGGCAATTGTGCAATGCATACAAAGGATGATGATATGACATTTTAAATGCACCCTAGAAACTTTAAACAGGACCAACCAATTAAATGGGGTCCCCGTTATATTTATCGCATAATTTGGAAGAACCCCATATTAAAACTTAATGATTATGACTACTAGAGCACCTTATTGTAATTGTGATCGATGATGCATGATGATAGAGATTGTGGATCACTTATGATTTTCTGAGCATTTTGATATAAGGAACACATTTTTCCGAGGTCCCGGTCAAAAGTTATTAGTTTTAGAATTTCCTCCTTTTTAAATTATTCTTTTAATTAATTAATTCCAACGATGAAAAAAAAAGTACCCGACTCGAGGGAGTTCGATACTCTACACGCGGGAGGGGGAGCGGGGACATGTACTATCGAAAGGGAAAGGAAAGAGGAAAACTGCACAATTTTCTGCACAGGCCGGAATTTCCGGTCCACCAGTGCTCATGGGCCGGAGTTTCCGGTCCAGCAATTTTCAGCCCAACGACGGCAGTCTCTGGACGCGGGCCGGAGTTACACCGGAGTTGGGCCGGAATCTCCGGTCGAGAACTAACGAAACTGAACGAGGAAAAAAAGAAAAGAGCGCACGGTGACAGTGCGACGTGAGCGCGGCGCGGCAAGGATGCGACGGTGGCGCGCGACACAGCGGCGAGGGATGGGCATGGGGAGAAGCAGCATCTCACCCTGGTCTCGTGGGTGGTCTCGGCGTGGCCGGAGGTGGACGGACGGCGGCGAAATCAACCGGCGAGGCCGCGGGCGGGGAAACGGCGATGGCGACGGCGATTCGTGACGTTCCGCGTCGATTCCTTCCGCGTGGAGGTAGAGGAGAGCACGGCGGAGCTTTCTCCGGTCCTCGATTTGAGCGGGAGGCGCTCAGGCGACGGAGACGAGCTCGGCGAGTCCGGCGGCCATGGCGGCTCGATGGGGTGCACAGGGAGAGGAGGAAGAAATGGGGAACGGGGAGGAAGAGCACGTGGGGCTCGTGGGGCGTGCTCTCCGTGCAGGGAGAAGGCACAGAGGGGCCCGGGCGCGGAGCTGGGCGGCGAGGTGGTCCGGCGGCACGCGACGGCCTCGGTCGCTACAGCGCGAGGAAGAAAGGGGATTTTCCAGAAAGGTCCCTGGCAGAAAATCTTCCACCACGGACAGATCCTTCCATAATTACAAAGAGGTCCTTTTCCTGTTTTATTTTGAAACCAGTAGCCTTTCCTGATTTAAAGGCGGCACCAAAATAATTTATAAGAATTTGAGAAAAATTGGGGAGCCTCCCCATATTGCGTAGAGGCTACACAGAAATTGGCATGCAAGAATAAAAAGTTTTGGACAACATTTGTTCATAGTATTTTGTTTAGGCAATTTTGCTAATTTCCAAATGTTGCTAAGTAACAAATTTGGGGCAAGTGCAAAATAATATTGTGAACTCTTGGAACTTCCTTGACAAATAGGGATGTCCAAGTATTTTTGTTTTGCAACTTTGAGTGTCTTCTTTGTTTGGAGATTATGTTGAAACAAGTTTTTCCATTATTGGTTTTCAACCTTGCCAGGAATAAATTGTGTGTGGTTTAGCAATTTAAATGGATGCAATGATGCATGCATGCCATGATGCAAAAGAGGACACAAAAGTGAAAATTTGGTACTCAAATTTTGGGGCTGTTACATTTTGTTTCTACCTCTTGAAATTGCACTCTGACTACGATAGCAAAAAAAGGAATAAAGAAATTGCAATATGTCTCACAATCCTCTTTGAAGCTCCGAACATTTAGCATATACAAAGACCATACACGTCCCATTGTTTTGAGTTATTCTCAATCCTTACTATACCCATTTCATTTATTACACATTTTTCACCCATATGAGTGGTATAAATTCGTGATCTCGCGTCTTAGAAGCAATTTAGTTTTCGTGTAGGACTATATGTGCTTTGGCATGCATTACTATTTTGTGGGTAGAGTTTGCTCTACACATCTACTGGATTAACCGGGGCATAACTTTAGTAATTTTAAAGTTGAATCCTAGTTAACATAGATGTACTTTTAGTGCTAGACATTTGAAAATATCTCTGCGCCTATAGACTTTCAGGTCTGAGTCAAACAATTGTCTACACCAAAACCATGCATGCTCGAATAACATGATTTTTAGGAAAATCAATTATAAATAATGTTTTCACAATCATTAGCAATCAAAGCCACCACATAAGGCATCGCTGAACCAGTTAACACACCGCTTGACTCACTTTGTTGCATCCTCGAATAACATGAGTTTGTTGCACGCTTTCACTAATTGTGAGTAATATAAAAAAAATCCTGGTTTGGTGTTGCCTTGTTCTGTTAGAAATCATTTTCTTCTCATCCAAAAATTAGTCATACCTCGAGCAGTTTCTTTCACGTCTCAGGTTTCTACCTGAAGGCCACATCCATATTTTTGTTAGCTTCTCGCGGTAGTCATGCTAAGCGTATGACTTCCTTTCCCCTACACAATCTTTTGGGCGATTAATGTACACATAGTCTTTTTTGGGCGATTAATGTACACACGATCTTTTGGCAATTAATGTATTAGCTACACCAAACCAATAGGCGCCTAAATAGTTTGAATTATTTTGAATCTTCATTCAGCGCATTTTATTCGCAACACATTCTCTATTTGAAAGACTAGTATAAACTAGTTGAATGCATGTGCATTCCCACGGGGCATAAATATTATTTCCTACTCTACATTTTGTTACGTAGTCACCCCACTCCAACAACATCATCGTTGTATACATATAGTCATCTTACTCCGGTAATTTTTTCTCAGCGTTGTATGGTGGTGTTTTCTCCAACTCCAGTAAATCGTTGCAGTTGTTACCATAGCTCATGACTTCGGGGTTATTGCGTGATGGTGTTTTACATTCTTTTTTTACCCATAATGAAACATGCACATATTTAGAAGACAATATTTGTCCCTCCTTATTCTTTGACGAAACAAAGCTATCACCTTTGGGACCGCAGTAGACATGGATTAAAAAAATAGTGTATATCCCAGAAAATTAAATTTAAATTGTTCGATTATGTGAAAATTGTTACAAGAACATATGCTTTGCTAAGGAACAATACAAATATTGCAACACTAGTTAATGAGTCACTCTCTTTCGTGCACCCATATTGAATGTGGTTTCTGATAATCCTCTCTACAAATGTCAATCCTCCTCCTAACTTTAGTCCCGTGGCCATACCAGTTGCTCTTCTGATATTTTCCCCACTTCTCGTAACACCAATACTATAAGATATCGTTCCATCTCGCTCTCGCTATCTGTGCACCCTTCGCCTCAGCACCCTCTAGCTTTCTTTGCTAGTTTTACTCCAGTTCTGATGCCCCGGAGATTTTTTTTGCCTCCATGGCTGAATTCAACTTTTATTGCGAGATTGATAATATACCCTGCTAATTTGTTGCAAGAAAAAATCTATCAATGCCACATTGAATGTATACAAAATATAAAAAACAGTGCGCCAAAGAAGTTAAATTGGCAAATAGATTTCTTGCATGGCATCCCATATTCTTTTGATTATATTTTTCCTACTCGGAATGGACATGTAAGGAAGCCAAGAAAAATAATTACTTTCCAGACCAAAGACATATCACAATTATCAAACAAGATATAGTTTTCAGAATACTGAGCTAAAATATCTGCAAATCTACTCCCCTCTTCTCAAATGGTAGTGACCTTTTCCTTCACCTGAAGTAAGCGCTGGTAGTGTCACAGGTTCAATAATAATAACGCATAAGGGCATTTAGTCCCACCATTGCCCTATTTCTTTTAAAAAAAAGGTACTGTTTTATTCATTTCATTAGACATCAAAGCAGTCAAAGAAACAAGATAACAAAATGAATGATAGATAGTAAACATTATGGTTGGAGTCGATCAATCTGAAAATTGTTTATAATAATAAGAGACATCTTGGTGCGCTACGGAGAAACCTTTAAAACTTCACAAATCCCGTAAACATATGAAAGAGCATCCTCGTTGATAGTATGACAACTTGGAATACCATTTACAACAATAAAATGACGAGTTCTTGTATTAGTTACTAAGAAAAATCCACAACCCTGAAATGATGTAAAACCAAAGAATCCACACAAGTATTCCATATGTTTTCTTGATGAGACAGATGAATAATGCACATAAGGTGTACTTGATTATTCATTGCGGGAGCAAATAAATATCTCCTCACAACGATTTATAGGTGCAAAAACTCATGTTATATAACATGATTATGATATATCTCTAATTTATGAAAGCCCTAGTTCAAAAAGTAGAACTTCAAATTGAGCTTATGTGCATGCTATGTATGATCTCTGAAGTTTTGGATAAGACTCAAGTTTCACAAAGTAAAGTTGTCTCTCAACAAACATTCACGTTCTTATGTCTCAATGAACATTTTTTGTTTCCGCCAACACTTGCAAAAGCAAATAATGATTGGATTAGTCCTTTGATCTCCCACATATTTATATTAACCTCGCGCCTGGTTCTAACCCTGAAATATTAAGGTCTTGGTGGTGGGAGTCACTTTCACTCACATAATTAAACTTATGATACGGACATACAAAAACATAAGTATAAACGGAATAGAAACTACCAAGATGAACTCAGCTCTTTCTAGTGGTAACCATGCTAAGTTTTTTTTTGCATAAATTGTCCGTCATATGACTTCCTTTCCCCACACAATCTTTTTCGGTGATTAATGTCCACACAATCTTTTGGGCGATTAATGTACACACGATCTTTTTGGTAATTAATGTATTAGCTACACGAAACCAATATGCGTCTGTATAGTTCAAATTATTTAGAATCTTCATCCGGCGCATTTTATTTCACAACACATATAGGACTAGTATAAAACTGGAGTATAAATTACCCGCAGCCCGGGCCACACAAATATCATCTCTCTCTTTGCATAACTAATTACCATCGTGCCCCTTATTCCTACCGTCTCCCACCCGGCCCGAGATCCCCAAATCTCTCCAACCCCGCAAACCCGAAGAGCGCAATCCCAAACCCAAAGCTAAGCCCAGGCAGGCCGAGACACCCCCACACAAATCTAGGGTTTCGCTTCCCAACCGCACGATGGCCGACCCCGCCGCCGCCGTCTCCGGCGCCGTCGTGCCCGCTGGAGGGAGCGAGGATTGGACCCCCAGTTTCGGCGACATGGTTTGGGGCAAGGTGAAGTCGCATCCCTGGTGGCCCGGCCACGTCTACAGCATCACCCTCTCCGACGATCCGGAGGTGCACCGCGGCCACCGCCACGGCCTCGTCCTCGTCGCCTTCTTCGGTGACGGCAGCTACGGGTGGTTCGAGCCGCACGAGCTCGTGCGCTTCGAGGACCACTTCATCGAGAAGACGTCGCAGGGGGGCAGCCGCACCTTCCCCGCCGCCGTCGCCGAGTCCCTCGACGAGATCGCTCGCCGCAGCGCGCTCGCGCTCCTCTGCCCCTGCCGCGTGCCCGGCGCCTTCCGCCCCCACAACGAGGACCCTGGGATCCTCCTGGTGAACGTACCCGGGTTCGACTCCAACGCCGAGTACCTCCCCGACCAGGTGATGGCCGCGCGGGAGAGGTTCGTCCCCAAGACGATGCTGGATTACCTGCAGAGCGCCGCCGTGGAGCAGCGGGAAGCAGCCGAGACAGCCGCACGTACTTTGCCAGGGATCGAGATGGCCGCTATGCTCATGGCGTACCGCCGATCCAGATTCGAGAAGTACGACCTCACCTATGCCGAATCATTTGGGGTGGAGCCAAAGAAGGCCCTCGAAGGCGAGATTAAGGCCGAGGCTGAACGAACTCAACGAGGTATCGACACTCACATGCCCAATCCTAGTAATATTACTATTCAACGCTATGTTATTGTTCTGTACTTGGTCTTGATGGTTAAACGCTGTTACTGTTGGTGCTGGTATAAATTACATAACACTAACACTAATTGTTTTGATGTGTTTAATAAACTGGGTATTGTTGGTTCAAATAGTGCTTGTTTCTCTTTTGTTGAACTGCCTGTTGCATGAATTTGAAACTTGTTTTGATGTGAATAGTATGGAGCAACATTTTTTTTTGCATAAATCTATACTACGGAGTAGTAATAAAAGATACAACTGTAGAATGTCAAGTTTTCTCTGCTTCATGTAGTTATTCTGCATACTAGTTTAGTCTTCCATGACGTTGAATGCCTGGAAATATATTTGAAGCAGTGGATTTTGTGTCCTATGATGTACTGGCTTGTGAAATCTTTCTCTTGCATTCCTCTTTGATTTTGGTATTTGCTACTCTTTGTAGTTCTATTTCTTCCAAGTGTGCATCATTTTTCATTAATTGCCTCTGTTGCTTTTAGTCGTGCCTTGCGTTCGGCACGCACATTGTGTGTTTGTTCACACTTCCATAATCTGGCATACTGAGGTAGCATCACAATTTCAGCAACTCGTTTGTTATGTTCTCGGCGAAGAGTATTAGAGTCATGCTTCATAAAAGAACTGCTATCAGTATTAGAAACACTGATTCTGAAAGGAAGTATTTAACATGGCTGATAAAACGTATCAGCGATTGATGGAGATGCACTTGGTATATTGATCTGCATAATATGTTTTTTCTGGATGCATCCTTTCCTGTTCATCATTGAAGCAGGCGTTGAGGTAAGGTGGTTGAGTTCACCTGTACATCATGAAGGAAGGAATCAAGTTAAGCTAGTTGCGCTCTACACTGATCAGTTGAGGTGCCTATTAGTTATTATATTCATAAACATGTATATATCTACGAAGGTAACAGTTCAAGGATGTTACTGTATTAGTTTCACTGTAGTAATTTGACTAGAATCTGTGTTAATTATTAGTTGAATTAATTCAGATTTACACCACAATAAAATCCTAATATTGTCTCATCGATCCCAAAACAATTTGAATATGCAATTTTCTAACCGTTCTCAAGTGATTCTGACACATGCATTGGTTCTTAGATGCAACCTACAAAATGTTGCAAGTGTATAGAAACGCTTCAGGCCCTGGGAAGCTTAAACTAAGATGTTGGCCCGACGGTTCAGCAACTCTGGGCACTTTGTGTGACCCATGAGTTTCCCTCTGCTTACCTTGACCATCCCCCATGGCCCAAAATTTGACTCAAGTTCTGAGTTGAATTAGTTGTTGTTCATGCTAAAACCTTAAACTGCTGCAAAGAATATACCCATAGATGGAAGAGTTGACTATGCTGCTGCAGCAGAACCTAATCCTTCACTAATCTGACCCATTCGATGACTGCGTGCCTGCTTGAATGAGAACTGGTGGCGCCAAGACATTAGGTGGAGTGACAGGTTGCAATATCCGCGAAGAAAGATCGATACTTCTGATTAGTCCGATACATTGTCCATCTCAAATTCTTGTCCATTTAATAGGTCAAGTCACGTGGCAGGAGCCAGTTTGGCCAGTTTTAGCCTTTGGATTCAGTTCCAGTCTGCTGTTTTAGCTGCTGCAACGGGAAGCTTTTGGTGCAGTGCCCTGGAGGCCTTCAAAACTTCGTTAGATCGGTTCATTTCCTTCAGAGGATTAACCCTACCTTTCGCACCAGAGTTGATGGAGAGTCAATTGCCATTACCACTCTGCCACATAAAATCTTTGGAAAGCTCTCAAGTTCTGGACAGCAACAGCAACCCTGCCTCAGGAAATCAGATAGCGTCAATCATACTATGCTGCCGTGAACTGAAAACCCCCTTTTGCTCCTTGGAAGATCCAGCTACTAACTTAATCCGACCATGATAACCTTCATCACTGTCCAAGTTCCATCCTGCTAGATTCCCTGCAGAATCATGCGTTCAGTAAGTGGGATCAGCGGAGTCTAATTCCCACAGGGTTCGATTGGAATTTATGGTACTATCCCAGCAACTAACGATCCTGACCCTAGGAACTAGAGCCGCACTTATTTTTTATTTTTAAGAAATATTTTGAAATTTATATTATGAATAAAAATATATTTTGGTACTTTTTCGGCATGAGGGTAGTGTCAATGTTGAGCTAAAGGCATCCGAGTAAAACAGAGGGAATCAATTTGCTAAGGAAATGCTAAACTAACACGTACCTCTCGTCTTCTTGCAATCTAATGTGCGCCTCATCTTTCAGGTTCTTTTTCTCCCGTTATCCCCACTAGAAAAAAGGTAGCGTTTGAAAGAACAGAAGTAGAGTTCCCTTCCCGGATGATTTTTGGGAATTGAACTGTACGATCAGAGGATTTATTTTGTACACGCTCTTACATATTGGAGTAAACTCTCCTTCGTACTATAAAAGATAGTTTAGATTAGAGAATTGTGCTATGAAAAGGCATCAGTTTGGATAATGGTATTTTAGAAACATCATTAGAGTGGAAATACAACATTTGCGATACCATTAGCTCTGGTGTTTCTAAGTGTGAGACTAGAGCTAGAGCTTATCAGAGCTGCAGTCATAAAAAAGTCCTGTGATTATAGCTCAGCATGTATAGGATAGTTAATTCTTAGTCGACATTGATAGCGGTTTTATTAAGGCCTTCTCGCCTTTTTGTAGTTGCACAAATCCCATGTTTGGATCGAAATGTTCTAAGCGGCAAACCACAGTAGACATCGGCAGAGGCGAGAAGAGCCCAAGCCAGGGCTGACAACACGGTCAAATGTCGGCCGCTGACAACGATTGTGTAGGCGAACTCAGTCCTAGTGGAAGCCGGAGATGGGCTATTGTAGAAGAATTTACCAAACCCTAGGTTAGGGTTGGGATTGGGTGGCTGCCTCGAACTATAGAAAGCCTACTGCGAAGGGGGTGGGGCGAGGGTAAAGGAATGACCTGGTGGGTGGAAGGGGTGGCTAGTGCAGGATGGGTCGACGAAGATGCATGATATTACCGTCGTTCGTGGGAGGTTGAAGCCGACGGGTTGACCAGTGTTGGCGAGGGAGGGTCGTGGCAAGCAACACAAAACGACACGGATGACGACAGAGACGCCAACGGTGGTTTGGATGGGGGGGGGGGGGGGGGGGTCAATAGTATCCGTTCAAAGAGAAGGGGAAGAGGAGAACAACGGAGAAGAGGTGAGGTAGGAGGAAGAACATCGCCATTGCAACACACCCCACCCCTACCAGTCGTTACCCTGTCGTCTATACCAATTGCCGCCTCTCTCTTGTCAAATCGCTGCCTTTGTCGCCACAAAACGACACGGATGACGACAGAGACGCCAACGGTGGTTTGGATTTGGGGGGGGGGGGGGGGGGTCAATAGTATCCGTTCAAAGAGAAGGGGGAAGAGGAGAACAACTGGAGAAGAGGTGAGGTAGGAGAAGAACATCGCCATTGCAACACACCCCACCCCTACCAGTCGTTACCCTGTCGTCTATACCAATTGCCGCCTCTCTCTTGTCAAATCGCTGCCTTTGTCGCCACCCCCTCTAAGCCCCCTCCGACCGTGTAGTAGTAGCCCGTACCCTAGCCTTGCCTAAGTCTAGGGCTTGCTCCACGCTTCCGGTCGTCTTCTTCACCGCAGCGTGTCGCTGTGTCGTTGGCTTTGGCCAGCAGGTGGCAGACCGTGGGGAAGGAAGGAGAGGAAGAGGGAATTGAGGAGGAAGATGGGTAGGAGACGTGTGGGTTGGGGGTGTGGCGCTTGTCAAACATGGAGATGGTCACCCGTTAAGGAGCTGTTGCGGTGGATTTAGATCCAAAATTCCTGCAGTATTTTATTTCTAGTTATAGTTCTAACTAAAACAGTACTAGTAGCAGCTCTGCATCGAAAGAGGGAAGGTGGGCCACCCACAAACCAGTGACTTTGCTACCGGCCTAGCACAACCGAGTTTCTTCTGTCTTGTCTCCCTGTGTGGCTCGGCCCCACACCACTAGATCTGCGCTTCTGCTGCTCGAGCGACCACAACGTGTTGTCCAGCATTTGACCACTTGGACCTAGGCTAGCCCGTAGTTTAGATTATTTTAATGCTCATGGTAATGGTAACTCTGACACCGTTTAATCGTCACGCATGCTAGCTTACATTTTGCAAGTTCTACCGTTGTGTACGGCCAAATATATAAATCGAAAAATAAACTAGTAATTGATTCACCTTTTGTTAGGCCGGATACCGGATACGTGACAAACTTGGTCCTATTTCTCCGATAGTAGATCAAATTTGTAAGGCTTTAGTTTCGTATTCATATGCTCGAAACTTTTGTATGAATTCGAAATTGTTTTCGTCTGAATGAATTTCTTTCAGGTGTGCAGTTTCCTAAAGTATCTTCTGTCTTGTCTTGTTTTATTTTGTTCCGTGGTGCATTTATTAGGAACATGAATATGAATACGTGACGCGTTGCATTGACTTACCGTGTTGCGTTTTTTCCCCATGGCTGTGGTGACGCGCTGTGTGCTAACGTGTGCCCATGGTGACATGCCTTGCAGCTCGTCCGCTCAAGGGCCGGCAGAGGGTGCCGGAGAAGGAGAACGCCCCGGCAGCCAAAGGCCGGAGGGGCGCCGCCGGCACGGCGGCGAGGCTCATGGAGAAGATCGTGCCCGGCGCGCCGGCCATAAAGCCCAAGGCCAGCAAGAAGGACCAGTACCTGCTCAAGCGCCGGGACGACGCACGCGCACCGGCCGTGCTCCCGGACGCGACTCCCGCTACGGACGACGGCGGGCCGCCGCCTGGCTTCCCCTCGGCGGAGCCGCAGACGCCGCCGTTGCCCAGCAGCACCGGAGGCGGCGACGATGAGGAGTTCATGCTGCAGAGGCGCGTGCCCCCTCCCGCCGGCCAGGCTGGTGACGGCGGCGCAACCGCGGACGAAGCCGTCGCCGCCGCCGCGCCAAAGAAGGCAGCGAAGCCCAAGAAGGCCCGCAAGCGCGAGAGGGAGGAGGCGGCGGAAGCCACCGGCGACGAGGCTGCCGCCGGCGAGCCAAAAATGAAAAAGAAAAAGAAGAAGCTCGCCGAGCTCAACGGCGGCGCGCCCTCTGCCGCTGCCTCCGGCGGCGGCGCAAAGCCGTCCGCTTTCTCGTTCCCTAAGGCTGACCTCGATGGCCTGGATCTGAAACAGGTAATATCCGACCTTCAGAATCTGCCTCTGCTTCCCTCCTACGGTGCTGGCAGACGCATCTCGGACGCCTCTCACTCCTTCCTCCTCGCCTACCGCTCCAAACACTACAAGAAGAGCTACGAGAACGATCCACCCGAGGAGTCCAAGAAGAGCTTGGAAATTAAGCCCAATGTCGCCGCTGCTGACGGCCAGCCGCCCAAGCCGGCAAAGAAGAAGCCGCTCATGAGGCCCATTGACCCAACCAGTGCCGGCGTGAAGCGTGGGCCCTCTGACCGGCAGGAGGAGATGGCCTCCAAGAAAAAAATCAAGCTCGAGAAGATTAAGGGACTGGCAGCCGAGAAGAAGGCCGGGATGGAGCAGAAAAACACCGCTCCCGCTGCCGCAGCAGTTGTTGGAGGTGGTACACTGGCGGCTCAGCAGCCACGTGCTGGCATGAAGGAGAAGGCTCAGGGGCTAGTCAAGAAGAAGGTGCCAGCAGCGGCGCCGGCGAAGAGGACGGCGTCGCCGACGGCGCTGATGATGAAGTTCCCGCTGAAGAGCACGCTGCCGTCGGTGGCCTCCCTCAAGGCGAGGTTCGCGCGCTTCGGGCCGCTTGACATCGACGGCATCCGGGTGTACTGGAAGTCCCACATGTGCCGGGTCATCTACAAGTTCCAGTCCGACGCCGAGATGGCACTCAAGTACGCCAAGGCCAACGCCATGTTTGGCCAGGTGGTCCCCAACTATCACCTTCGCGGCGTCGAGTCGTCGTCGGCTGGCGCTGACCTTGGGCCTGAGCCAGCTCCTCCGCAGCAGCAGCGCTCTGACCTGCGGCTCATGGAGACCACGCCGTTCAGGCCTGGGAGCTCCGGCAATGCCACTCCTCTGACGCTGTCCAGGGCCACGCTGGCGCGCACGGCCGTCGGGCAGCCCAAGTCAATCCTGAAGAAGGGCAATGACGATGGTGGGTTGGCCGCGGCCAGCGCGCTCCGGGACTCCCCTCGGGTGAAGTTCAACCTGGACGGTGGGGACAGCAAGCTCGAGCCACCTGCATTGCTGTCAAGCAATAGCCCGGACGCTGCTGCACCAGTGAGCAAGGTTGCAAGGTCTGTCGGCTTCGCACAGCAGCCTCTGCAGCCACCGGCACGGCCGGCGCAGACCAACCTGCAACCGCCAATGCGCGCACAGCAACAGCCTCCACGCGCACTGGATGCGCAGCCACTCCCACCGCCTCCACCACTGCCGTACCAGCCTCGTGACATGGACGCGCCACCACTGTTTAACTTGCAGCCGCCGTACCAGCCTCGCCACAGCGAGACGCCGCTCCCCCTCCCTGGACAGCCGCCGCTGCCGCACCCACCCCGTGCGGCTTTCCTGTGCATCAGTACTCTCCCCGCTCTGAAGACATGCTGCCGTCTAGCTTTGACAAAAATGCTGTCAACGCCATGCCGCCTGCTCACTTTGACAGTAGCGTTGTTAACAATATGCCGGTATGGAAGAGGGGAGAGAAGGAGTTCAAGGAGGAGCTGATGAGGGTGATGCTGGGGATCGCCAAGCTGGTGGAGCCATTGATGGACAAGAACGGCAACTTCCCCTACCACCTCTTCGGCCGGTCAGCATGAGGCGTCAGCAGCTCCAAGGCACAGCTTGCTGCACTGCTGGGCCCCAGTGGCAGTGGCACTACAGCTAGTGCAGTAGTAATACTAGTGACGTCGCCTCTCGACACAAGGAATGAAAAACAAGATGATGCCTCTCATGTCATGTATTGTATAACTACCTCTCGTTTTCTGCCCTTTGTGAGAGAGAGCGTATGAACTCTCTGGATTCTAGACATCATTAGACTCTCAATTTAGAGATGGTCAACGACTTGGTATTGTTGTATGAGTTTAAGTCGGAATTATGGATTGGTTTAGTAGTCTAATGGTTCGCAACCTAGGCCGAGGCAACTTTCCCTCTCAATCCTAGGATCGGGATCGTCCAACTTCCATCGATAATATAAGTTCCCTTGTAGAGGGAAATCGACTTTGGGTCATACGAGTATATGCTCTTATTGTTAAAAAACACATTTTAAAATGTAAAAAAATCGAAATAATTTTAGGGTGTAGATTCCGACATTCTATGCCCCCCCCCCCCCCCCCCCCCCACCACCACCAGCATACACACACACACAAAAAGACATTTTTGTGTGGCTTGTGTTAAAAAGACAACAAAAAAAATGTCCCACAAAAAGTCGCTTTGTAATAGCCCAATTGTCTTTTTACACAAGCCTCACAGAATGTTTTTTTTCGCGAACTTGGTGCATTAACATAAAATGTTCGGATGTACACCGGAATATTTTTTCGGAATTTTTTAACATTTGAAAAATAATTTTCTGCAATGGGAGTATCTACTCCTATGAGCCAAAACACCGCCTCCGTAGAGTAATATTAGATTATCGTATGCATACTAAGTCTGTTATACTAAAAGTTCATACTAAACTTCAAGGTTTAGAAATGCGCAATTGCCCAAATCAACCAAGTTCTACATTATGACTCTTGAAGTTGAACACAAGTGGATGCTCCCTTACCTTACATATGTTGGAACTCGACGTCCACACATTATGGCTGTGAATTTGGTTAGCATTTAGACAGAAGTCTAATTTAATCCTCTTAACTTTCCTCTTAGGGTTCACTTTACAACTCCCAACTTGATTTGGTTCAGAACTTTTTTTTTTTGGAGCAAAAGGGCCCCTTTCAAGGGGAGCCTTGGTTCCATTTCATCAATGAAACTAGAGTTAGTACAACGTTTAACTTGCAGCTAAAGTTTCTTCCTCTAAGAGCAAGTGACAGAGATCTAAAGTTCAAACGAAAGCTAGGAGCAAAGGAAATACAAGTTCTTTAAAGAGCTAGAGCTACAGGTTTAAGATAGGGAAATGACGCAATGATATATTGATCCTCTCCAGGGTGCTTTTTCACGGCAGCTGCATGGCTCGGTGGCGCTCAGCGATCTCCAGCATCTTGGCCTTCGTTTCATGGGGAGGCAGTGTCTCTGATGGAAGCAGTGGTTTCCCCCAGCAACTGGTCCAAAGAGGAGACGGTGTGGGAGGCGCCACCATCTAGACGAAGCTTGGCGGCTTCTCAGGCGCAAAGGCCCTGGAGTGCAAGGCCAACGACAGTGTTGATAGGTCAATCACCCCCATGGAAAAGCCAGCTTTTCCTTGATTTTCCCCATCACCATCTGGGAGAAGTTGGACCGAGAGAGGGGAAGAACCGAACCAAGTGTCTTCCCAAAAACGTATCTTAGTCCCATCACCTATATACCATCTATATCCAAACTTGATAGCTCTCACTTCCCACATAAAACCCTTTCAAAACATGGAAGAGTTCAAGTCCGGACTATAGAAAATGTTTGGTTTAGCTGTTTTATACTTAGCATCTATCAGAGATATCCCCAATATGTTCACAATACCCCCGCCGTCTCAATTTAAACAGTTTTGACCTGTTTGACTCTAGCCACATCAACATTTTCTCTCCTCTCTGGCTATGTCATTTCCTTTCTCTCTCCTCGCAGTTGAAACGGAACTACATGTTTCTTTTGATCTGTATGTCAATTAGAGCTAAAATTTTACCAGAATGGTCACTGAATTATGCTTCATTTATTGAATTATCCAGCAAATTATACTTAAGCTAAAACAGTATGATGAACTGTTTTCAGCATTCGATGTTGTAACTTGAACCGAATCAAGATTCAGATTTTTAAAGGAAATGCTTGAGCGAGTTCAGGGAGGCCAAGTGGCTTTCTCTCTATCATTTATAGCTAAGGAAGCCTTTGCCAATCCGTCATACCCTGTGAACAATTACATTTTCTCTGCAAGATATAAACAACATACTAAAAAAACATACAAGTGCACGACTATTTCTACTCGCAAATGGATCATTGCTATTGATGGCGAACCTGTCCCTGTGAACCAGTAATCATCACCATCAACTTGAAATGAACATGGAAATCAAGACGCCATACCCAGTGGAAGTTTGTGTTCCTTTTTATTTGTGTGAAGAGCGAGTCAGAAATTTTTATAGAATTTAACTACTAAGATGCAACTGCCTCACAAATCACCACTTACCAAGCCACATCGGTTGCCTGTTGGACACTTGACTGTTCAACGGCTCATCGTTTTCATCATTATTGTGGTGTTTATTTTCAATGATAGAATACTGAACAAAAAGTCCCGAAAAATGATGAAGTTTCGGGCTGGGAGCTGCAAAGAGGGCGCAGTTCACGACTCGTGCGATAGGCGTCCCTCTTGTTCAGATTTTTGCCAGGTACCCAGATTTCTGGGTTTATTTCTGTTTTTTGTGCTGATTTATCAGCTCATTTTTTTAGATAACAAAAGGACAATGTGAAGCAATATTCGGCGATACGCCTGCTACCTTTGTGCTGAGTCACAACGTGTTCGGCATGTTCTATATTTATACAGATAACTGAAGGGTACATAAGTTGAAACATGCATATTTGAATACCACACATCTTTGAATACAACATTCGTTCTAGCACCCTTTACCAGCTGCCCTAATATATGGCGCCTTGGGCGTGAATCACGCTGCCTATGGTGTAGACAATAGTTCCGCAACAGAGATGAAGTCAAGAATAATTTCATCGAAACATATTGACGTGGATCTCGTTTTGAAGATATCTATCGTGATCAGGAGTAAGACGACAATACCTCCCATATGAACTACTAGGGAGATCATAGCCGGGAAATCAAGACTAACGAAATAAGTAAACCATAAACAAAATATAACTGCATGAAGTGGAAACGGCTCGTTATTTGAACATCTACACATTTTTTTGCATTCTCTTTATCACCCAAAACAAGTCCCTCCACCTCTTGCATGAAAGCCTCTTGGCCCGGGTCTTCCTCCGGTCGAGTGCTCGTGAATCCCGGAGTAACCTACTTAACAGGTGATCTTAGTTACCGACCCCAATGTCTCCTCGAGGATTGCTTTAGTTGTTGTAGCCCTCGTCTAATATTCGGATATGATCATCGCCACGGTTTGTCGTCTTCTCTCTTTGCGTGAAGTTCAGAGTCGTTGCATACTTGCATGGTGTAATATAGTGGGTGATGACGATGAGACAAGGGTTAATGTCCCAATGGTTGTGTGCATCAACGGATGAAGAGGCCGAGTATTCTTCCTTTATGCAAAAACCGTCACGTGGATTTTTGTTCTCTTAGCGTGCCAAGTTTGTTTTGTCGTGGTGACATCGGCTAGTATGCTCTAGGATTAGCTTGGCAAAGTTGTGGAGGTTGTAATTTGGTTTCAGTTTTGTCTCGTTTCCGGAAGTAACCGGACAATGTTCATTTTGACTAATATGGATAGCAAATCCTTTGCCTCGTTTGAGAAACTTTCCTAGCTTGTCCCAACGACCACCGTTAGCTAATCACACGGTGCGCGGCCTTGTGAGGCCCACGAGTTTGCTTGTTCTTCATCTTATCCTAACCTGGCTGGCAAGGTCCAGTACACTACCTGCTCGTTGGTCACCAGATGTGACGAAGAATAGTCGACGGAGTTTGAGAGGGCAAAATAGTTAATTAGTGTAGTTGTCTAATAATGCTCAATTTTCTTTTGAAGTATATCTGATTGGATATGATCGTGAATCATTTATAGTGAAATCTTCTCAGATGGGGAAGGCACCCTCCAGCTAAGTGACCTCACGATCAAATGATGAAGCACAATCCACCAATATAAATGAAAGTAGGTACTACTCAATGAAATACCAACATTCCTTTCTTAATTAAACACACCCAACAATCCCCACATCACACTGCTACACTCCTGAATAAACTCCAAAAATATAAATATATCTTCTTCATTGCAACAGAAAAGCTCACCCAAAGATTCAGCTAATAGTCCATAAATATTTTGCTTTAATCTCCTTGATTAAGCTTAATCAAGCTGTCTTTGGCGCCTTGACGGCCTCGAACCTCGGCTCCTTGGCCTCGAACTTGTGCTTGCTGTACACGTCCATGTAGTCCCCGAACACGAACTCCGGGTACGAGGCGGCGCCGCCCTCGGGTACCTCCGGCGAGATGGCCGCCTCGAACGCCGGGTTGTAGAAGGACGCGATGGAGCGGCGGTTGCCGTTACGCATGGGCAGGACGCGGTGCCACGCGCTGCGGTACCGGCCGTTACTGAGCACCTCCACCTGGTCGCCGGTGTTGATCACGATGGCGTCAGCGAGCGGCTGCACGTCCAGCCACTCGCCGTCCTTGAGCACCTCCAGGCCACCGACCTTGTCGTCCTGGAAGAGCAGGATCACGCCGCCGGCGTCGGTGTGCGCGCGGAGACCCGTGACGAGGTCCGGGCGCGGGCACGGCGGGTAGTGGCTGACCTTGGTGCCGAAGGTGGGCGCGTGGCTGCCGTCGGCGGTGAAGGCTGCCCTCATGCGGCCCTTGTCCAGGCCGAGGTTCTCGTCCATGGCCTCCATGACCCCTCCGCCAGCTTCTTGACCTCGGCGCGGTACTCCCGCATGGTCTCCTTGAACGCCGGCGGGTCGGATGGCCACTGGTTGTCGTCGTGGAGGTAGAAGATGTCCTCCCAGTCCATGTCGTCCACCGGCGCCACCGCCTCGCCGCGCCGCTCCGCCTCCACCAGTGCCTCCAGGGTCTGCACCGGCTCCGACAGCCGGAAGGCCGCCTCCCGGAGGCGGTAGCTCTCGGAGCACACCTTCTTGACGCGATCAAGAAGCTCCAACGGGATGCCGTGGTTGACGAGTTGGAAGAACCCCCAGTTCTCGCAGCCGTCAGCGATCTGCGCCATGGTCTCGGCCCTCTCGGCGCCGTCGAGCTTGGAGAAATCGATCACCGGAACAACCATGGTGGAATTCTAGAGGAAGATGAGTTGCTACTAGACTGGTTAGGCTCTGATATCTGAATCTCTGAAGGAGATGGTTGTTCTTTGCAGCTGATGGTTGAGATGGGGAAGAGCAAATGGCCTTTTTATAGGGCTTCCAATGCACCTGCAACCTGCAGGGGCTGCTGCTTCAGATTAACAAATTGCAAAAAACAGTACAAGAAAAACTCTCTGAATAAAAGATAAATGCGGGAAAAATTCTCTGCATGTGTCAAAAAGAAAGAAGTTTCCGGGACGTAGCTGGCTAGATTGCAATTTTTTGGATGCTCATGATCGGTTGGATCCGGCATATTAACTCCCTAGATCACCAGATTGATTGGTCATATCATTGTCAATGACTTCTCTGAACAAGAACAAATCTGTCTCCGTCCATATGACTTTTTTTTTCTGAAGAACAACTCTGGAGCCTGGTCTCATGAGGGAATCGTACTTCAATGGAGGCTTGGTAGCACGATAATACTACTATGTTGGAACAAGTTGATTGGAAGCTTGACTAAATACGTGTTGTTCTTTGCCTTGCAAATGTATTCATGCATTTCTCTTCATAAAAGAATTTAATTTCCTCTTGCAAGGGTACCTTATTATTAGTATTTCTATGATTTTATTCTTCAAGTCCATATTGTTATGAGTTGTTCCCTGCACTATCATCTGAAACAGAGAGAGGTTTTATGTGGGAAGTATCTTACTAAAAATACTAGACCAAGAAAATGTACCCTTGATCTAAATAGCTAGCTCTTCTAAGAACCTCCAATTTTGTCTATTCAGAAAGTTGTTTGTTGCTTACAAAGTACAAATATACACCCTCTTCTAGAATAGTTAGCTCTTCTAAGAACCTTTTCTGAAAAGTCAAATGTGACTATCTTAAGTATTTAGTATTTTTTTTGAAAGGAACGCGGTAGGGAAAGCCCCTATAACATTTTTTTAAACAATAAGAACCCAATTTACGTACGTGAGGACTTAAACATGGTGGCTAGATTACATCCACTTACCTAACCAAGTGAGGTAGGATCACTTCTTTCTAGTACATATTATTTGCATTTACAACACCAAATCAGTGTCATTAGGCTTTATCATGAATATGATTTCATATTCTACTTATATAGTAACTCAGGTATTGATAGTTTTTTTAATCTTTGTCAAATTTAGTCAAGTTTGAATTTTCAACAAACTAATACACATTACAAAAGGAGACGATATTCCTGCAAAGATATCAACTTATTTTTTATGATATTCTTATGCACGGTTATTCCATTTAAACACCACCTATTTTGGATAATATATAAACTTTTTTTTTGTCAAAGATTGCATCATTGAGGAAGAATTTATAGTTAGACAATATTT
Source organism: Poa pratensis (assembly GCA_947311845.1). Lineage (NCBI taxonomy): Eukaryota > Viridiplantae > Streptophyta > Magnoliopsida > Poales > Poaceae > Poa > Poa pratensis. The sequence goes on from CAMZMU010000113.1 coordinate 18,327,914, forward strand.
ACCCATCATTGATAAGTAACATCGCTAGATCAATTTCTTATAATGATGGACTATGTGAAAGTGCATTTGCACTCATGTGTGGTTTTGGTAATTAATGACAATCTCTATGGACTAATATTTTCATTGAGATATCCTTATAGATCTTGTCCATGGGAAAAGATTGGAGTTCATGTGTTGAACTCTAGAAGATAAAGTGATGACCAAAGTAATATTCAAGCCATCATATATATCAAGAGAAGAAGATGAATTGCAGTGGATACATGAAGACGGAGCTTAGCAAGGCACTCCCATAATGGAGTATGGGGGAGTATTTGGAGAAGTCTTCATCAAGCATGTGCTAGGAAGCACAATCAAGAAAGGTGTTCCAACTTGAGGGAGCCAAGATCATTATCATCTAGCTCAAGTGGAATGCGCAAGGCAAAGGTATGATCTTGATAGAGTTTCTATTTTACCGGTCTCATGGTGTTAGTGGGAGACCGGGTTATAGGATAGACGGCGTAGTATCAAGAGGGGCTCTCAAGTGAGTAACTTGATCGCATCTTTGTGGAGAGCTCAAACCTTTGTATACTTGTCATATCATCTTTCTTGGTTGTTATTTGGCTTTTATCCATTGAGAATTTAGAGCTTGTGTTCATCTCCATACCAAGCTCTAGTTCATCAAAAACAGATATCTTTTGAATATCTTATTGCGTTTTTTATATTGGAAGTTTGACCGGTTATTCTTTTATCGAGAGGTATTACCTTTCCCCATTTGGTTTTATCCTCCCTTTTTGAACTATGATGTTTCTCTACATAATCTTGTAACGCTCTTCATTGCAATTCCAACGAGCCCAAGATCATCAAAAACGGAGTCCGGATGCAAAAGTTATTGAAGTTTTCGTACCGCGTTGTGTGTAGTCTTTTTCCCGGCGGTAGTACCGCCCCTAGTACCGCCAAAAATGGCCTTCTGGTCGTATGAGCGGTAGTACCGCTGGGTTTTCAGCGGTAGTACCGCCGAGGTGCGAAAATGGCTCATAACGGTCAGTTTTGGAAGTCCTATTTAAGGGGGGTCTTCTTCCCCAATGAAAATAACTTCTTGAGCTCGTTTTCCCCCCTCTCTCTCTCCTCCATTGTTGACATTGGAAAAGCTTGCCTTCCTCTCAATCCCTCCCATGATTCTTGCATATCTTTGAGGGAAAAGTGAAAGGAGATCTAGATCTACATTTCCACCAATCCATCCCTCCTCTAAGTGAGGAGAACCTAGTAGATCTTGATCTTGGAGTTCCATTTGTTGAGTTCTTCTTTGTTCTTCCTCTCTTCTCCCCCCATAAGTATTAGTTGCTTTTGGTGGGATTTGAGAGTGAAGGATTTGAACACTTGGTGCTCTTGCCATTGCTTTGTTGCATCGGTTTGTGCTCTCCACGAGGATTCGTGGAAGTGAAAGTTTGTGAGCTTGTTACTCTTGGGTCTTTGGACCCTAGACGCAATTGTGGTGGTTGAGACCTCTTGTGGTCAATTGTAGCTGTTCGGAAGCCCCCAATTCAGTTGTGGGTATGTGCCTCGTATCGTTGTTGTAAAGGTTCCGGATTCCGCTTTGAAGGATTCCGATAGTGGAAGGTGAACCAATCCTTTGTGGTGCGGTTCATCGGAGAAGAAGGTGAGCCTGTTGTGGCATTGAGACCAACCTGTTGTGGTGGTCTCACACCTCTCGAACGAGACGTACTCCCCTAAAAAGGAGGAACTCGGGAATACATACTCGTCTCCGCATGCCTCGGTTATTTTTATACCCGAGCAATTTACTTATGCACTTTATATTGTGATAGCCTTTGTGCTTGAAGTATTCTATATTGCTATCACTTTGTTGCTTGTCTTGCTTAGCATAAGTTGTTAGTGCACATAGGTGAGCCTAGTATATTTAAGTTGTTGGCTTGTTAATTTAAACACCTAGTGTTATTCCGCAATTATCAAGCCTAAACCGGAAAAGTTTTAAATCGTCTATTCACCCCCCTCTAGGTGACATCCTTGTGCTTTCACTATGTTCATGTTAAGTTTACGTATGTTGCATCAGAGGGTCATGGTAAAGTGTAAGTCATAGCATCCAGTTCACACAGTGATATGTGGGAGGACCATTCATATCTTCTTAACTAGCGATTTGACCTTAATTTTGATTGACTAAGAAATAAAGTGTGTATGATGGAAATACTGAAACAAAAATGGATAACAAAGATTTGGGAGAAAACCAAAAGTCACAACAAGGTGCAAGGTGCTTAGAAGTTATAATTCGTCTCTTCTATCTTCACCTTTTGCATCTCAATATTCATCCATGCCTTCGGAAAAATACCCGTAAGACTAAATATGGATAAGTTGGACTAATCTCAAAGGTTTATAATACCTGCATGATTTGCAAAAGTCAATAGGAGAGGAACTTAGATTGCTGAACATATTGTGTAGGGACACATATGTTGGAAGGCTGGTTGCCCAACCACTACTGCATTGACATAAAGTCGGTTATAAATCGGGAGCATACAAGATCGAAATAGGTGAACCACTGACCGGAACAACTAGACACCACCACTGATATCACCATTGCTGAATCCTAGCGAAACATTGGATGACAATCCACCAGAGCTGTTGATACGCAAAACAAAAACATCGCAAATTCCTTGGTGTCCGCCACCATAACAACACCAAGACAGGGATGGAGTCGTGAGTTTTATTCATACGAGCATCACCACGACTATTTAAATGTTGTCGCATAGGAAGACAACATTAATCTCCAAACATTGATCAATGCTTAGTTCCCCTCTCCTCCTCCTCCTCATCTTCCTCCTGCTCCTCTTCGTCGTCATGGTGCTAGAGAGGTGAGATGAACTACATGGACACCCATGAAATCCCTATGTTGGCTGTTAGGGCTCTCTATCCACCAAATCTGATGCTTAAATTTCAGATTTTTCTCCTTGATTTTCTCATGCTAATCCGTCCAGTGGTTAGGCTAATTGAAATGCAAAGCTTTCATTTTCCATCATGTGTTATTCGTACATGTGCCACGTGATCTACCGGTGGCTCCTAGAATTCCTAGTCATGATAAGCAGTACCAGCTAACCCATGCATATGCATCATTACCTCATCAACTAGATGTTAGGTACTTAACAGTTTATTAAAATACATATTTTTCTGTCTTTGAGCAAAATCAAAGCTGTTTTTTAAGGGATAAACCTGATGACTTGTTCAAAGCACACGAGAAGAAGAAAGATTCAAATGTTCGCTCAGAGGAAAATAAACTACTACTCAGAATGGAAACCAGACGATTATTTAACTACCCCATGCATGTGGGAGGATAAGCTTACTAAATATTCAACTTCCTGTTGTGGCATGATAGCTAAGTGATTAATTAACTAACTAACTAACGCTTTGTCCTTCTGCTAATGGTTTCGTTAACGAAATGAGATAATGAGAGATTCTAATAAATTCAGCTACTACCTTGTTGAACATGGTCATTGCCTATATATTCATGTAAAGGTGATTGTGACATTTGCCGGACTGCCTGCCTGGATAACGAGTAAGGCAGGGCGTGGCGCATGCGCAGCCGTTCTAGCCGTGTTCGAACCCCGGTGCCGAGCGTGGCTTCTGGCTCCTATCGTTCCAGAGAAGAAAAACATGTTAACGGGGAATTATTCTACACACAACACAGAATAATTCTTGCAAAACCTATGTGTTCCTAACATGGTCCAAAATCAGGGAGGCAGGTGGGAATCAACTTTCCAAGGGGGGCAACTAAGACATTTAATGTAACTTGATACCTTAAAGGTGTAATGCGTGTCTTTGGTAACATGGTTCTTTCAGGATTATTGAAAGACTCTAGGTTGAAAAACATGGATCTTTCAGGATCATCTTTGCTAATCAATACTAACATTTTCAAATCGGCACAGTACGTATGTGCCTTTGAGGAGAGATGGGAAGGTAATGGCATGATGTCGTAGAGATATTCAGATACATATAGAAGAGGCGAAACAGTGTCGAGAAATTTTTATTTTGACAGACAAATCAAATACAAAAAGGTAGGATTAATTGTGTCACTTACATGGGCTAAGTAGCACTGAATTCAATAAAACAACTATAGCATGATAAGATCCACCTCAGTTTACCGATGTTAATCAGATTTTATAGAATTAGCATTTGAACACAACTCGTACTTATATTGGTAGCATAGAAGTATAGATGATACTTCATGAGAGGTACCAAATAACTTCAGCTGAAATAAAATCTAGAAACGTGGAGGGATATGCGTGGCCCCTGTTGGTCTTCATATCTAGGTCTCTAGAAGGTATAGATGATACTTCATGAGAGGGACCACATAACATCAATTGAAATAAAATCTTGAAAGATGGATGGATATCTGCAATTCCTCGATTATGGGGGATCAATGGCACCAGTCGGTCTTCACGTCTTTGTCACTATTTGAAATGTTGATGTTTATCGAGAAAGGAATTGTCGAACCTAGATAAAACTTATATTCTGGTAGCCACACAAGCACATGGCCAATTAATCCCTTTGGTCCCCAATCACAGATGGATCATTTGACACAGTTGCAGACGACAACAAGAAAGAAACATCTGGTACAGTGTCCAGTCTGAACCTATTAGGATCAGCTAGAGAGGCGAGGTGAGAGGTCCAATCTGAATTCCAAGGAATCCAATTCTAGCCTTACAAGCTCCAGCAGTTTTCCTTGAGTAAATTATGACAGGAACATAATAACTCAGCCAGGACAATTATTAGACGCAACAGGTCTTTTTCAAGACAGATTTTTTGTGTACCTTCCAAGAAGCAATGGAAAATGCCAAGTTCGATGCCACATTTTCTTCATTGGAATTGACCAAAGACTCGTGTATATTTTCATGGAGAATTCATACGTAAATGAGAATCAGTAGAATCCAAGAATTGGTATTCTTTGGATTTTTCGATTATTGTGGATATAGTTTGAGCCATGATTTTGTTCCCACATTTTTGTCTGTGTAAAACACGTCTGAAAATGTCGATGAGAATGGTATGTTCATACTAGACATCTATATGAACTTCCGATTTTGTTTTAGTTTTTGAAATGATTTTTTAATTTTCCAGGAAAACAGAGCTCCAGGGAGCCCGAGAGTCACTCGATTATTTGCTGTTGGTTCGCACGACAAAGTTTCTATGTTGAAAATTGTACGTACACCAAGAAGGCTAGGCTAAATTAGGACATCCGGGAAAAAGTATGACCTATGGTGCATTTTACTCTCTACTAGTTGTATGTCATCTAACATATTTTGCTCAACAATATGAGTGAATTCCCTTAAAACATATGTTTGTTGTAATCTAGTAGCTAGATAGTGAGTATCCTAGCTATTGTTGTCAAATCTAACTTATAGTTAGGCTCTTAATATTTTCCCTTATATGTAACTCTCCGAGATCAATATATATTAGCCGCACTGTAATGATGATATACAGAGGGATATTCGAGGAATCCTAAATGTACAAAAGAATGATTTTGAACAGAAGTTGGGTTGCCTACGCCTGAAGGCAGGATGAATAAAGGTAAATTTGGGAATTTGCAAGCAAATATTTCAAAAAGATTGATGCAATGGAGTGATCTCTCACAGGGAGGGAAGGAAATAATGATCAAGGCAGTGGTGCAGGCCTTGCCAACATATATCATGAGAGTGTTCAAGTTGCCATTGTCGGTGTGGGATGATCTTACCTAACTGATCCGAGATTTTTGGTGGGGGTGCCGAAAGAGGGAAAAGAAGACACATTGGATCAGCTGGGACACTCTGGTTCGGTCTAAGCCCCATGGTGGTATGGGGTTTTGAGATATGGGTATTTTTAATCAAGCGCTCTGGCTCGTCAAGCTTGGAGGCTTATTCAGAGACCGAACAGCCTTTGTGCGAAGGTTCTCCGCGCAAAATACTACCCACAAGGGAACCTAGTGGATACGGTGTTCTCAGGCAATCTTTTGCCGACTTGGAGTGTTATAGCGCATGGACTGGAGCTGCTAAAACATGGGCTCATATGAGAATTGGCGACGGGCGATCGGTCAGGATGTGGGGTGATAACTAGATCCCAAGAGGGGAGGAGTTGAAGGTGATAGGACCGAAGGGACGTTCGCGACTGAACCGGGTCGCTAGTTTACTAGATGGTCGTGGCAAGTGGGATGAAGCTTTGGTGCGGAGGACCTTTCCTCCGATTGATGTTGATGTTATTTTGAGAATCCAAACCTCGCGCCGGAGACATGCAGACTTTTTAGCATGGCAACTGGAGAAGAACGGGTGCTTTTCTGTTCGTAGTGCATATCGACTCGGCTATGGCTTGCCCACCAGGAGCAGTATCAAGCTGCTAGTAGCTTTGCCCCGTTGCGTGATAAACCCATAAGGAAGAAAAATAAGGTCATTTATTTTTGTGCCCCATTTGGCTTAGCTTTCCTCGGTTGTGCCCTACTCGCTTAGCTTTCCTCGTTTTTTCCCTACTTGGCTCTTTCGAGACTTGCAGATGGCCAAACGGGGCGTTTCCGTCTGGTCAACCATGTTTGACCGTTACTTGGCTGAGTTGACAAGTGGGACCGCTTAAGTGGGATAGGCAGGTGGGGACGACGTGCCAAGTAATTGATTCAGACGCCCAGGTTGGGATGTTTAATCCCACCTCGCTAGTTTGGTGGGTGAACCACTGGTTTATAAGCAGGATTGCGCCGTATCTAACCAAAAGAACGTTTACCTTGGGGCTTTTCTAAAGTCAAATAGCATCCCAGAAAAGCGTACTTAACTTCAGAATGGCCCCCAGATTAAACATTTAATATTTTTAAACTTAATTACAAATATTCCAATGTATATTTTTATCTAAATCATGCTCAACATTTAATTCAATGATTAAATCATGCTCAACATTTAATTATTTTGTTTAGTGATAATTCGTTGATTATTACTCGTTAAGACTGAAATTAAATTTGCACATTTAATTTGGAGGATTATAAGACTTAAATTAAATTTATAAACTGATTATGAAACAGAATGATAGTTACTTTTTTCTCTATAACAGGATTCCTAGTTTCTCGTTGGGCTTCTTCGGGGCATTTTCCATTAAGTCATTTATAAGAGTCGTTGATCTTCCTTTGATGGGCTCTGTATATTCTTCATACCATTCCTAAGATACAGAACTCTAAAAATGATTTAAGCACAATAACTACACCAAGTACTATTTTAACGCAAGGCAAAAACTGGCATGTTAACTAATCGATTAGTTAATGATACGTCCATTTTGCATCACTATTTTATAGCATAATTTACTGTTATTCAATGATATATTTCATATTAAGAGTGTTACTTATGTTATTTTGTCTTATTTTGCATGTTTGATGATCATTGGAAAATTAACTGCCGGAGTCAGATTTCAGCTGGAAAAAGCACCGTCAAGACACTATATTTCTGGAGCACTAAAAATATTTCGTGAACAATACAGATGTTCCTATTTTATCAGAAGATGGACTAAGCCAAAAGGGGAGGCTGAGATGGGCCAGGAGGGGCCCACACCACCCCTGGGCGCGGGCCCACCTTGGCCGCGCCCTGCCAGGTGTGGTGCCCCTGGCCCACCTCAGGCGCTCCCCCTTCGCGTACTTCATCCCCCAGAAACCCTAAGACACGGGGAGTCCAGAGAAAATATTCCGCCGCCTCCACGAGGCGGAAACAACAGAGAGAGAAAAAGCTCTCCGGCAGGGAGAAATCTGCCGGGGAAATTCCCTCCCGGAGGGGGGAGATCATCGCCATCCTCATCGTCATCGCGCTGGACTTCATCGGGATCATCATCATCATCATCTCCACCGCCATCACCACCATCACCGCTGCACCATCTCGTTCCGCTGTAACATCTAGGGCTATACTTTGTTTAGTTCATAGGGGAAACTCTCCCGGTGTTAATTACTCCTTGTGGTTGATGCTATTGAGTTTTATCGGTGAATTAAAGTATATGTTCAGATCGTTATCCATCATTATATCACCTCTGATCATGATCCATATGATGTCTGTGAGTAGTTTATTAGTTCTTGAGGACATGGGAGAAGTCACGCTGTTAGTAGTGGAATTATGTTGAGTAATATTTAATGGTTTGATATTTAAGTTGTGGTGCTATTCTTCTAGTGGTGTCGTGTGAACGTCGACTACATGACACTTCACCTTTATGGGCCTAGAGGAATGCATTGTGTATTTGGTTGCTAATTGTGGGGTTGCCGGAGTGACAGAAACCTAAACCCCCGTTAGTATACCGGTGCACAAGGGAGCGTAGGATCTCAGAGTTTAAGGCTGTGGTTAGATTTATCTTAATTACTTTCTTGTAACTGCGGATGCTTGCAAGGGTATAATCACAAGTATGTATTAGTCCAAGTAAGGGCGGTGCATTAGCATAGGTTCACCCACACAACACTTATCAAAACAATGAAGATTAATCAACTATGTGAAGCGAAAGCACTTGACTAGAATCCCGTGTGTCCTCAAGAACATTTTGTCATCATAAGTAAACCAACCGGCTTGTCCTTTGCTCTAAAAAGGATTGGGCCACTCGCTGCAATTATTATTACTGTCTTTTACTTACTCGCATTTTATTTACCTGCTATATCAAAAACCCTAAAAACTTGTCTGCTAGCATTTACAGTGAAACCTTTACCGAAACTCCTTGTCAGCACCTTCTGCTCCTCGTTGGGTTCGACACTCTTATTTATCGAAAGTACTACGATACACCCCCTATACTTGTGGGTCATCAAGACTATTTTCTGGCGCCGTTGCCGGGGAGTGAAGCGCTATTGGTGAGTGGAATTGGTAAGGGAAACTTTTACTGTAGGTGCTATTTTTATTTCTGCTTGCTACTTTATTTTATCATGGAGAGATCTCCATTTGAATCCCTGTTTGGAAATACTACTACCACTGCTACGGTAGTAGAAGAGGAACCACCTGATCAAGTAATTCCATTTAAAATACCTATGAAAATTGTTGAACGAGTTACGAATAACCGCTATGCAGGAGATGGAACTGTCCCTCCTGGGGATCATTTGCTATTTATTCATGAATTATGCGAGTTGTTCAAGTGTGCAGGTATTTCAATGGAAGAGGTCAAGAAGAAATTGTTTCTATATCGTTGACTGGTAAAGCTGCAAAATGGTATAGGATGCTGAAGAATGGGCGTTCTATTGGCTGGGAGGAGATTGTGCCTCTCTTTTATTCTAAATTTTATCCTCCTAGTGAAATTCATCAAGATCGGAATCATATATATAATTTTTGGCCTCATGATGGAGAAAGTATTGCCCAAGCGTGGGGGAGATTGAAATCATTAATGCTCAAATGCCCCATTCATGAGCTTCCTGGTAATGTTGTTATTGATAACTTCTATGCAAGGCTTTCTCTTCAAGATAAAACTCTATTGGATACCTCTTGTGCTGGATCATTTACGCGTAATAAAGAGGAAGTTAAATGGGACCTTCTTGATCGGATTGAGGAAAATACTGAAGGATGGGAGAACGACAAAGGTAGAGAATCAGGTATAAAGTATGATTACGAATGCATTAAAACTTTTATGAATACTGATAATTTTCGTAATCTCTATGATATGTATGGTCTTGATTCTCAAGTTATTGCAAACTGTTACAAGGCTTTTGCCTCTTATCTTGATGTTCCTAAAGAAAGTTGCAATAAGTATCACTTGCCTTACAAAGATAATACTAATTCTGCCAATATTAAAAACATTGAAGTTCATACAGTTGATCGTATCTTGCCAGAACCTTATATTGAGAAACCACCTTTTCCTGTTAAAATTAGGGAACATTCTATCATAGCTAGTGTGGTTAATAAAAGTGCAAAGAAAGCTTTAGAACCTGCTGAACAAATAGCGGTTGAACCCACAATAGCAATAGTAAAGGATTTGGTAACTGAAAATGTAGAAGGAGGACATATTATCTTTTGTGAAGATGCCTCTAATATTGTTTCACATCCCAGTAGAGCTAGGAAAACAAGTGTTCCTGTGCTTTCAGTCAAAATAGGAGAACATTGCTATTATGGTTTATGTGATATTGGTGCAAGTTCTAGTGCTATTCCTTTTGATCTTTATAAAGAAATTATGCATGAAATTGGTCCTTGCGAACTTGAGGAGATTGATGTGGTTATTCAGCTTGCTAATAGAGAAACTATCTCTCCAATTGGTATTGTGAGAGATGTTGAAGTTTTATGTGGTAAGACTAAATACCCTGCTGATTTTCTAGTACTTGGTTCTGTTGCTAGTAAAGCTTGTCCCATTATTTTTGGTAGGCCTTTCTTGAATACATGTGGTGCTATTATAGATTGTAAGAAAGAGAAAATTTACACTAAATTTAATGGAGAATCTTATGAGTTTAATTTCTCTAAGTTTGGTAAACAACTTTATGAAACTGATTTGCCTAATGAGACTCAAAATCGAACAACTTGCTGCTATTGCTGTTGCTCCTAACAATGCCTTGCAGCAATTCATGGAGGAACACGAAAGTGAAGTATTTATGGAGGAGAGGAATGAGATTGACAATGCCTTTCTTCGTCAACCACCAATACTTAAGCATAATTTGCCTGTGGAAGATTTGGGTACCTCAGCGCCTCCTAAGGAAGATCCTGTCTTCGATTTAAAACCTTTACCTGATAATCTTAAGTATGTTTATCTTGATGAAAGGAAAGTATATCCTGTTATTATTAGTTCTAAACTTTCAGGTAATGAAGAAGCAAGGCTATTAGAAGTACTAAAGAAACATCGAGGAGCTATGGGATACACTTTGGATGATTTAAAGGGGATTTCTCCTACTATATGTCAACATGCCATCAACATTGAACCCGATGCAAAACCTGTTGTTGAGCATCAGCGTCGCTTGATCCCTAAATGAAAGAAGTGGTAAGAAATGAGGTATTAAAACTTCTTGATGCTGGTATAATTTATCCTATTGCTGATAGTAGATGGGTAAGTCCTGTGCATTGTGTCCCTAAGAAAGGAGGAGTTACTGTTGTACCAAATGAAAATGATGAACTTATTCCTCAAAGAGTAGTAGTTGGGTATAGGATGTGCATTGATTTTAGAAAGGTCAATAAAGTAACTAAGAAAGATCATTATCCTTTGCCTTTTATTGATCAAATGTTAGAAAGGTTGTCTAAGAAAACTCATTTTTGTTTCCTTGATGGTTATTCTGGATTCTCACAAATTGCTGTTAAAGCACAAGATCAAGAGAAAACTACTTTTACTTGTCCTTATGGAACTTATGCTTATAGACGTATGCCTTTTGGTTTGTGTAATGCTCCTGCTACGTTCCAAAGATGCATGTCTGCTATTTTTCATGGTTTTTGTGAAGAAATTGTGGAAGTATTCATGGACGATTTTTCCGTCTACGGAACTTCCTTTGATAATTGCTTGCACAATCTTGATAAAGTTTTGCAGAGATGTGAGGAGACTAATCTTGTTCTTAATTGGGAGAAATGTCATTTCATGGTTAATGAAGGAATTGTCCTAGGGCACAAAATTTCTGAAAGAGGTATTGAAGTGGACAGAGCTAAAGTTGAAGCAATCGAGAAAATGCCCTGTCCAAGGGATGTGAAAGGTATCCGTAGTATTCTTGGTCATGCCGGTTTTTATAGGAGGTTTATTAAAGATTTCTCTAAAATTTCAAAACCCCTCACTAATCTTCTTCAAAAAGATGTACCTTTTGTTTTTGATGATGATTGCAAGGAAGCTTTTGAAACTCTAAAAAAGGCTTTAATCACAGCTCCTGTTGTTCAACCTCCTGATTGGACTTTACCTTTTGAAATAATGTGTGATGCTAGTGATTTTGCTGTAGGAGCTGTTCTTGGACAGCGGGTAGACAAGAAGTTAAATGTTATTCATTATGCTAGTAAAACACTTGATGCCGCTCAAAAGAATTATGCTACTACTGAAAAGGAATTTTTAGCAGTTGTTTTTGCTTGTGATAAATTTAGACCTTATATTGTTGATTCAAAAGTTACTATTCACACTGATCATGCTGCTATTAGATACCTTATGGAAAAGAAAGATGCTAAGCCTAGGCTCATAAGATGGGTACTTCTACTGCAAGAATTTGATTTACATATTGTAGATAGGAAAGGTGCTGAAAATCCTGTTGCTGATAATTTGTCTAGATTAGAAAACATTTCAGATGATCCTATACCTGTTAATGATAGTTTTCCAAATGAACAATTGGCTGCGATAAAGGTAAGCTCACGCGAAAGTCCTTGGTATGCTGATTATGCTAATTTATTGTTGCCAAGTATTTGCCTCCGACCTTTACAGCTCAGCAAAGAAGAAAGTTCTTTTATGATTTGAGGCATTATTTTTGGGATGACCCACATTTGTATAAAGAAGGAGTAGATGGCATTATGCGAAGATGTGTTCCTGAGTATGAACAGAAAGAATATTGAGCAAATGCCATGGAAGTGCTTATGGAGGACATCACGCTGGAGATAGAACTGCACAAAAGGTTCTACAATCAGACTTTTTGCAGGAAAATTACTTTCAAAATGGGAAGGACCTTATATCATCGAGGAGGTCTATCGCTCAGGTGCGATTAAAATCAATTCACTAGATGGGGACAGACCACAAGTGGTTAATGGTCAAAGACTCAAGCATTACATTTCTGGAGATTCTTATAATGAAGATGTTGATTTTATCAAAGTGGTAACTCCAGAGGATTTTATAAAAAGTCAAATTCGGACAACTGCAGAAGCTGATTTGGAATAGGTAACAGTTTCGGTAAGAAAAAGTTCACGATTTACTTTCCAACTTAAATATTTGTTGTTTTTACATAATATGGAAAATTATGAGTCAGAAAAGGGTAGGAAACGGTGCCCGAGGGCACCACACCACCCCAGGGCGCGGGGCCCACCCTGGCCGCGCCGTGGGGGCGTGTGGGCTCCTCGGAGCCTGTCTCCGACCCCGTTTCGTCCTGTACCTTCCTTTTGTCGTAAAACTTTTTGCTATATATCACCCGGATCTCCGGAGGTCCGTATATCGTGTTTTCGTCGAGTTTTGTTTTCGAGCTGTTCTAGCAGGAATTTCAAGTCCATACATGGCGTCGCGAGGAGCGTACGGCGAAAAGTATGCGCCAAGGCGCCAATGTGAACTCGAACGCAATGTGGAAGAAGGAACCTTCGTCGGTTGGGCGACGGAAGAGGAGATCGCCGCTAGGAAAGCTGACATGGATCGAAGCATTAAGAAGAAGTGCAAGCTGGCCCGTCTCGCCGACAAGGAGAATCAAGGCCGAGCAACCCCACTTTGTGGGCTCGATTAATCCTCAACGTGCTTTTTCTCATAATGTGCAGGGAGTCACCCCACCAATTCCAGATTTGCGGTTTTTCCCTGCAGCTGCCGAAGCTCTCCGAACCACGAATGAGTTTTGTGATCAATATCATATCCTGAGAGCTGAGGTGGAAATACTTCAAGATGAAAATAACAGGCTCCGCCGGATGCTCGAACGTTTCCTAACCCCGATCGCTGTGGTACCACCTTCACCACCAAGAGATCAAGCCTAAATCGTCAAGGGTAATGGCACTCCCTTGGCATGTTCCAAGCTTGGGGGAGTGCCCAGTATCATCTTTATCTTTTCGTTTTTACAATTTCGTGGTCATATCATGAGTAGAGAAGTTATCTTATTAGATGGTTTGCGATGTGGAGTGTCACCCTTTTAGTTATCCATGTATCCGTTGGGTTGAGTGTGTTTTTGTTCAGAATATCAATGAGAAGTTCCACCTTTACTTTCGGTACACTTTATTTTAGTCTGCAATCCCCTTTATGTGCTGATCTTGCCATTGGTATTGGCGCCACTTTTGGGTACACCAAGTAGATTATATTAGTTGTGGTAAACTTAGTATTGGTCATTAGCAACAATACCATGAAAACTTAAGTAGAAGGAGGGAATTACATGCAAAAATATTATCCCTTTATCTTTCTTTCTTGCTAGCCAATAAGATTAGTATTCTTTGAGTTAAAACATTTGTGCTTACAGGGAAGATAGCATGGTTGCTTCTATTACATGTATATTTGTGTGTATCCCCCAACTTTTATGCTTGCCACATAACCTTGCTAGCCTTAACCACCGTAATGAGAGGGAATGCTTCTCGTGCATCCAAATCCTTGAGCCAAACCCATGCCATTTGTGTCCACCATAACTACCTATATGTGGTATTTCCTTGCCACTCCAAGTAAATTTTTCATGTGCTACCTTTAAATTATTCAAAACCATTAATATCCCTTTTTGTGTCAATGTTTACTAGCTCATGAGGAAGTAGTGTGGTTATTCTTTATTCTACTTGTCAAATGGACTTTTAACCCCTGGACTAGCGGCATATACATCCGCTTATCCTTTAATTTTGCAAAAAGAGTTGGCAACGGGATGCCTAGTCCCAATTAATTACAACTTTAACCATTTAATTCTCTTCACACTTTTGCCTTGATTTATCAGTAAGCAATGACAAATAGTAAAATATCTGCGTGTGTAAACTAAAGAGAAAGAGGGATGATCTGCCTTGCTGGTAGAAAATAACGTCCTTCATGGGAGCCGCTCTTAAAAGTCTGTTTGACAGGGAGAATACTGTTCTCACCCATTACCATTCGTTGACAATTAACAAACACCTCTCAAAGCTTAATTTTTACTCTCTATATGATTTCAAAAACTAAAAAGCTCTAGCATATGACTTAATCTCTGCTTCCCTTTGCGAAGGGCCTTTCTTTTACTTTTCATGTTGAGTCAGTACACCTATTTCCTTCTTCCTTGAGCAAGCATTTGAGTTGTTGTGATTCAACCATATATGTGATTAATATTGTCAATCATGTCTTTTATCCTTCCTTGTCTTAGCACAAAGACTTTTGCCTCTAAAAATATAGCTTTGCAAGTTATCAATGACTGTAAAGAGGGTGTGATAATTGAGTATGGAAGTTCTGCAATATAAGCTCTAATATAAAGACTCCTTTCGAAGGATAAGTATTGATTGCTTATTGTTCTATGACCAAGAATGAAGTGTGCCATTACTAATCTATAATTTCCTTCGTGTATTTTTTTATTGTGGTTGTTTCACTACTCATGTTCAAGTTAGGTTATATGAAGAGTAGTTGCTGTTTAAAATGAGTTGTGTTGTTTAGTAAATACTGATGCTTCTTGTCCGTATTCTTTATTATCGACGCTTCACTCCATAAACTTTTGTTCTAGTTTACTGAGCTCAGCTTTCGCTTGGGGACAAGCGAGGTCTAAGCTTGGGGGGGGGGGGGGGGGGTTGATACGTCCATTTTGCATCACTATTTTATAGCATAATTTACTGTTATTCAATGATATATTTCATATTAAGATGTGTTACTTATTGTTATTTTGTCTTGTTTTGCATGTTTGATGAATATTGGAAATTAACTGCCGGAGTCAGATTTCAGCTGGAAAAAGCACCGTCAAGACACTATATTTCTGGAGCTCTGAAAATCTCGTGAACAATACAGATGTTCCTATTTTATCAGAAAATGGAGGCAGCCAAAAGGGGAGGCTGAGATGGGCCAGGAGGGGCCCACACCACCCCTGGGCGCGGGCCCCACCTTGACCGCGCTCTGGCCAGGTGTGGTGCCCCTGGCCCACCTCAAGCGCTCCCCCTTCGCGTACTTCATCCTCCAGAAACCCTAAGACACGGGGAGAGCCAGAGAAAATATTCCGCCGCCTCCACGAGGCGGAAACAACAGAGAGAGAAAAAGCTCTCCGGCAGGGAGAAATCTGCCGGGGAAATTCCCTCCCGGAGGGGGGAGATCATCGCCATCCTCATCGTCATCGCGCTGGACTTCATCGGGATCATCATCATCATCATCTCCACCGCCATCACCACCATCACCGCTGCACCATCTTGTTCCGCTGTAACATCTAGGGCTATACTTTGTTTAGTTCATAGGGGAAACTCTCCCGGTGTTAATTACTCCTTGTGGTTGATGCTATTGAGTTTTATCGGTGAATTAAAGTATATGTTCAGATCGTTATCCATCATTATATCACCTCTGATCATGATCCATATGATGTCTTGTGAGTAGTTTGATTAGTTCTTGAGGACATGGGAGAAGTCACGCTGTTAGTAGTGGAATTATGTTGAGTAATATTTAATGGTTTGATATTTAAGTTGTGGTGCTATTCTTCTAGTGGTGTCGTGTGAACGTCGACTACATGACACTTCACCTTTATGGGCCTAGAGGTATGCATTATGTATTTGGTTGCTAATTGTGGGGTTGCCGGAGTGACAGAAACCTAAACCCCGTTAGTATACCGGTGCACAAGGGAGCGTAGGATCTCAAAGTTTAAGGCTGTGGTTTGATTTATCTTAATTACTTTCTTGTAACTGCGGATGCTTGCAAGGGGTATAATCACAAGTATGTATTAGTCCAAGTAAGGGCGGTGCATTAGCATAGGTTCACCCACACAACACTTATCAAAACAATGAAGATTAATCAACTATGTGAAGCGAAAGCACTTGACTAGAATCCCGTGTGTCCTCAAGAACATTTTGTCATCATAAGTAAACCAACCGGCTTGTCCTTTGCTTTAAAAAGGATTGGGCCACTCGCTGCAATTATTATTACTGTCTTTTACTTACTCGCATTTTATTTACCTGCTATATCAAAAACCACTAAAAACTTGTCTGCTAGCATTTACAGTGAAACCTTTACCGAAACTCCTTGTCAGCACCTTCTGCTCCTCGTTGGGTTCGACACTCTTATTTATCGAAAGTACTACGATACACCCCCTATACTTGTGGGTCATCAGTTAACATGGTGTTTAACCGTATTATGCAAAACTGAGACAAATAACTGGCAAACTGCTTTTAAAGAGAAGAACTGTACCTTTCTTTCATTTCATTTTTATTTTCCGCAGGATCGGGAGGAGCTTTGCATGTTCTTCTTGTGGAGCAAGTGCCTTCGCAAACTGCTCAATTTTTCCCTCTAGGGCCGGGAACTCATGAATAAAAAGTTGGATACCTCCCAACCCTCTACCATATCTAGAGAAAGAGAATAGTTCTTTTATTTTTATACAGAGTGCTAAGTTAAGTGCGGAGACGGGAATCGAACCCGTGACCTCAAGGTTATGAGTCTCGTGAGCTACCAAACTGCTCTACTCTGCTCTGGAGTATCAAAAACTGGTGGACAAAAAGGTTGAATACGGGCTTTTACCATGTCTAGACAAAAAGAATACTCCTTTTATAGAGAATGGAGCGGTAGAGGGAATCGAACACGCATCGTTAGCTTGGAAGGCTAGGGTTATAGTCGACGTTGGTTGATTATTTTAATGTCTCCATTTCAAAACCGAACATGAAATTTTGATTTCATTCGGCTCCTTTATGGATTTCCCACCACTTAACATCTATGTCAGCTTTTCTATTTGAATGGAACCAAAGCTCTATGCTTCTAGATGATCCTTATAGAATAGGATATTGAAATTCGATCTAAATCTATCTAATCTACTTACTTCGTTCCCTAATTTCATTCAAGAGATCCTGAGGAAAAGAATTGGGTTTCCACCGAGCTGAAACAATATGCTGATGGTTCTAGTAAACCAAGGAAAGATAATTCCGAATCCGCGTTGTCTACGAATAAGGAACTATAAGTAATGTTCCACTTTATGTATTCATCTGGCCGTAGAGTACATTGAATGTACCGAAATGGCTGTAACAGAGTTTCTGTTATTCGTATTAACAGCTACTCTAAGGGGAATAATACGGTTAACCACCATGTTAACTAATCGATTACGAAAAATTGGATCGGATTTTGCAGTTCTTTTTTCTGCAGTACCTCGACGTGACATGAGCGTGAAAGAGGTTCAAGAATCCGTTTTCTTTTTATAAGGGCTAAAATCACTTATTATTTTTTGGCTTTTTGACCCCATATTGTAGGATGGATCTCAAAAGATAGGAAAGATCTCCCTCCAAGCCGTACATACGACTTTCATCGAATACGGCTTTCCACAGAATTCTATAGGGTCTCTTTGTATGTCTTGTCCGGAAAGAGGAGGACTTAATGATTATTCGTTCGCCGGAACCAGAAGTAAACATTGTTGTGGATAGGGATCCTGTAAAAACATCTTTTGAGAAACTGAATTGAAACTTACTACTAATCAGCGAATTAGGAAACTAAAATTTATAAACTAGTTTGAAGAAGCAGTACAAAAGATTTTCAGTACAAAAGACTGGGTGCTGATTAGACTAAGTACAAATTAGTGCAAATACTACTACTGCTACTGCTTCTACTGCTTCTTCTTTGCCGGCGGTGGGCTCCTACTTCTTCTTCTGCCTCTTCGCCGGCGGTGTTGCGCCCCCGTCGTTGTCCTTGTCGTCGGCCTCCTCGCCGGAGTCGTTGTCCTCCTCCTCCTCATCGGAGTCGTCGACCAGCGGCTCCTCCACCTACTCGTCGTCGTCCTCCACCTCCTCCTCCTCGCCGGATTCATCGTCGTCGCTGTAGCGCCCCGACCCGACTGCTATACAGTGATACTGTGTCCCCGGTTATCCGATACCACCGGACACACTATCAAAGCATAATAGAGAGATCAAGACTTGTGGAACAACTGGCACATCACAGACTCTACGACACAAATCATTATAGTTCAACTCTTATAATAGAGAAAGATAGCAAATGACAACCAGAGGTCACAGACCCAACATTACAACAAGCGGAAGCAAATTAGGTTGTTCTAAACAACAAGAACCAAACTATGGCCTACGAGGCCCTACAAATAAACATCCAGCGCCAGCTGTTCCGGGATGTCCCAAGCTGCCACCTGGGAACCCCAGACTACTCGTCGACGTCCACAAAGAACCCACCTTCGAGGTCGGTGAAGTCCTCCTCTGAAACAAAACAAACGACGTTGAGTTCGACGAACTCGCAAGATTATATATAGAGCTTTAGCTCGATGAGGCTTTCAAAGTTTATGGCTGTTTTGCATAAAGCTGATATTATTTATGAAAACATAACACAATGGCATCGACTAATCAGAGTATTTTTAAAAGGGGTAAGAAGTGACTCTTCTTTGATCACCTTTCTCATCATCAACCACGTACCGGTTCATCAAAGGCACCTCCCCGAATCACCCTCGAGGAAGCTCACCTTGCATTTGTGAGTGGTACCTCTAGTACCCAGTTTTTTAATCATTCCGATAAAGTTATTCTATGATCCTACCTTCACTTCCCAAGTTCGTCCATAACCGCGAACACGGCTTTTCGAAAAGATTTACCCTGCAGGGGTGTACAATGTTTGCCACGCGTAACGTCCGGCCCATTACCTGTACAATTAGCTCTCTTCCTTGGAAAGCCGGCTGGGTGGGAGCGGTGTCGACTTCTCCCTCGTTAAGGACTAACCCAGGATCATCAGTGAGGACGGAGCAGTGGATCACACACCCTGCCCCGTGGCCACTCATTTTCCTAACACAACCATCCTCATCTCAGTTCATCCCACCATCATCACGCACGCGCAAATGGAAGCCCGAACTAGAGGACCCTGGCTAGTCCCGCCCCGAGTTATTTAGTCTATGAGGGTTCCTGCAATTGCATAGGCCTCACGCATGGTTGCACGCTCAGTCTTGGTTCAAGAGGTAAAGAACTCGCACCTAGGCGACGGGAACGAGACAAAGCACCACAACCACAGTGGCCTCTCATCCCCACCTTTAAGCATTTTATTATCCGTCACCACAATTTCTCCACCATTATTCTCATCTCATCACCTGTTTCCAACATGAACCATCCATCGTATAGCTATGCAATTAACTAAGCATGGCTAAGCATCAACATAGCATAGTAAGTATCTCAGGCCAACAATACAAACCTATGGATAATAGGAGGGAAAACAGGTATTGGGATAGGAAACTTAATGCAACTATAGGATACTCTAATCCAATAAAATTGACATTTGGAACCGCATGCAATATTATAGTGGAGAAAATACTTGCGGAAAATAGGATGAGATATGCTCAGAGGGGGGATTACGCTTGCCTGAATCAATGTGCTGGTAGTACGGATCGTCACGATACTGTGGGGGCACTTCCACTCCTTGATCTACCGATGCACAAACAATACCGGAGAGGAACAATCAAAACCACGGATAACACCGGTGCAATGCGCAAACACATGATGACATGACATTTTAAATCCCCGGGAAGAGGATGATTCCACTATTCAAATTAAACGGAGTTCGGGTGCTTAGAGGGGCGCATCCCGGATATACCGTGGAGTAAGTCATGAACGAACTTTACTTGTTGATTAAGGAAGATGGAACCCTATGTTGCACTTGGATATGAGATGTCATGATCAATGATGCAATGCAGGGTATCGGTGATTTAATAAACATGATCACCATTTAAAAGGGTTGTTCAGAATTTCCGGACATTTGGGTTATATTACAACTTTTTATGGTAGACCGACAGAATTACAAGTTAAAACATTTTAATTCCTCTTTTAATTATGCCTGGTTATTATTTAAATCCAACACATTATTAACACTTAACCAAAATAGAAGAAATAAAAAGAAATAGTACTATTTTTTTGGTGCTGGGCAAAATCGAAGATCCGAATCGTTTACACTCGGAATATCCGAGCGCAGCGCTACCCCAAAATTCTGGCTAAGGACCAGAAGCTCCTCGTACCGATACCATTCGGAAAATCCGAATCAATCGGTCTCGGATTATCCGATCCTTGGAGGGAGCTGAAAATCTGCTAAGGACTAAAGATTCCTCGCACTGATACACCTCGGATTATCCGAAGTTTCTTCGTTCGGAAATCCGAACCAACATAAGAGCACAGAGGCGGCGGCAGCTCGCGTGCGACGGCGACCTACGGCTAGGGAGAGAGGAAGAAGAGGTTCAGATCGACGGCGTGCTCACCTGGACTCGCGGCTGGGCTCAGAAGGGGCGGCGGTGGACGGGCTCGGCCGGAATCGCCGCGGCGGAGCTCGGACTGCAGCGGCGGAATGGAGGAGAACGTGGCGGCGCGGTCGATTCTCAGCTTCCCTCTGCGATTCCTTCGGCGTGGAGGGAGAGCACGGCACGGCGGAGCTCACGGCGGTCTCGGCTTGGCCTCAGGGAGCTCCTCAGCAACGGCAATAGGCGGCGGCATGGCGGCTCGGGTGCGGCTCGTGGGGAGAGGAAGGGGACACGAGGGAGCAGGTGAGAAAAGAGGGAGGGGGAGCAAGTGGGGCTCGGTCTCCTCTGCAAGTGGAGGCAGAGAGGAAGGGGGGGGGGGGGGCGGGCTCGGTGATGCGCGTCGTGCGGCACGGCCATGTCGCCACTGCGGCATGGCTACAGGAAGAAGACGCAAAATTGCGAACCCCCCCCCTGGAAGTTCTCTTCCGTCACGGATAGGTCCTCTCTTCAATTAATTTATAAAACCTTTTAACCCAGCAGCTTCAGTGATTTAATTGGAGCACTTAAACACTTCAAAAATTATGAAAATAATCTGTGTGGCCTTTTCATCTCATGTGGAACTCCACAAAAATTGGCGTCTCCAAATAAATGTTTTGAACAACTTTTGTTTAGAAAGGTTGGATAAGGCATTTTGCTAAATTTCAAAATGTTGCTCCTTTAACAATTTGGAGCAAGTGCAAAATATCATTTTGTAGCTCTTGGAATTTCCTTGACAAACATAAGTTGTCAAGTCTTGTATTTTGCAAGGTTGAGTGCCTTCATTAATTTGAAATTGGTTGAAACAAGTTTGGCAATTGGTTTTTAAATGTTGCCAAATCCACCACAATTCCCTAGCAACAACAACAATTCCCTAGCAACAATTCCCTAGCAACAACAACATGATGCATGGATGCCATGATGCAAGGAACACAATAGCGAAAATTTTACTCTGGTTTTTAGGTTCTCGAACTTTGGGCTGTTACAGTCGCCATGGCCGTCGTCGTCATCGTTGCTGTCCTGGCCCTCTTTCCAATGGTCGTGGCCCTCCTCTCACCAGCCAGGCTCGTTCGCGTCCTCGACGCTAGTGGTCGTCGCTAGGGATGTTCTCGTTGCGCCACCACTCGTCATCCGACATGGCGCTTGATCGGTGAAGATTGGTGAGAAGGGGTGCAAGGAAGGGAATGGGGTTTTGGGAGAGAAGAACTGCTCAGAAGGGAATGGGGTTTTTTGGGAGAGAAGAACTGCATTGGAACTGTTGAACCGCAATGGCATACGCATTGGAGTTTTTATCGGCGAGAGGATATAGAGAATTTAGTGCGCGGTGTGTAGATCGATAACCGCCTGTGTAATGATCAAACTGATAGATCGCTTCGTATTTTGCCAAAACCAGCGTGACAAGACTATCATTACGACATATATTCGCAATCGATGACTGCAATGTCGTTCAGTTGAAATGGAAGGATAGTAAATGAGGACGAGGATGCTCGTGTACTCCTGCCATTGCTCGCAGCAGAGGAAACCCACGTCATGTGCCCTCGATTTGGCGCAGGGAGAACGGCGAGTTTTGGGATTAGAGAGTTAGGGGTTTTCCAAAAAAAGTGACGTTTCTAAGTCTAGAGGCGGGCATGTAATTGTAAATTTCCTGTCAAATCCACGCGAGGCACAAGATGTGATCGAATGATTGTAACCGAAGGATGCAGGGATACACAGGGCTTACCAGATTCACAGGATACATCGCCTTTATTATTTGAGCTTCTAGCTCTTGTTTTTCATGTATCTCTTGTTAAGAGCTATTAGTTTCTTGTAGTTAGGAAGTGCTCTCTTGTGTTTCATGCGTACTTGCTTAGAGAGTTTTGTTCAAATAAGTTGATTGGTGTTGGTTGAAAGGGAACTATCATGTAGGATAAAAGAAATTTACATAATCTTGTAGGTCATTGTCTTGTATAATTCGATGCTTGTCAATTGTTTTGAGAGATGAATTAGATTAAATGTTTAAACTTGTGGATCATTTACTTAAGAATGGAGTAGTGGAGAAATACGTAAAGCTTAAATTATGACACTTGTTTTGATTGGTATTCCTCCAAAGTTTAGATATTATTTTTGTAAAAGCATGTTTGGTTGACAAGGAAGACAGTATGAGGTCTAATGGTTTCTTAATGTATATCTTGTGGTCATTCATGTATTGGGTTGATGATATGTGTTTGCTTGATACCTTTCTAAGCCAAAAACTTGTACTGAGAGGGAATGCTTCTCGTGCATCAATCCTTGAGCCAAATATCCATGCCATTTGTGTCCACCATACTACCTACATGTGGTATTTCCTTGCCACTCTAAGTAAATTTTTTTGTGTGCTACCTTTAAATTTTCAAAAAGTTATTACTCCGGTTTTGTGCCACTGTTTTTAGCTCATGAGGACGTATAGCTGGGTTTATCATCTTCCATACCAAATAATGTTTATAGACTTGCATGCTTCATCTGCTCGTCAAAAATTTGCACATTGCTGGTTAGTCCAATATCAGAAATACAAAAAAATAGATACTCCCTCTATGGATATGTGATTGATGGAAGGCACCCGAGGATTCGTTAGCCATGGCTTTTGTAAGCAAAGGTGGGGAGGAGTGTCAAAAATATATATATATAAAGTGATATCTTGGAACCGCTCTTAAAACTTAGTGGGTATGGAAGATGTTAAGACCGCTATTGCAGTTGTTTGACAAGGACAAACACCACTCTAAAGAAATATTTTTATGTTCTATATGCTTTCAAAAACCGAAAAGCTCTAGCACACGATTAATCTCTGCTTCCCTCTGCGAATGGCTTTCTTTTACTTTTATGCTGAGTCAATTTCCTTCCCAATCTTTATCTCTCAAGCAAACACATAGTATCAATTTTTGGTGCAAGTCTACTACATTTTATTTTTACGTTTAACGGTGAAAAATTTTGATAACCCACAAGTATAGGGGGTGTATCGTAGTACTTTCGATAAATAAGAGTGTCGAACCCAACGAGGAGCAGAAGGTGTTGACAAGCGGTTTTGATGAAGGATTCACTGTAAATGCTCTCAGACAAGTTTTTAGGAGTTTTTGATATGACAGATAAATAAAGTACAAGTAAATAAAATGCAGTAATAATAGTTGCAGCGAGTGGCCCAATCCTTTCTACAGCAAAGGACAAGCCGGTTGTTGTACTTATAATGACCAAACGTTCTTGAGGACACACGGGATATTGTCAAGTGCTTTCGCTTCATATAGTTGATTAATCTTCATTGTTTTGATAAGTGTTGTGTGGGTGAACCTATGCTAATGCACCGCCCTTCCTAGGACTAATACATACTTGTGATTATACCCCTTGCAAGCATCCGCAAATACAAGAAAGTAATTAAGTTAAACTAACCACAGCCTTAAACTTTGAGATCCTGCTATCCCTCATGCATCGATATACCAACGGGTGTTCAGGTTTCTGTCACTCCGGCAACCCCACAATTGGCAAACGAATACACAATGCATTCCCCTAGGCCCATAAAGGTGAAGTATCATGTAGTCGACGTTCACATGACACCACTAGAAGAATAACACCACAACTTAAGCATCAAACCATTAAATATTACTCAACATAGTTCACTACTAACATCAAGACTTCTCCCATGTCCTCAAGAACTAAACGAACTACTCACAAGACATCATACGGAACATGATCAGAGGTGATATGATGATGAATAACAATCTGAACATAAACCTTAGTCCAATGGTTTCACCCAATAGCATCAATAACAAGAGTAATCAACACCGGGAGAGTTTCCCCTATGAAATAGACAAGATTCAGCCCTAGATGTTATAGCGGAGACGGGTGCAGCGGCGGTGATGATGGTGTTGGCGGTGGAGATGATGATGATGATGATCCCGATGAAGTCCAGCTCGATGACGGTGATGATGGCGACGATTTCCCCCTCCGGGAGGGAATTTCCCCCGGCAGATTTCTTCCTGCAGGGGAGCTTTTCGCTCTCTGGTGTTTTCCGCCTCGTGGAGGCGGCGGAATATTTCGATGGCCTCCGTGTGTTAGGGTTCGAGGGGGTCAAGTACGCGAAGGGGGAACGGCTGAGGTGGGCCAGGGCCCCCAAACCACCTCGGCGCGGCAGGGGGCCCCACCGCGCCAAGGGTGAGGAGGGCCCACCATGGCCCATCTCAGCTCCCCCTTTTGGCCTCCTCCATCTTCTGGTAAAATAGGAACTTCCATATGTCTCCTTCGATTTATTGATCTTCAGAAATAGTGCATCTCGACGGTGCTTTTTCCAGCAGAATCCTGACTCCGGTGTCCAATTCTCCATTATTCATCAAACATGCAAAATAGGTAAAATAACATAAGTAACACTTCTAAATATGAAATATATCGATGAATAGCAGTAAATTATGATATAAAATAGTGATGCAAAATGGACGTATCAACCCCCCCAAGCTTAGACCTCGCTTGTCCCCAAGCGAAAACTGAGCTCAGTAAACATGACCACAAGTTTATGGAGCAAAGTGTCGATAAATAAAATACGGACAAGAAGCATCACATTCATTGATACACAAGTCATTCTAGACAGCAACTTCCCTTCATATAATCTAACTTGAAATAAGTAAAGGGAACCACGATGAAGTGCATAAAGAGAACCATGATTGGTGAAGGCAAACTTAAACTCTTGGTCAGAGAACAATTAACAGATCATACTTATCTTTCGAGAAGAGTCTTTATATCAGAGCTTATATAGCAGAACTTACATGCCTTAATCATAACAGTCTCCTTACAGTCATTGATAACTTTCAAAGTTATATTCATTCGGATAAAAGCTATTGTGCGAAACAAGGAAATGAGAGATATGATTAGAAGTATCAACACATATAACTAATTGGATCTCAACAACTCAAATGCTTGCTTGAGATAGAGAGGAATGGGTTTACTGACTCAACAATAATGTAAAAGATAGGCCCTTCGCAGAGGGAAGCAGGGATTAAATCATGTGCTAGAGCTTTTAAGTTTTGCAAAGCATATAGAGAGTATGAAAATAGTTGTTTGAGCTATGTATGTCGTTGTCAACGAATCGTAGTAAAGTGAACACTAACCCCTTGTCAACCAGACTTTCAAGAGCGGCTCCCATGAAGGACGTTATCTCTACCAGCAAGGTAGATCATCCCTCTTCTCTTTTGTTTACACATGTATTTTAGTTTCTTTATAGTTGACACTCCTCCCAACCTTTTGCTTACACAAGCCATGGCTAACCGAATCCTCGGGTGCCTTCCAACATTCACATACCATGGAGGAGTGTCTATTTGCAAATTAAGTTGCTTACTGATAAATCAGGGCAAAACATGTGAAGAGAATTATTAATGAAAGTTGTAGTTAATTGGGACTGGGCACCCCATTTGCCAGCTCTTTTTGCAAATTGTTGGATAAGCGGTGTATATGCCACTAGTCCATTGGTGAAAGTCTGTTTGACAAAAGTGCTAGAGAAACTCTACAGAACCCTCATGAGCTAATAAACAGTGACACAAAACTAGGAGTAATAAGTTTTGAATAATTTAAAGGTAGCACATGAAGTATTTACTTGGAATGGCGCAAAATACCATATAGTAGGAAGTTATGGTGGACTCGAATGGCAATGGTTTGGCTCAAGGTTTGGATGTATGAGAAGCATTCCCTCTCGATACAGGTCTTTGGCTAGCAAGGTTATGTAGCAAGCATAAGAGTTGAGGGATACAAACAATTATACAAGTGATAAGAATAATCATGCAATCTTCCTTAGAAGCACAAATAGTTTAACTTAAGAATACTAAGCTTATGAGCTACAAAGAAAGAAAGATCATGGAATAATATATTTGCATGCACTCCCTCTCTCTACTTAAGTCTCAAAGTATTGTCTACTACTGACCAATGCTAAGTTTGCCAAAACCAAAAAGATTAACTTGGTGCTCTAAAAAGTGATCCCTATACTAACAACAAGGTTATCAATATGAAAGAGAATTGCAAGCTAAAATAAAGTATGCAGAAAGTAAATGATAAAACTTCTCATTAATATTTCATAACGGCAACTCACACCAAGGGATACATAGATAACCAACTAAAAGAGAGATACTTCCACATTGCAAACCATCATATAAGATAACTTCCCTACTCACGATATGACTTTATGGAAAAGTAAAAGGTAAAGATAATGATGTGATACCGCGGCACTCCCCCAAGCTTGGAACAAACCAAGGGGATGCCAATACTTATGATGAATTACTCCTTCGGTGGTGGTGGTGAATTGTCCTCATCATCAGACTTCCAGGGAAGGGGTTTCCCATCAACAAAGGACGACTTGGATTCGATTATCCTGAAACTAGCGCAGCGCTTATGTTTTTAAACCGAGTTTCATACTCACAGTTTTGATTCTGGACATCATAGAGTTGCGCCTGCAGTTTGTTGGTGGTGTTGATGAGGTGAAATATGTCTTCCCAGAGTTGTGCAGTCTCCTTCTTATGTTCAGCGACCAGCGCGGACACCATTGAGTGGAAGACTCCCACTTCACGTTCCGCCAGCTTTTTGTATGTGAAGACCTCTTGCTCCAGCTTCTCCATCCTGGCTTCCAGGCTCCCTTCTCCTTTGGGTCCTCGCACGTCTTCCGTCTGCAGCTTTCCATCAACCATCTGCGACTCCTTGGGATGCATCTTCAGCTCATCCATGTATGGGGTGACGACGTTCACAAAGAAACTGTCCTTTGGAGGCTTCGATGAAGACATGGCAGCTCTAGATCTGAAAACAATATCTGGACAGAAACAGCTCGAAACGAAACACGATGAAAAGGCGAGATACGAACCTCGGGGGTTCGGGTGAGTTATATAGCAAAAAGTTTTACAACATAAGGAAGGTACAGGAGGAAACCTGATCGGAGACGAGCTCCGGGGTGCTCAAACCACCAGGCGGCGCGGCTGGGGGCCCACCGCGCCGACCTATGGTTTGGGCACCACGGGTGCCGTCTCCCATCCGGTTCGGTCTCTTATTTTTCCATATTTAATAAAAACGACGAAAATATCTTCTAGAAAGTTATTCGCGAAACTTTTCTTACCGAAACTGTTACCTATTCGAATCGAATTCTGCAGTCCCAGAAAAATGTTCTTCAATGAAAGTTTCCGGAGTCACCACTTTAATTGTATCAACCTCTTCATTAATAGAATCTCCAGAAATATAATGCTTGAGTCTTTGACCATTTACCACTTGTGTAGAGTTATCTTTCAATGAAGCAATTTTTATTGCACCTGAACGATACACCTCCACAATAACAAATGGTCCTTCCCATTTTGAGAGTAACTTTCCTGCAAAAAATCTGAGACGAGACCTATACAATAGAACTTTCTCACCAACATTAAATTCTCTTTTAAGAATTCTCCTATCATGCCATCTCTTAACTTTTTCTTTAAAGAGTCTAGCATTTTCATAAGCCTCACTTCTCCATTCATCTAAAGAACTTAATGCAACAACCTTTTCTCACCGGCAAGTTTAAAATCTCTATTAAGTTCTCTCACTGCCCAATAAGCTTTGTGTTCTAATTCTAAAGGCAAGTGACAAGCTTTACCATAAACCATTTTATAAGGAGACATGCCCATGGGGTTCTTATAAGCAGTTCTATAAGCCCATAAAGCATCATTTAACTTACTAGCCCAATTTTTTCTAGATTTATTAACAGTCTTTTGCAAGATAGATTTAATCTCCCTATTTGACAATTCTACTTGTCCACTAGTTTGAGGATGATAGGCTGAAGCAATTCTATGATTAACACCATATTTAGCAAGAGTCTTTCTAAAACCACCATGGATAAAATGAGAACCTCCATCAGTCATAAGATATCTAGGTACACCAAACCTAGGAAAAATGACATCTTGAAGCATTTTTAAAGAGGTCTCACCATCAGCACTTTTAGTAGGTATAGCTTCTACCCATTTAGTGACATAATCAACAGCAACAAGTATATGAGTATTACCTTGTGAAGAAGGAAAAGGACCCATGAAGTCGAATCCCCAACAATCAAATGGTTCAATAACAAGAGAATAACTCATAGGCATTTCATTGCGTCTAGAGATATTACCAACCCTTTGACATTCATCACAAGATAAAATAAACTTTCTTGCATCCTTAAAGAGGGTAGGCCAATAAAAACCTGATTGTAGAACTTTCTGCGCAGTTCTATCTCCAGCGTGATGCCCTCCATAAGCACTTCCATGGCATTTCCTCAGTATTTCCTGTTGTTCATATTCAGGAACACATCTTCGCATAATACCATCGACTCCTTCTTTATATAAGTGTGGGTCATCCCAAAAGTAATGCCGCAAGTCATAAAAGAATTTCCTTCTTTGCTGAGCTGAAAAGGTTGGAGGCAAGTACTTGGAAACAATAAAGTTAGCATAATCAGCATACCAAGGACTATCTCGCGAACTTACACTTATTGCAGCCAATTGTTCATTTGGAAAGCTATCATTAACAGGAATAGGATCATAAGGAATGCTTTCCAATCTAGACAAATTATCAGCAACAGGATTTTCAGCACCTTTTCTATCTATGATATGCAAATCAAATTCTTGCAAAAGAAGTACCCATCTAATAAGCCTTGGCTTAGCATCTTTCTTTTCCATAAGGTATCTAATT
Organism: Poa pratensis; assembly: GCA_947311845.1. Lineage (NCBI taxonomy): Eukaryota > Viridiplantae > Streptophyta > Magnoliopsida > Poales > Poaceae > Poa > Poa pratensis. The sequence goes on from CAMZMU010000113.1 coordinate 18,357,477, forward strand.
GCAGCATGATCAGTATGAATAGTGACTTTCGAATCAACTATGTAGGGTCGAAATTTGTCACAAGCAAAAACTACAGCTAGAAATTCTTTTTCAGTAGTGGCATAATTCTTTTGAGCAGAATCAAGAGTTTTACTAGCATAATGAATAACATTTAACTTTTTATCTACTCGCTGCCCAAGAACAGCGCCTACAGCATAATCACTAGCATCACACATAATTTCAAAAGGTAAATTCCAATCAGGTGGTTCAACTACAGGAGCGGTGATTAAAGCCTTTTTCAAAGTTTCAAAAGCTTCCTTACAATCATCATCAAAAACAAAGGGTACATCTTTTTGAAGAAGATTAGTAAGAGGCTTGGAAATTTTAGAGAAATCTTTAATAAACCTCCTATAAAAACCAGCATGACCAAGAATACTACGAATACCTTTAACATCTTTGGGACAAGGCATCTTTTCAATTGCCTCCACTTTAGCTCGATCAACTTCAATACCTCTTTCAGAAATTTTATGTCCAAGAACAATTCCTTCATTAACCATAAAGTGGCATTTCTCCCAATTAAGAACAAGGCTAGTTTCTTCACATCTCTGCAAAACTTTGTCAAGGTTGTGCAAACAATTATCAAAGGAAGTTCCATAGACGGAGAAATCGTCCATGAAGACTTCCACAATTTCCTCACAAAAGCCATGAAAAATAGCAGACATGCATCTTTGAAAAGTAGCAGGAGCATTACATAAACCAAAAGGCATACGTCTATAAGCATAAGTTCCATAAGGACAAGTAAAAGTAGTTTTCTCTTGATCTTGCGCTCTCACAGCAATTTGAGAAAACCCAGAATACCCATCAAGGAAACAAAAGTGAGTTTTCTTGGACAACCTCTCAAGCATTTGATCAATAAAAGGCAAAGGATAATGATCTTTCTTAGTTACTTTGTTAACCTTTCTAAAATCAATGCACATCCTATAACCAACTACTACTCTTTGAGGAATTAGTTCATCATTTTCATTAGGAACAACGGTAATTCCTCCTTTCTTAGGAACACAATGCACAGGACTTACCCATCTACTATCAGCAATAGGATAAATAATACCAGCTTCAAGAAGTTTTAATACCTCATTTCTTACCACTTCTTTCATCTTGGGTATTAAACGACGCTGATGCTCAACAACAGGCTTTGCATCAGGTTCCATGTTGATGGCGTGCTGACATATAGTAGGAGAAATTCCCTTCAGGTCATCAAGAGTATATCCCATAGCTCCGCGGTGTTTCCTCAACACTCCCAATAACCTTTCCTCCTCTGTACCTGAAAGTTTAGAGCTGATAATAACAGGATATATTTTCTTATCATCAATATAAGCATATTTAAGATTATCAGGCAGAGGTTTCAAATCAAAAACAGGATCCTCCTTGGGTGGCATTGTGGTACCCAAATCTTCCACAGGTAAATTGTGTTTGAGCATAGGTTGACGAAGGAATACTTCATCAAGCTCATTCCTTTCTTCCCTGAAGTTCTCACTTTCATGATTCTCCATATGTTGCTGCAAAGCATTGTTAGGAGCAAGAACAATAGATGCAAGTTGAGCAATTTCAAAATCCTCACTAGGCAATTCAGTTTCATAAGGTGCTTTAGCAAATTTAGAGAAATTGAATTCATAAGATTCACCAGCAAATTTAGTAAAGATTTTCTCTTTCTTACAATCTATAACAGCACCACAAGTATTCAGAAAAGGTCTACCAAAAATAATAGGACAACTATCATTGGCAGCCGACCCAAGTACAAGAAAATCAGCAGGGTATTTAGTCTTACCACAAAGGACTTCGACATCTCTAATGATACCAATTGGAGAGATAGTTTCCCTATTAGCAAGCTGAATAACCACATCAATCTCTTCAAGTTTACAAGGAGCAATTTCGTGCATAATTTCCCTGTAAAGCTCATAAGGAATAGCACTAGAACTTGCACCAATATCACATAAACCATAATAGCAATGATCACCTATCCAACAGAAAGCACAGGAACACTAGACTTCCTAGAACTTTTAGGATGTGAGACAATATTAGAAGCATCCTCACAAAAGATAATGTGTCTATCTTCTAAATTTTCAGTGACAAGATCTTTAACCAATGCTACAACAGGTTCAACAGTTATTTGCTCATCAGGTTTGGTAGTTTTCTTATTACTTTTACTAACAACACCAGTTATGATAGTATGTTCCTTAATCTTATTAGGAAAAGGAACTTTTTCAATATAAGGTTCTGGAATAATGCGATCAGCAACATTAACCTCAACACCTTTAGATATATGAGAAACAGATTCATCTTTATATGGTTCATGATAATTTTTAAAACCCTCCTTCGGCAAACCGAAATAGGAAGCAAAGGCTTTATAAAAGTTTGCAACAATTTGAGAGTCAAGACCATAAGTAGTGCTAATTTTGCGATAATCATCAGTATCCATAAATTTTTAACACACTCAAAGTCATAGTTATACCTGACTCCCTACCTTTGTCATTCTCCCATCCTTCAGTGTTCTCCTGAATCCGATCAAGAAGGTCCCACTTAAACTCTTCTTTATTACGAGTGAACGATCCAGCACAAGTGGTATCCAATAGAGTTTTATCTTGAAAGGAGAGTCTTGCATAAAAGTTATCAATAACAATATTACCAGGAAGCTCATGAATGGGACATTTGAGCATTAATGCCTTCAATCTCCCCCACGCTTGAGCGATACTCTCTCCATCATAGGGCCAGAAGTTATATATGAGGTTCCGATCCTTATGAATCTCACTTGGAGGATAGAATTTGGAGTAAAAGAGAGGTACAATTTCCTCCCATCCAAGAGAATACCCATTCTTCAGCAGTTTATACCAATGTGCAGCTTTACCAGACAGTGATAGAGAGAATAATTTCTTCTTAACTTCTCCCATCGAGATACCTGCACACTTAAATAACTCGCACAATTCATGCAGAAATAACAAATGATCTCCAGGATGGACAGTTCCATCTCCTGCATAGCGGTTATTTGTGACACGTTCAACAATTTTCATAGGAATTTTGAACGGTATTACCTGCTCATCTGGCGCCTCCTCTACTACCTTAGCAGTGGTAGTTGTTTTCCCAAATAGGAATTCAAGAGAAGACCCCTCCATAATGAGATATAGCAGCAGGCAAAAATAAAAACAGCACGTACAATAAATGTTTCCCTTACCAATTCCACTTACCAATAGCGCTACACTCCCCGGCAACGGCGCCAGAAAATAGTCTTGATAACCCACAAGTATAGGGGGTGTATCGTAGTACTTTCGATAAATAAGAGTGTCGAACCCAACGAGGAGCAGAAGGTGTTGACAAGCGGTTTTGATGAAGGATTCACTGTAAATGCTCACAGACAAGTTTTTAGGAGTTTTTGATATGACAGATAAATAAAGTACAAGTAAATAAAATGCAGTATAATAGTTGCAGCGAGTGGCCCAATCCTTTCTACAGCAAAGGACAAGCCGGTTGTTGTACTTATAATGACCAAACGTTCTTGAGGACACACGGGAATATTGTCAAGTGCTTTCGCTTCATATAGTTGATTAATCTTCATTGTTTTGATAAGTGTTGTGTGGGTGAACCTATGCTAATGCACCGCCCTTCCTAGGACTAATACATACTTGTGATTATACCCCTTGCAAGCATCCGCAAATACAAGAAAGTAATTAAGATAAACTAACCACAGCCTTAAACTTTGAGATCCTGCTATCCCTCATGCATCGATATACCAACGGGTGTTCAGGTTTCTGTCACTCCGGCAACCCCACAATTGGCAAACGAATACACAATGCATTCCCCTAGGCCCATAAAGGTGAAGTATCATGTAGTCGACGTTCACATGACACCACTAGAAGAATAACACCACAACTTAAGCATCAAACCATTAAATATTACTCAACATAGTTCACTACTAACATCAAGACTTCTCCCATGTCCTCAAGAACTAAACGAACTACTCACAAGACATCATACGGAACATGATCAGAGGTGATATGATGATGAATAACAATCTGAACATAAACCTTAGTCCAATGGTTTCACCCAATAGCATCAATAACAAGAGTAATCAACACCGGGAGAGTTTCCCCTATGAAATAGACAAGATTCAGCCCTAGATGTTAACGGAGAGGTGCAGCGGCGGTGATGATGGTGTTGGCGGTGGGATGATGATGATGATGATCCCGATGAAGTCCAGCTCGATGACGGTGATGATGGCGACGATTTCCCCCTCCGGGAGGGAATTTCCCCG